>JACEEZ010005598.1:0-80000 GCA_016584305.1 Chionoecetes opilio | reverse complement strand
AGCTTGTTGTGTTTTTGAAGCAGAAACTAATCCTTTTTCAATTTCGACAAAAAACGGAATTCGTATCCAAGACGGTGCTTTGACGACATAAACACGGCTCAGCTGACAGCCTACACGCTCGTTCCCGACCTTTGCTTTACTTTGCCACCTATTTTACATGTTTTGGGATTACATCATACAGTACACTAAACCCTTTATGTTCGCGGGCTTAAGGCTCGCGGATTTGATTACTCGCGGGTTTTCAACCCCCCCCTTTTTTTTTTTTTTTTTATTATTATTATTATTATTATTATTATTATTATTATTATTATTATTATTATTATTATTATTATTATTATTATTTTTTTTTTTTTTTACTCCCTCCCAATTGCTTGCTCTCTACAGGGGCCTTATCCGCCCATGTATGGAGTATGTCTCACATGTTTGGGGAGGATCCACTCATACAACTCTCCTAAACAGGGTTGAGTCAAAAGCTTTTCGTCTCATCAACTCCTCTCCTCTGACTGACTGTCTTCAATCTTTAAATCACCGCCGCAATGTTGCTTCTCTTGCTCTCTTCTACCGTTACTTTCATGCTCACTGCTCTTCTGAACTTGCTAACTGCATGCCTCCCCCACTCCCGCAGCCTCGGTGCACAAGACTTTCTACTCATTCTCATCCCTATTCTGTCCATCTTCCTAATGCAAGAGTTAATCAGTATCTTTACTCTTTCATCCCTTTCACTGGTAAACTCTGGAACTCTCTTCCTGTTTCTATTTTTCCACTTTCCTATGACTTAAATCTTTTCAAAAGAAGAGTAACAAGAACAATCCTCCCTCAACTAATAGGGCACTACGACCCTTTTTTTTTTGTCCACGTCTCCTTATGGATGGAAAAAAAAAAAAAAACTAAGGGGTTATGTGTGACCTAATTGTCATTGCCTCTCGTGATTTACGAAAAAAATCGCGGGTGTCTCTGTTCCCTAACCCCCGCGAACATGAAGGGTTTATTGTACTGTATTTCAAGATTGCAGGTCCATCACGCAAGGGTGTCTCCAGCAGGAAGGGAATGAAATTGAAGAGCCTGAGCCTGCAGGAAAAGATCAAAAGGACAAAAATACGACTTTATGCGACTGACGATATGCCGAGTGTAAGCGAAGAGATGCAGTTATCACATCAATATGTCAAGATACATTATTTTTTGCCGACTTTCTGTTTACATTTTCACACAAGAGGTTGTGAGGGCATTATATGCCGAGTGAAAACTATGAGATGCAGTTTAGGTGAGGCGGTAGCAGAGTGGTTAGCGTCACCGGGTGGCGTTCTCGAAGACCCGAGTTCGATCCCGAGTGAGACCCATAAATCTACTTGAAATCTTTCTGCACCGTCGAGTGGCCTAAGAACACCCACATGCCCTGTCCATTAACTCTACCTTCGACTGTGAGTGCATGGGAGGACACGGGGCGGCATGAGCCTCTAATCACAGGCGTCACTATAACAATCCTGCCTGCGCCACCACGGGTGAGGGCCAACCGTCACAGCCCTCGAGTGAGCCTCCAGGGCCTACCATTCCACCCCTGGAGCTCACTGCCTACACGGCATAGGCATAGGTGGAGAAAAAAAGAAAAAAGAAAGAAAAAAAAAACATTCGTCTTTGCCATGCCGAGTTATATCAAATTCAGAGTTATACAGTGCCGAGTTATAAGGGATTTACTGTAAGTGTCTTCGCAGAATCATGGGGTATCGCTGGGATGATTACGTGTCAAATCAGCGATTGCACTGTGAGACTGAATCGAGGCCTATTACCTGCCTAGTCCGTCAGCGCCAAATTCGACTATATGTGACACGCTACCCTGAAACCGATCCTTCCCATCGGGTTGTATCTGTAAGAGACAATCCGGCGTGGAGGAGGCCAAGGGGGTGCCCACAAGGCTCGTGGCTGGGGCAAGTTGATGTCTCTTTTCAAGAGTTGTTTGGTATGGGAAAGGAGCCTGCATGGGGACTCGCACGTGGTGACCCCTGGGAGTGGCGTCGTAGGGTGGGCGAGGCGATGCGCCCCTCGGCGTATGCCCCCAATGATTGATTGATTGACTGTCACTCCTCCACTCAGCACACAACCCCAGCAGGTACTCCATCTGCCTATCCACACTCCTGTCTCTCATCTCTCGCCATTCTTCCACTCCGACTTCTCCTACCACTACCTCCAACATCTTTGTTCTAGCATAGTCATACCGTTCACATTCCAGCATCAAGTACTCCAGTTGAATCCACTCCTGTCTCACACACCACACACGTCTTGCTAACACCATTCTTCCATCTGTAGCTACATACGACTATTTACCTCTTTAGCGATACTTGATCTTGATATTACCGGAAGGTATAAAACCAGAACACCCACATGCTGCCCATTAACTCTACCTTGGATTATGAGTGCATCGGAGGCCACCGGGGGGCGACATGAACCTCTAATCACAAGCGTCACTATAAAAATCCTGCCTACGCCACCACGGGCGAGGGCCAACCATCACAGCCCTCGAGGGAACCTCCAGGGCCTACCATCCCACCCCTGGAGGTCTCTGCCTAACGGCACTGTAGGCACACACGCACACACACACAAAGGGGAGATTTTATAGCAGTGTATAGAGCATCAATGGGTCTGGAAAAAATTGATAGAGAAGATCTGTTTGTGTGGGACGATAGAAGTGCAAGAGGTCATGAGAAGAAATTGAAAAGGACAACATGCAAGAGGGACAAAAAAAAATACAGCTTCCTGTATAGAAGCATAGAAGCCTTGAACAACCTTGATGCAAAAGTGATTAATGCAAGTATTCAGGACTTCAAAGGCAAGCTGGATAATAGTAGATTTGGAGACGGGACAGTACGAGCATAGCTCTTTTCCTGCATGTTACAACTAGGTAAATACAACTAGGTAAATACACACACACACACACACACACAAAAAAAAAAAAAAAAAAAAAAAAAAAAAAAAAAAAAAATTACGAAGCAGCGCAATACTCGGGGAGATAATGCACGAATGTCGGGATGGTAAGAATTTAGGACTCAGCGCAAAACTCGCGGATCGCGAAACTCGCAAAGCGTGAAACTCGAGAGGGTACTGTATTGTCTTTTGTATTGCTGTTAATGTTTCATGTAATATATCTCTGCTTTTAAGCAGTTATAGTACGAAAATGGAGATGAAAGATGAAAACATTACGAAAAAGATGAAAAAACTAAGATGTGTAATTAACGTATATGTTGGATTTTTCAACTCACTACCGACGAGAGCATCTCACCTGTTAATGGTAATAAGTTAGCCACACCACAGAGTAATTGTAAGATTTGACTGATTTATCTAGGATGGATTTATTGTACATATTAACCTTTGAATTAAGCTGCTTGGTTATCTAATGTTTTACCGTAAGATCTATGGTGTAGTAAATTTCTTCATCGAAACCTTTTATTTTTCATAATGTCATGGTTACCATGATTTTTCACGCAAATATTCTTTGGCGAGGGGGCACGCACACCCTCCACTTGAGCACGCATTGTGATGCTCATTCTCTCTAGCTCGCTACACAGGGGAGATGCCAGCGAGTTAAATTCTGTTGTATGGAGAAAGTATTGCATGTTATTACATCTGGGAGTTAGTTGGATGTGTCAGGTGAAAAGTGCAAGCTTGGAAGAACTGTTTAGTGTAAAAAGCAGCATGCTGGGAAACATCGTAAGGCGTTTGATAAGTATAGATGTGATACTGCTGAGTGGTGTCTAGTAACTGGGGGTTGAGAAGGGCACACGGGCACACGTGGCCGGCCATCGCCCCCAAACTCCCGCTAGTCACACCACACAAGCTTTCCCACTGCATCCATGGTCTCCACGCCCTTTAGCCTGCTTCTTGTTGGTGTGAAAAACAGTCCACCCAGTTTTGTCTGGCAAGGCTGCATCAAGATTGCTAGGGGTAGGTAGTGGGCAGTGACAGCGAGGGAAGGCGGACTCAGCAAGGGTGTGAGCGAGCGGTACACCAGGACGAAGTGACCACACGGGGCGTGAGCACATGTCTCACCTGTACAATCAGCGGACGTGAGGAAGCGTGGTGGACTGTGGAGTGTTTCAAGAAGAACGACCACGTGGGAGATGAGCAAGACAAGGGAGTGAGCATGTGTGACCTCGCGTCTCCACCATCAAGTACTATTACCATCTCCACAGAAGAGTTGAGTAAACTTATCTCCCTTACTTTTTGTAGCAGTGTATTGTTTTGATGTGGAGGTAAGACAGTAAACCCTTGCTTTTACAGACCTCTATATAATGAATTTCGCATTTAACGAGCTTTTTCTGCCAGTCTGGTATATTATTTTTTAATTTATTTTTTATTTTTGCCTATAGCGCCTGTAGGCAATGGTGACCCAGGGGCTCGGATGGTAGACTCTGGAGGTTCCCTTGAGGGCTGTGATGGTTGGCCCTCGCCCATGGTGGCGCAGGCAGGATTTTTATAGTGACGCCTGTGATTAGAGCTCATGCCGCCGCCCTGTGTCCTCCGATGCACTCGCAGTTGAAGGTAGAGTTAATGGGCAGGGCATGTGGGTGTTCTTAGGCCACTCGACGGTGCAGAAAGGTTTTGGTTTTCATCAGGGATCGAACTCGGGTCACCGAGAACGCCAATCGGAGACGCTAACCACTCTGCTACCGCCTTCCTCAAAATATGGGGAGATTTACCAAATAAGTTTGGTAAATGCGAGGTTGGTTCGGTGGTGGGCCAGCCGACTCGCCGATCGGTCATCGGCAGTATAAACAAAGCAAAGCGGGCCCTAAGCGGCGCGCCGATCAGTTTAGTTTTGTCCGCCCAATTGTAAGCACCTCCACTCGCGTCCTCCCGTGCCACACCAATGTAAGTATAGTCGACACTCGATTTAACGGACCTCAATTTAACGGATTTAGGATTTAACGGACTCTATTAGCGAGACAAATTTGCGGGTATGAATGGCATGCCAGACCGCTTATCGCCGCTCAATTTGTCAACTCAACATAATATTTTTTTTTCTTTTGGAATGCTCGGGTTTTAAGGAGTTTTAATGTATCACATATTAATGTATAAGGAGGAGGAGTTGCCTATGTTGTTAGTGATTTAGTTGTAGAAGGTGTGTATGTGGGTTAAAATAGTGAATATTATTACACACAACCCTCGTTTTCCCGGACCTCCATTTCCCGGATAAAATTTTCCATTTCCCGGATAAAATCCATTTTACCGGACAAAATCCGAGGTCCGGGGATATGTCAGCGTCCCGGACAAATGCCTGGTCCAGTCCTTAAATCGACAAAGTTGTCCGGCGGTCCGAGCATCTCCTGTCACCCTTGGTCAGTGACCGCGCCTCCCGCCAGGTGGCAGCATGGTCAGCGATAGTATTGTTTACATTTGGGCACAAGAAACACTCACGGTTCACCTGCACCGCCTCCGTTAGTCCCCCAACCCCCACTGCCCCTGGTGCAGGAACGTCTCTGAGACTATTGAACACTTTCTGCTGCCTCCCGCCAGGTGGCAGCATGGTCAGCGATCGTATAGTTTACATGTGGGCACAAGAAACACACACGGTTCACCTGCACCGCCTTCGTTAGTCCCCCGACCCCCACTGCCCCTGGTGCAGAAAGTCTCTGAGACTATTGAACACTTTCTGCTGCAGTGTCAGCGCTTCCAATCCTACCGTGTAGTGCCACGCTCTCAACTCCTCACCCTGAACGTCGGCGGCGGCTGGCGTCCACCCCTCCCAGCAACACGCTGTCATCCGCCTCACCTGTGCCTTCCTGAGGAAGACAGGTCAACTACAGCACCTGTGATAGCATCATAGGACATCACCACTTATTCACCAGGGCTCAAAGTGTTCCCCAAGGGATCCTCGCAGCCCTAAAAACAACAACAAAGTGACGTAAAAGTCCGCGGCGGGGTAGTTGATATTGGCAGTTGCCGGACAGTAAATACTAGAGTAGGATAAACGTCCGGGGGTGGGTAATGGCCTCGGACTTTTGCGATTCCCGGACTAGTGCTCCCCCCTTTTAGTCCGGGAAAACGAGGTTTGTGTGTATATAGTATTACAATTTCTAGACTTCTTCTTGTGACCTCTTTCGCTTAGTATCGCTTTGTAGGTCCTCTCCTTTCCTCCTCTTCCTCCTCTCCTCTAGTGTTGGCCAAAGCCACCACCCCGGGAGACTGCAAACCGTCACACACCACAGCTGTTCACCTGCACTGTTTTTGTTGCTTGTAAACAAACATGGCTCCGACATCCAGGCAGGCTATCGCTGCTATACACTTACACTCGACCCTCGATTTTCCGGACCTCCTATTGCCGGATTTCGGATTTCCCGGTCATTGTCTGCCCCCGGACATATTTGGCATGGCTGGACATATGAGGGCCTTATTTCCGTAACAACATAAGCGCCACTGGACAAGTTTCGAGAAAAACAGGGTCAAAGTTTTTTTGTCTTTTACTGATCAACTAATAAACTTACAAAGGCCAGGTTTGTTTTATTTGACGGCCTTGCCGTTAAAAAACATTTCTCTATTGAAATGATAACTTTTGTTACGCCAGAAAAATATTCATCGAAAAGAATCGCGACCTCCCCACCTGTTTTTTTACTATTTTTTTTTTAGCTTTCTTTACATTACTGTTATATTTTCCACATTAAACATGCAGATCACTGTAAATCAAATAACATCACAACATGAGATGGCCCAGGGCAACGCTGTGTCGGAATAGCAGTCTCAGCATGCCACCTCTGACTGAGTACAGATATCATAATGCATCACACATCGCCAGTCTCACCACTGCCAATGTACGTGCCTCACTCCCATAATAGTGCTCTTTCATGTTCTATTAAATTCTAGTGTTCGAATTAAAATTTAATAACCAAAAGATTAGAACGGATGATAAAGATGTTAGGCATAGGTATCTAAGTATTACTGAACATTAACAGTAATGATCATTGGATTACAATAGAACAACAGTAATAGGATGATAGCGCTGGAGGAAGATAATAACACTAACACTACTACCTAACACCTTTATCATCATTAAAGATGATTAAAGGTCAAACTCACCAAAAACACTGTATATCTCCGCTAAAGAAGTTGAGAGGTGGTAGCATTACAGTGAGTACGATTAAGCATCGTACTCTAGAAGTGCATCATCTTCGTCAATCTCCGTCGTTGATTGACAGAGACAGGGGGTGTGAGCTTGAGTAATGGTTCCTCATTGGCTGATGAGAATTAAAGGGCGCCCATGGACTTATTCTGTTACGGAAATAAGGCGCACAAACTGAGTTTTTTTTGAGAATATAAATATCTCACTCTCATAGACTTTGTACTGATTTTCGACCATCATTTCTTACACCACGTGGCCAGGGGACCTTGGCAAAAGTGAGGCTTGTCGCAGTAATCAGGAATCTGGCGGTAACTCAAAACCACCCCCGGTGCCGCTTATGCTGTTCCGGAAACAAGGCCCTCATATGTCGGGAATAGTCCAGGACATTAAGGAAAGTACAGTATTCAAAATTCCCTCGCGGCGAAGTTCCCGGCCATTAGTTCGGGGATGCCGTCACTAGGGGACAGGTCGGGCGGACATAGCCACTCAGCGTGAGAGGTCAAGAGTCAGTCTTAAGTCACTGTATCGACGCCATTGTCTACACATCCTCCACTTACGCTCTGTTATTAATATCGCCACAATGCCTCCCGTGGTGCCGCCTGGATCCAAGACCGCCAAGGACCCAAAGCATACTAAAAAACCAATACACCTTACTGTGCCACAGAAACTTGAGTTAATTAAGAGACTAGAAGTGGGTAGAAGTGTTGCAAGTGTTTGTGAAGAATACGGTGTGAAGAAACAAACAGTATCGGATATTCGTCGTGCCAAGGAAAAGCTACAGAAATATGCAGTGAAGCTTTCTGTTGAAACCACAACCAATGACGGTGATAAGAAAGCTAGAACACATATGAAAGTTAGTAAAAATGTGGACATAGACGCGGCTTTTCATAAGTGGTACGTTCAGCAGCGTTCATGTGGGGTGGCTGTGCATGGCTATGAACTGGCAGCGGGTGCCGCTACTAAATTAGCTGCACACATGGGCTTTGCGGATTTCAAGGCCAGTGATGGTTGGCTGAGGTTCCAAAACTATCATAGCATTCATAATGATGTCCTTAATGACACCTCAGACTCTGAATAATAAGTTATTCAGGGTCCCACTACACAATCACAATATTTTGATACCGCACTGTCGTGTCATAGAATATACTGTACTGTACTTTCTATTACCATATTGTATTTTTTTCCCATGTTTCTATGTTTCAGTACACAACAGTACAGTTGACGCTCTATTTAACGGACCTCGGTTTAACGGACTTCAGATTTAACGGACTCCATTTGCGTGACAAATTTGCGGGCAAGAATGGCATGTCAGACCACTTATCGCCGCTCGAATTGTCAACTCAACATAATTTATTATTTTCTCATTTTACTTTGGAATGCTTGGGTTTTACGGAGTTTTGATGTATCACATATTAAGATATACAAGGTAGGAGCCTGTGTTGCTAGTGATTTAGTGGTAGAAGGTGTGTATTGTTTAAAATAGTAATTATTAGTGTTATGGCGTGGTCGCTGCAAGACTGTCTCCCTGCCACCTCAACACCTTAAATCACCCTTATTTAAGGTGACACACGGTGCTACACTGACCAAAATAGTGACACGTGTATAAAACAGCTCATCACAACCATATAATATTTATAATAAGAAGCAACAGTCATGATAATAAGCTATACCTCTGACAGCCACGGCCTGTGTTTGGCTTCTTCTTCTTCTTGTGACCTCTTCTGCTTAGGATTGCTTTGTAGGTCTGTCAAGCTCTTGCTTGAGCTTGACACATCTCTCCTTCTTTTCCACTCTGTAGCACTTTCTTTATTTTCTACCCGTTAGGGTGGCTCGGTTGGTAGAGCTACGGGCTCGTGTGTGCAGCGTCCCTGCGCATTCGGTCAGCAGTTCGAGCCCACCAGGTTCGTCCTGGCGTGGTGGCGCTTTGTATAGTCAATAACCTTGTAGTTGATACTTGCAAAGTGTCTAGATAGGATCAAAGTATATTCTTTATTTTCTTTCTTTTCCTTTTTTCTTTTAGTTGTGATCATATGTTTACCTATCACTAGCCAGACGGTGAGAAAAAACAGCAACATTTTAGGGATAACTCATCACTTCAAGGGAGACTTTTTCTTCCTTTTTATCATTTTGGGGTGATTATAATGTCTCATGATTCTGCTGCTGCTGCCGCGACCGCGCTGCCAGGCGTGGATGAGCGCCTTGCTTGTATTTTCATATCTTTACTCATATGTATGAATAATAGCCATTCAAATGCGATTATATGTCTACACATAGCTACACGGTCTGGTAGTGTTTGTGATTATTTCTCATTTATTTCACAATTTTCAACAATATTTCCTGTGTTTTTCCTATGTTTTCACACCCTTGGGAAAATACCCTCACTCTAACGGACAATCGGCTTTAACGGACCACTTCTCCCCCCTTTTAGTCCGTTAAATCGAGGGTTGACTGTACAGTGGTACCTTGGCTTACGAGTTTAATTCGTTCATTGATCGAGCTCGTAACTCAATTTGCTCGTATATCAAATAAATTTTCCCCATTGAAATTAATTGAAATACCATTAATCCGTTCCAGCCTCAAAAAAACCACCCCAATTTTTTTACTGTACCTATATGACTGGACTGCACTCACCCTCTGCCATTTGCATTCGCCAGTGTATACACTCTGTGTATCAGCTGTTGGAAACAGCTGTGGGTGGAACTGCTGCTAAACGTACTGCACTCACCCTCCGCCATTTGCATTCGCCAGTGTTTATACTCTGTGTATCAGCTGTTGGAAACAGCTGTGGGTGGAACTGCCGCTAAGCGTACTGCACTCACCCTTCGCCATTTGCATTCGCCTGTGTGAGCACAACACAACAGAGATGCTTCCACGGAGAGGTAACCACGTGAAGTAAACGAGTGAGACGCGGGATGCTGGGCGGATGTTGTGGCGTTCGCTGCGCCAACTAGTGAATCTAGTATAGAGTATCTGAAAGTAAACGCCACTAGTAAGTTACCAGTAAAGTTCTTACTAGTATCTGAAGCTCGCTCGTAACTCGGATTTTGGCTCGCAACTCAAAGCAAAAAATCGACCGAGCGACTGCTCGTAACTCGGAAAACTCGTAAGTTGGGACACCCGTAAGTCAAGGTACCAGTGTACGTACAATGTCGAAAGTAACCGGACTTTACCATATTAAGTCCGTGAATGGCTACATATCCCGGACTTTCGCGGTTCGCCGGACTTTTGGGGTTCCCGGACTGGGCTAACCCCCTAATAGTCCGGAAAATGGAGGGTCGAGTATTGTCAATCATAGACAAGCATAACTAGCTAAAAACGTGCATGGATGCATTCATGGTTGGCCCGTCGGAACTCATCAGACTCGTCGTCTGACATTGATGGTAAAAGTGCTAGTGTGACGGCGCCTTTAAGTGTTCACCAGTCAGAGTGCATGGTACATGTTTATGACAGTCAGAGTGCATGCTTACAAGCTCAGTTTAAGCTGTGTTCGCCGTGAGACTAGCTGTATTTTCGCCTCTTTTTCAGTGTTTGTTATGCTTATTTAGACTTGTTCAGTGCAATGAAGTCATTATGGCATCGAAAGAGAAGGGAAGTGGTACAAGAAAGTGTGAGAATCTAAGTATTGCAGAGAAATTAGAACGTATTAAGAAGGTGGAATCATGTTTCTGTCACCCAGGTGTGTGACGAGTATGGTGTAAAGAAACAAACAGTGAGTGATATTCGCAAGTCTAAGGACAAACTCAGAGAATATGCTGTGACATTCAATGTTGATGCAATTAAGGATAGGAAAGGAGTAATACATTCTCGCCAACACATGAAAGTTCCTCAGAGTGTAGCCCTACATGAGTAACTTGTCTTACATGTCTAACGACAACACTGCTGCTGCCGCGGCCGCGCTGCCAGGCGTGGATGAGTGCCTTGCTTGTATTTTCATCTCTTTACTTATATATATGAACATAGACCACTGTATACCTGGACTGCGCACGGAATATCGGCCTGTTGCACATGGGCCTGAACTTGCCCTGAAGTCGGAGGGCCGCTCGGATTCATATATATACAGTGAGGTCCCGGAGATACGAGCAGTTAGGTTCCGCCTGGCATACTCGTAAAGCAAAATCTCGTATAACGAAACACATAACTAATGGTAAAATATAGGTTTGGTTCCAGGACCCCATCAATTAAAAAAACAAAACAAAAACATGTTTTTCAAGCTAAAATAAACTATAGCAAACACAATAAACTCTCAAACTCTCAAATATAGGGCTCTATATACCACACCACCACACAAAACACAGTGAATTAAGAGTGTGACAGCACAGTAGGACAGAGCACCAATAAGTCACAATAAGCACATTAAGTAAACCAGCAAATCACTAAAATTGACTCACAAGGCACAATTCATACAAGCAACAAAAACGTATATGTACTCTTGGGGACGCCGCGTGATACACTAGACTCGAGAGGGTACGGTAGGTAAGGGACAAGGGAGGGGTGCGCAGACCTCTTCCACTGCCCACAAACTCGTCTCTGCGCATCTGAATTCGTACATCGTTCAGTCCATCGTTCACTTTTCCTCACGTTTTCCCCAACTGAGACACACGAGAGTTGGCTATTTCCACCTCCCACACCCTCCCCACCCTCCCCACACACCACACACACGCGGCACATCTTCCTGCACCTCTCACTCAACTCGTTTATGACTTCGTCGTACATTTTGACGTATTTTCACGCTAAAACAAGGCTCGAGATAGGTTGGCAAGCGCGTGTTGTTGTTGTCCGCCTGCAGTGTTGCCAACAGGGATGTGAATTTTTGTAGGCCACATTGTCGTACCGAACCACCAGAATTATCATATTTTCAGATTGCTTATCGTACAACCTTAGGTAAAATCATATAGTCAGTAAATGACTTTATAATTTTAGTAAATAACTTGTAATTTACTTTAGTAAATAACTTGGTAATTTTACTCACCCCAGTTTGAATGTCGTAGCATTGGATTTTCAATCTCGTATATTGAAAATAGACCCTAATTTACACATCTCGTATCATCGGATTCTCGTATATCGAATGCTCGTATAACGGGACCTCCCTGTATATACACATCATATAGACTGGTTTATCAGTATATATGATATACTGTAATTTCGTAAATGTTTGTTCTATAATATCATCAAATAAAAAACAGTAAAACACGCTAAAGAAATGCCATTACGAGACTTGAAGAAATATGCATGAATTTAATATTCACTTCAACTCTTCGTCATTTAAAACTTTGCGAGTCAACTTTTATCATGAAGGGTATCAATAGAAGCGCAATTCTTTTAGCTTTCCATTGATGTATTTCGTTTTCTGATAAATGAATTACCCCCATGCATAAATTAGCGTTAACTAAATAAATAAAATCATCAATCGGGATTGATGAGGTTATTTATTTAGTTAACGCTAATTTATACATGGTGCTAATTCATTTATCAGAAAACGAAATATATAAGTAAATAAATAACATCATCAAAGGGGAAAATTACCCGAATGCTGATTTTATTTATTTATTTAACACTAATTTATGCATGGTTCTAATTAATTTATCAGATAACGAAATATATCAATAGAAAGCTAATAAAATTGCGCTTCTATTGATATCCTTCATGATAAAAGTTAACTTGCAAAGTTTTAAATGGCGAAGAGTTAAGTGAATGCATATTTCTTCAAAGTCTCGTAATGGCATTTCTTTATCGTGCTTTACTGTTTTTTATTTGATAATATTATAGAACAAACATTTACGAAGATTACAGTAAAAAATTACGAGATTACGAGTCAAACCTCGATATAACGGACCTCGATGTAATGGACTTCGGATATAACGGACTCCATTTGCGTGATTTTTTTTTTTTTTTTTTTTTTTAATGCATATTAGACCGCTTATCGCCGTTCAAATTGTCAACTCAACATAATTGTATTATTTTTTAAATTTTACTTTGGAATGCTTGGGTTTTAAGGAGTTTTGATGTATCACATATTAAGATATAATATTATAATGACGGAGCCTGTGTTGCTAGTGATTTAGTGGTACATGTAGATGGTGTGAATTGTTTAAAATAGTGACTATTAGTGTTATGGCGTGGCCGCTGCTACGTTTCTCTGTCACCTCAACACCCTAAATCACCCTTATCTAAGGTGACACGAAGTGCTACACTGACCTAAATAGTGACACGTGTATAGAACTGCACTTCACAACCATATCATATATATAATAATGAGCATTAGTCATGATAATAAGCAATACCTTTAGAAGCCACGGCTGAATCTGGCTCGTTGTAATTTCTTTACCTTTCACTAGAGCTTGAGCTTGACTAGCTACACGGTCTGTTTGTGTTTGTGATTATTTCTCATTTATTTCACGTGTAGGAGCGAACCAAATTCAGCATGTAGTGCCAGTCACTGTTTACCTCCCAACATAGCTACACAGTCTGGTTGTGTTTGTGATTATTTCTCATTTATTTCACAATTTTTCCGTTTTTTTCATATATTTTTCCACCCTTGGGAAAATAGCCTCGCTATAACGGACAATCGGCTTTAACGGACCACTCCTCCCCCCCTTTAGTCTGTTATATCGAGGTTTGACTGTATATCATATATACTGATAAACCAGTCTATATGATAGTCCATAGACCATTATATCTCTTTGTCGGGCAGGCCGCAGGCCGCTATGCAGCTTGTAATTTCAAAACATTGTCGCGTGAACAGTCCAGGTATACAGTGGTCGGTTTATGAGGTATATGAATAATAGCCATTAAAATGCGACTATATGTCTACATTCACCTATAATAATGATATTTCATAGCATACCAAGCAGTAATGAGCAAGCCTGGAGACTTACTACCTCTCCTAATACCAGTCCTGAGCAGTTGTGGGCGAGCGTGCCAAATCCAGCATTTAGCGCCAGTCACTCTTTACCTCCCAACATAGCTACACGGTCTGGTGGTGTTTGTGATTATTTCTCATTTATTTCACAGCGTGCAGGAGCGTCCCAAATTCAGCATGTAGTGCCAGTCACTGTTTACCTCCCAACATAGCTACACGTCTGGTTGTGTTTATGATTATTTCTCATTTATTTCACAATTTTTCCTGCGTTTTTCCTATATTTTCACACCCTTGGGAAAATACCCTCGCACTAACGGACAATCAGCTTTAACGGACCACTTCTCCCCCCTTTTACTTCATTAAATCGAGGGTCGACTGTATTCTTTTAATTTCCGTATGTGTGTAGTATTTGTGATGGCTGCATGTACGTAGGGTATATTTTTTTTTTATCTAATGTAAAGAACAAAGTTCATTATACACGGAAATGGTCGGAAGTAGCAAAACTTCACCTCTTATAACGAACAAAGTTTGATATATACAAAAAGTTTGGATGCCTCGAATATAACGGATTTTCGGATATAACGTCTCCCCCTTCCCCCTAACCGGTTCGTAAAAAGTGAGGGTATACTGTATTGCTTCTAGATAGGGGATAGAGTGCTTGGTGAGAGTGTCCTTGCTATGATTGCCTACCTTATTATTTGTTTTACTTTAATAAACGTAAGTTATGCATTCCGAGTGTATGGTTTACCCTGTTCTTCCCAAAGTTACGTAGCCCATGCTCAGTTTCTATAAAGTTTGTGGTGAGTAGGGAAGTGTAAGTGAAGTGAGGCAAGTCGGGTTCTCTTAGCTGTTGGTGAGACGAGGAATTAAACCTCATCCAATAACCACACCAACCACAATAATAATAATAATGATAATAATAATAATTATAATAATAATAATAATAGTAATAATAATAATAATAATGATAAAAATAATAATAACGAAAATAATAATACAGTAAACCCTCACTATAATGAACCAATTGGGGGAAAGGGGGTGACGTTACATCCAAAAGTTTGTTATATCCGAGGGATCCGAGCTTTTCGCATATAACAAACTTTGTTCTTTATATGAGGTGAAAGTTCGCTATTTCCGACCATTTCCGTGTATTATGAACTTTGTTTGTTACATTAGATGAAAGTTTGTATACTTACGTACATGCAGCCATCACAAATACTACACGCATACAGGGAAATTAAAACAATACGTGGTGAGGCACGAGAGGCATGAAACGTAGTGAGGCACTGGAGGACATGAGAGGAGGTGTTTACACTCGGGCCGACAAAGCTACACTGATCGGGGCACAGCCGCGCACCGCCCGGATGGCTTTGTTTTTTTCACTGTCACTGTCCGACCTGCGTGTATATGTTCGGTTGACCCACCACCGAACCAAACCCCACATTTACTGAATTTTTTCGGTAAATCCCCGCATATATTGGACTGGCAGAAAAAGTTCGTTAAAGCCGAAATTTGTTATATCGAGGTCAATAAAATTGAGGGCTTACTATAATAATAATAATAATAATAACCAATGATTCTAGTACTCATGTATTCAATTTCAAAATTGTGTAGTATGCAGTTTACTTTTTAAATTAGTTAACCCTTTCACGTACAAATGATGTCTTTGAGCATCATCCGGTACGTGTAGGCCATACCTATAAATGATGTCTTTGAGCGTCATCCAAAAATAATATTTTAAAATATTTATTAAAAATCTTAAAAAGCGCGCAGTTGACATGCGTGATTCACCTGACCGTTGGAGCGAATTACAATATATTATATTAAAATATATTTTGTATAATATAATATTGTATAATATTATATTATACAATATATTTATTAAAAAAAAAAACTTTACGCTATCTTTCACTTCGTTGTATGGCTTTATTTTTGAGCGAATTACAATATATTATACTTCATTGGAAAGGAAATTTATTCAGCTATGTCATAAAATGTAGAAAAATCTTCTATGATGATAAGTTGATTTTTGGCAAATTATTTTTTGCCGCAAGGTGTTATTTTTTTTTTTTTTTCACTTCTAACTCGAGGTTTTGTAAGTTATTTTCACGCTAGCGTATTTTGTTAACATTGTATGATATAGGAAATGATCTTAGCTTAAAAACGAAACATAATTGAACTCGATACCTTTAATAGTTTAGTTTCTAGACGCGGTGGAAGTACAACTTTTTTCCCGCGCGTGACATTTTGGGTGACAATGGGTTTACGCGGGACAACAAAAAGTGAATGACAATGGTGACGTGAAAGGGTTAATCTTTGTTTTACATATGTCTTCTTGTTCTACTTGTATATAAGTGAAAATTATGGAGGCCAGGGTACTTTTCTGAGGGGGGCCACAAGAATGTGAAGATTTTTTGCTATCTAAGATAGTTCATGTTATGAATAACATATGTTAATGAATATCTCATGAACGAGATAACTGTACCTGTGCATTTGGCCGTACAGCCAAATTCCCAACATCCGACCTCCAAACATCCGACTTGTCCAAACAACCGACTTTTTTCACCACCACATTGTGTCTTGTTTTGACCATTTATTTTACTTAGTTTGTTTTAGTTTTTTAGAAAACATTGATTTGTGGCTTTATTTATGCATGAATTTTACTTTCACGTATACCACTGGATCGGCCTTCAAGAGCTGCATCTTTTATGTTCTATACCATTTTGTCCTTACGTTTATGGTTACTGTGATATCCGAACATCCGACTATTCCAATTATCCGACCTACCAAGCCCTACGACCTACTAAGCCCGACCTACGATTATCCGTCCCCCCAAGGTCGGATAATTAATACTTAGCTGTATATACAACAACACCAGTATATAACCTACACTTAATATTCTTCTTCTTCTTTCTGTTTGAAGTCAGTTTTTCCCATAATATTTTATGAAGTTAGACGGCCGATGATATGCTTCCAACTACACACAAACCTCGATTTCCCGGACCTCCATTTCCTGGATATCGGATTTGCCGGACAAAATCCGAGGTCCGGGGATGTCAGTCTCGGTTTTTTTTTTTTTTTTTTTTTTTTTTTTTTTTTTTTTTTTTTTTTTTTTTTTTTACGTTGAAATGCCTGGTCCTGTTCGTAAATTGACAAAGTTGTCCGCCGGTCCGAGCGTCTCCTGTCACCCCTGCTCAGTGTCCGCGCCTCCCGCCAAGTGGTAGCATGCTCAGGGGTCGTATTGTTTACATTTGGGCACACGACACTCACGGTTCACCTGCACAGCCTCCGTCAATCCCCTGACTCCCACTGCCCCTGGTGCAAGAATATCTCTGAGACTATTGAACACTTTCTGCTGCCTCCCGCCAGGTCGCAGCATGCTCAGCGGTAGTATTGTTTACATTTGGACACACGACACTCACGGTTCACCTGCACAGCCTCCGTTAGTCCCCTGACCCCCACTGCCCCTGGTGCAGGAACGTCTCTTGCGACTATTGAACACTTTCTGCTGCCTCCCGCCAGGTGGCAGCATGCTCAGCGGTCGTATTGTTTACATTTGGGCACACGACACTCACGGTTCACCTGCACTGCCTCCGTTAGTCCCCTGAACCCCACTGCCCCTGGTACAGGAACGTCTCTTGAGACTATTGAATACTTTCTGCTGCCTCCCGCCAGGTGGCAGCATGCTCAACGGTCGTATTGTTTACATTTGGGCACACGACACTCACGGTTCACCTGCACTGCCTCCGTTAGTCCCCTGACCCCCACTGCCCCTGGTGCAGGAACGTCTCTTGAGACTATTGAACACTTTATGCTGCCTCCCGCCAGGTGGCAGCATGCTCAGCGGACGTAAAAGTCCGCGGCGGGGTAGTTGATATTGGCGGTTGCCGGACAGGAAATACTAGAGTAGGATAAACGTTCGGGGGTGGGCAATGGCATCGGACTGTTGCGATTCCCGGACTTTTGCAGTTCCCGGACCAGTGCTCCCCCCAATTAGTCCGGGAAAACGAGGTTTGTGTGTATCTCTATCCGTTGCCTCAACTTCTTTAATGCCCAATGCTGCCAGATCCTCTTCAATACACTGCCTCCATGTCTTCCTTGGCCTGCCCGGTGGATGGCGACCTGGAACTTCCACTCTAACAGCTCTCCCCAATGCTTGACCACCTTCTCTCCTCTTCACGTGCCCAAATCATCTTATTCGCCTTACTCTCAGCACTGTACTCGGCTCCTTCAATCCACATTTTCTTACCACCTCTTCACTGGACACTTCATCTCTCCATGTGATCCCAGTCATATATCTCAACATTCTCCAATCACAACCAACCAACACATCCTCCAACATCTTCGTCAAAGCCCATGTCTCAGAACTATACAACAAAACTGATTTATGCATGCTTCAAATACTCTTCCTCTGTTTTTCAGTGGAATACTCTTGTTTATCAGCAGTCCCGCTATCTCTCCACTTCATCCATGTAGTTGCTACTCGTTTTCTTACTGCTCTCTCCACTCCATCCTCACTATCTAATGTGTCACCAAGATAACAAAACTGTTTCACTTCTTCTATTACATCACCATTCACTTCTATAGATTCTACCTCTTCCTCTTCTTTTTTTTTTTTTTTTGGTAGACTCTGGAGGTTCACTTGAGGGCTCTGATGGTTGGTCCTCGCCCGTGGTGGCGCAGGCAGGATTCTTATTATAGTGACGCCTGTGATTAGAGGCTCATGCCGCCCCACTGTGTCCTCCGATGCACTCGCAATCGAAGGTAGAGTTGATGGGCAGGGCATGTGGGTGTTCTTAGGCCACTCGACAGTGCAGAAAGGTTTTGGTTTTCTTCGGGGATCGAACTCGGGTCACCGAGAACGCCAGTCGGAGACGCTAACCACTCCGCTACCGCTCCCCCCATTTTACTTTTTGGTTCCAGTTTAACACAGTGGTGGGCCCCCTCTGTTGATTCTTCTTACAGATACTGCACAGCAGAAATCTACCACCCTATTCAAATGTTCTATTGCCGAACATCTTTTATGGCACCACTTGTCACATTCCTTGCAACGAATTGAGTTTACTCATACTCCACTACTGCACACTCCACAGGGAGTGTGCAGTACTGTGGAGTGTGTGGTAACCATAGGTGGGCATTATCGCGATAAATTATCGCGATAATTTATCGCGATAACGATATCGGGTTATCGGTTATCCGATACATTTTTTTCCCGCGTTATCAATTCATCGGTATCGCCGATACTTTTGGTTCCAAACTAGCGATAATCGATAATTTTACTTTTTGGTTCCAGTTTAACACAGTGGCGAGCCGCGCGTGCCTTGGAGGCAGAAATAGGTACATCCGAGCTGGGAACAGAACAACGGTCTAAACCCAGCTAACCGTCTTGACGTCTTCTCAAAACGTTCGCTCAGCTTCAGTCTCTCACCAGCCTTCACCAGTGAGAAGGTGCTCATTGACCTCTTCTTGAGGTACAACACGGCGATGCCGTCCAGCGCCGCGGTGGAGCGCTTGTTCTTCCTTGGCAAGGACATCAACAGGGCCAAGAGGAGTTGTCTGATGAAAACTTCAACATGCTCATGTTTATGAAGGGGAACATGCTGCAGAACCTGGTCTAGACTGTGGCTGTGCAAAAGACATTTTTAGTAGTTTAAACTTTCAAATGTAGTTATTTTACTTAAAAACAGTACTTTTCATTAGTGAAGAGACAGGATAAACATTGAATTTAGAAGATATTAGTGTGCAAAAGGTAAATGAAGGGTTTTCTAACAGTTTACTGATAGCATTTAAGATTTTTCATTTAAAATATCAATATCGTTATCGCTAGTATCGGAATTTTGGATTTATCGATTTATCAGTTATCGCCTTATCGGGCGATAAATTTATCGCCAGTTATCGATTATCGGTTATCGCCGATTAGGTTATCGTTATCGATTTATCGGTTATCGTGATACATTTTTTCGTTATCGCGCCCACCTATGGTGGTAACCTACACTTAACATCTCCTTAATGCAAATTATGCCTCTATATCTAAAAGGGCCAAACACTACCTTTACAACCTTGTCCTAGAATATAAACTATAAGGATGTCCAATATAAATCAAAAGCTCTCAGCCTTAACCTTTCCTTTCAATATAACCAGAGTTTTTGAGGTTGTACATCCCAGAGATGTAGAGTGACAAGGTGTACTACCATGTCATTACTTTGAGTATTGTTGATAAGGTCAATCCTTATCAAGCTTGAAGAGTATTTTCTATAACAAAATCAGCTAATCAAAAGAATTAAAACAAGTTATGTATTCAGACAACAAAAGTTTGGTATATCTTAGAAATCAAATTTCAGCAACTTTCATAACACAAAAGAGCAATGGGTCACCTGAGTATCAAATAGGTAAAGGAAGTCTGAAGAGTAGCTGGCAAGGATCTCCTGGCCATCCTGGCTGTAACGTAAACTGGTCACTCTGTGGCTCTTGCCCTCCATGCTGTCTGGCTTGAGTCGCATCAGAAGGGCTCGATCAGCTTGTTCCAAGAAGGAGTCTGTGGGATCACATTAAAATTATGTGCATGTAGAGTTGTGAACTGCAGAGCAGATTGCACACCAAACTTTAGCTGAACTCGACTGATTGAAGAAGTCAGCTTAGCTGATGATCTAATTTACTCAAGCCAAAGACTACTCTATACTTCTATACTGGACTTGTTACTCGTGCCCCGCGCCAACCCGTCCATGACCACTGATTTGACCAGTGGAGGCTAGTTTTGCGATTCCTGACATTTTCGAACATCACTCCCATCTCCCTTCCTATGGCTTATCAGTATAAATGATATATCGTTATCTTCGTAAATGTTTGTTCTATAATATTATCAAATAAAAAACAGTAAAATACACTAAAGAAATGTCATTATGAGAGAGTGAAGAAATATGCATGAACTCAATATTCACTTAAACTCTTCGCCATTTAATATTTTGCGAGAAAACTTTTTACATGAAACATAGCAATATAAGCGGATTTTCATTAGCTTTCCATTGATATATTTCGCTTTCTGATAAATGAATTAGAACCATGCATAATTTAGCATTAACTAAAAATCTAACATCATCAATCGGATCGGCAAGTAAAAAAGTGTTTCATGAATACAGTAGACTATGGTTTATCAGTATACAGTAAAACCCTTATAACTCGGCACGCTAGGGGCTCTGGCCCTTGCCGAGTTATTCAATGTGCCGAGTTATTCAATGTCAAAAAAAAAAAAAAAAAAAAAAGGGTAGCATCAGGCATGTAATACAAGGAGAGGGGAGCCTTGTTGTAACATGTAGAAGATGTTAGGGGGACTCAGTCGCATTTTAACACTGGTATCACTTTAATCACAACTCTGTACTGTATTGTATACAGTACTGTACCTGTACAACTTAATTTTACATCACTTAAGCACTTAATTACTGCAACACTATACTTGTACCTTAAACTGTGAAACAGAGCCTTAATCACTAATGTACAGAATAATTTTTTATGTCACTCGGGGTCAGTGCTGCTGTCGAAAATGTGAGTTGGCAGATCAGGGGAGGTACTGTTCAGGAAGCTGCAACCAGACTCACTACTTGTAGAGGGCTGAGGTTCCCTGGCGTGTGGCTTTGGTTTGAAGAAGGCTGAAATTTTCGTTTGTTTCTGACTTGTACACTGCCTCTTGATAACAGCATTTCTTATGTCTCTCATAGGTGAGTAGAATGCATCAAATTGGTGTTCCACCAACCCCTCCAAAGCCTTGTCCAGGTGAAAACGAAGCTGAGACAATTTCATGCTGGCTGGCTGGTCAGCTTCGTCATCACTGTCAGCTTCAACAGCAGCCTCCGCCCCCTGCACAACACTAGCTGCTATGTCCTCTTCTGTCTGATGATGGTAGCCCAGAGCCCCAGCATCACTCTCCAGCCACTCAACTATGTTCTCCTCGGTGACTTCGGGCTCACCACCTTTATGCACTGTTGCAGTGAAATCTTCTAAACCAAACCCAGTGAAGTCCACTTCTACTTCAGTCCCCTTCAGCAACTTGTTCCATGCATTGCTCAGGGTGGTGGACTTGAGCCCGTTCCACGCCTCAGCCCAGTTATACACAGTGTTGCGTAAGTTGTACGCTTTGAAATTCGCAAGCGACTGAGCCCCCCTTGTGTCCTCTTGTCCCTCTACCTCTTCTACCACAAGGCACTCCTCCAGCTGCTTGTTTCTGTAGTGTCGCTTGCAGGCCTCGATCACGCCTTGGTCCATGGGCTGGATTAGGGAGGTGGTGTTGGGTGGCATAAACATTACTTTAATTCTACCACCATGGGCCTCCAGTTCATCTGGGCTCGGATGTGCTGGGGCATTGTCAAGTAGGAGGATGGCCTTGACATTCTCCATTGTGATTGCCAACACAGTTGTCTGGAAATTAATAACAGCAGGCACAAAAAAATGGTGGAACCATTCACTGGTGAGTTCACGGTTAAACCAGGCCGAGAGGTTGCCCCTGTAGATAACAGGCAGGTTACCCATGACGTTTTTGAGTGCCCGTGGTGTTTTTGCCTTGCCTACAACCATGGGTTTCAGCCTGTGCGACCCGTCAGCGTTTCCACAGCACATAATGGAGATCCGATCCTTAGCTAATTTCCTCCCTGGAATGTGCCTTTCCTGCTTTGATGCCTGGGTGTTGGCGGGCATAGACCTCCAAAAAAGCCCCATCTCGTCAGCGTTGTAGAGTTGGGAGAGAAGGAGGCCAGACTCCTACATAATTTTCTCCAATTTCTGAAGGAAAGGCACCACCGATGCTTGATCAGCACTAGCACTCTCTCCCACCACTTTTCGGTTGGCTAAGCAGTGGCGACTCCGAAAAGTGAAGAGCCACCCAGCACTAGCCTTGAAAATGGTCACCTTTAAGTGCTTGGCCAACCTTACAGCGGCGTTTTGGAGGTCAACCCCCCTTACTTGTTTCCAACTCCAACTGCTCCTTCCTGCTTGTACCACTTGTACACTGCTGCATCCAGGGAGACGTTCTTAACTGGCTTAATCCTCTTCTTGGTAGTCTTGGAGGTGCTCTGATCCTCCAAAGTAAGGGCCTGGGCACGAATCTTCTCTTTTACTTTCTTGATATCATAGAATGTGCTGGATTTGATATCAAACTCAGCACAAATAGCACGCATGGACACACCTGCATCTATCCTTGCCAGCACTTTCACCTTTTCCTGCAGGCTCAGGCTCTTCAATTTTATTCCCTTCCTGCTGGAGACACCCTTGCGTGATAGAGCTGACATCTTGATATACAGTACTGTATGATGTAATCCTAAAACACGTAAAATAGGTGGCAAAGTAAAGCAAAGGTCAGCAGCTTGCTGTATTCATAAAGCTTCTTAGCAACTCCTAGCAACTCCTAAGTTTAAGAGTTCCTAGAAGTTAGCTCGGGTGTTGCTGTGAGTTGCTAAGAGTCATAGCAACTCACAGCAACACCCGAGCTAACTTCTAGGAACTCTTAAACTTAGGAGTTGCTAGGAGTTTAGAGTTGGACAGAGACCTGCTGGAACCAGCGCGTAGGCTGCGCCGTGTTTTTGTTGTCCAAGCACCGTCTTGGATTACGAATCCCAATCCAATAACACTTGCTGAAATGTGTGTTATACTACTTTGTGATATTGTTTGCAACGTTTTGCATTGATTATTATTTCGGCTCCTACCAAGCTTGTTGTTTTTGAAGCAGAAACCAATCCTTTTTCAATTTCGACAAAAAACGGAATTCGTATCCAAGACGGTGCTTGGACGACATAAACACGGCTCAGCTGACAGCCTACACGCTGCTTCCCGACCTTTGCTTTACTTTGCCACCTATTTTATGTGTTTTGGGATTACATCATACAGTACTGTATTTCAAGATGTCAGCTCCATCACGCAAGGGTGTCTCCAGCAGGAAGGGAATGAAATTGAAGAGTCTGAGCCTGCAGGAAAGGGTCAAAAGGACAAAAACACGACTTTATGCGACTGACGATATGCCGAGTGTAAGCAAAGAGATGCAGTTATAACATCAATATGCCGAGATACATTATTTTTTGCCGACTTTCTGTTTACATGTTCACACAAGAGGTTGTGAGGGTATGATATGCCGAGTGAAAACCATGAGATGCAGTTTAGGTGAGGCGGTAGCAGAGTGGTTAGCGTCACCGAGTGGCATATTCCCCATGCGTCCCCCTTTTCGGCAGGTTGGCGGCCCTCTACGCATGGCTGTAGCTCCGAAAATAACTACAGGATTTTCTTGAAAATAACCTCATTGTGATTCCCACACAGTTACTTTTCTTAAAAAAAAAAAAAAAAAAAAAAAAAAAAACCTGTGTCCTTGCCATGCCGAGTTATATCAAAATTCCGAGTTATACAGTGCCGAGTTATAAGGGTTTTACTGTAAATGATACACTGTTATCTTCGTAAATGTTTGTTCTATAATATTATCAAATAAAAAACTGTGAAATACACTAAAGAAATGCCTTTATGAGACTGAAGAAATATGCATGAACTGTTAAACTGCATGAACCATGCATAAATTAGCGTTAACTAAAACAATTACTTCATCAATCGGGTAATTTTTCTGATTGATGAGGTTATTTATTTAGTTAACGCTAATTTATGAATAGTACTAATTCATTTATCAGAAAACGAAATATATCAATGGAAAGCTAATAACATTCCGCTTCTATTGATACGTTTCATGTAAAATGTTTTCTCGAAAAAAATTAAATGGCGAAGAGTTTAAGTGAATATTAAGTTCATGCATATTTCTTCACTATCATAATGGCATTTCTTTAGTGTATTTTACTGTTTTTTATTTGATAATATTATAGAACAATCATTTACGAAGATAACAGTGTATCATTTATACTGATAAACCATAGGAAGGGAAATGGGAGTGATGTTCGTAAATGTCAGGAATCGCAAAACTGGCCTCCACTGGAAATAGCCCAAACTGAGTAGCAAGTCCAGTATACAGTAGGTCTGGTACACCGTCATATACTCTGCGTCCTTACAGTGGTGGGAAGGGCAGAGAGACGATGAATAACTGTAGATCCTTTAATGGAGAAACTGATGAAAGAAGACAGGCGGAGCCCCAGCTTTACAAGGTGGAGACAAACAGTTAACTCAACTCGCCCGCGGCGCAGCTCGGGCAACGTTACCAGATATTGCCAGATATGATAACTGACTATCCTACATCTCCCTTCCCCCTTTGCGCTCACAGCACACCGTGTCTTGAGCGTCATGCTGGCCTGGAGATGCGGCGAACGGCGAGGCGTAGTAGGCCCGGATGACGCCGGACCCCCTGGAGGGTCGTCCGTGGTTGGTGTATCCGCGGACGGGGGCGGTATGGGATGCAGGAAGCGGCGGTTCCTCTACCAAACACGGCCGCTGGGCATCCTGATGAGGTAGTCACGGGACTTCCCGATGCCCATGAATGTGCCGACCCTGTCCCAGAGCTTGGTAGTCTGGTCCTGGACGCGGACTACATCCTGTAGAGCGAGTGGTGGGAGGGGTCGTGCATGGGTGTCGTACCGTGCTGTAGCATCTCGACGACGAGAGGCAGCCCGACGGTCACAGTTCTCTGCCCTCACCTGCCATTGCTTCTCGAAGGACATGGCATGGGCGGGGACGCAGGAGCGAAGAGGTTGACCATACAAGCACTGGGCTGGGGAGCGGCCGGTGGGGTTGGGAGTGTTCCTGAGTTCGAAGAGACCCCTGTCAAAGGCCTCGCAGTCCAGGTTTCCAGAGGGGACCACTTTCCGGATGAGGTACTTGACAGACTTCACCGCAGACTCCACGTGGCCGTTGGACTGCGGGTAGTGAGGCGTCGACATGTCATGGCGAACGCCCCAACGCTCCAGGAACTCGGCAAACTCCCGGCTGGCGAACTGCGGGGCACTGTCCGTGCGCAGGCGAACTGGCACGCCCAGGTCACGGAAGAACTGCCTGAAGTGGCGGGTGGTGGCGGCAGTCGTTGTGTTGGAACCATGGGATGCTATGACAGGCCAACCAGACAGCCGGTCGGCGATCACTAGGAAGGACTTCCCCGCAGTAGAGAAGAAGTCGGCCGACACTGACTCGAAGGGCCTGGTGGGGTTGTCGTCACAGAGCCGGGGCTCTTGCTGCTGACTTGGCTGCATCACCTGGCATGGCTCGCAGGCGCGGACCGTGTTCACGATGTCTGCGTCAATGCCGGGCCAATACACTACGACGCTCCACGGTGGCTATCATGAAGGCGGGCCAAAACACTACGACAGAGAGCAGCCGGAACAACCACCCGAGCGCCGTCTTGCTCAGCGCTTCGTGGCCTCCGCTCCACGGTGGCTATCATGAAGGCGGGCCAAAACACTACGACGGAGAGCAGCCGGAACAACCACCCGAGTGCCGTATAGAACGAGGTCCTCCTCTCCGTAGAGGTCCTCCCGTAGCTTCCAAAACGGGCGCAGGGTGTTGGGTAGTGCGTAACGGTCCCGAGGGAAGCCTTCCCGCACGCACTGAAGAAGCTCCATGTAGGCAGGATCATCACGGGCCGCATGACGAAGTTCCTCCATCGCCATGTCGCTGTCCGGGGACAGCTCAACGGCCCGCAGGGTAACGATGCTCCTGACGGAGAAGCCGATCTCATCGTCCAAGACCTTGTCCTCACTCGTCGGGTTGCTCACAGGGACACGGGAGAGGGCATCGGGGATGCACAAGTCCTTGCCTGAACGCCACACTGCAGTGAAGAGAAACGCCGAGATCTTCTCCTTCAAACGCTGCAGACGAGGGTTGTCTATGGCATCCAACGAGTAGCTGTTGAGGATGGGGAATAGTGGGCGGTGGTCTATGACGAGGCCGAAGTGCTGGAGGCCCGTAAGGTAGAACCGGCACTTTCCCATGGCCCACACTACAGCCAACAACTCCAACTCAATGGTGGCGTAGCGGGTCTCGGTGTCCGTCAAGAAACGTGAGCCACACTGGACGAGGCGGAACTGTCCTCCACCGTGGTCCTGCAGGATGGCATAACCGAGGCCGTACAGACGCGAGGCATCTGTCTGCAGGACGGTAGGGAGAGCAGAATCGAAGGTGGCCAGAACAGGCGGGCTGGTCAAAGCCTCCTTGACCCATTGAAAGGCCTGGTCGTGGTCAGCAGTCCACACGAAGGACCTCCTCGGGCTCATCAAAGGACGAAGAGAGGCAGCCGCGCTGAAGATGTCAGGTGTGAAGTCTGCCAACTGGTTCACTAATCCCATGAAGGATCGCAGATCTGTCAAATTGGCAGGTTTGACAAAGTCGGTGATAGCGCGTACCTTCTCCGGGTCTGCCGCAATACCGTCGTGAGAGAGCCTGTAGCCGCAGAAGGAGATAACTGGGTCAGCCAGAACAAACTTCTCGGCGTTGAGCGTGATGCCATGAGCCCTACACCTGGCCAGGACATCGTCGACACGACGGAGGTGCGTAAGGTAATCCTCATCATACAAGAGGATATCGTCCACTACCTTCACGCACTGCATCACTCCCTGAAGTGCGAGGTCGCCCCGCAGACAGAATGCATCACCTGTGGCAGCGAATCCCATGGGGCCACGGAGGTAGCGAAAGCGTCCGTAGGGGGTGATGAACGTAGTCAAAAACTGATCCTCCGCAGCTAAAGGAATCTGCCAGTATCCGTACAGGGCATCCATTGTCGAGAAATACTGGGATTTCGAGTCAACGCTGCGGATAGCTGCGAAGGGCGTAGGCGATGGGTGGGCAGGGCGGGAAACTTGGCTGTTCAGTTTCGATAAGTCCGTAGTGATACAGACTCCTCCACCCGCTTTCGCCACGACCACCATAGGATGACACCAGGGCGATGGGTCATCACCAGCCGGGGTGATGATGCCTTGTGCCACCATGGAGTCCAACTCAGCCTTCACCGGCTCCCGATAAGCTAAAGGGATCAATCTTGGGGTGTAGACTGCGAAAGGCTGCGCGTTTTCCCGTAAGTGAATACGGGTGGACCCGGCATCGGCTTCAGCGGGGCGTCCTGTAGGTCTGCTTTCCTAAGCAAGACGTCCGAGTACTCTCTGAGGAAGTACTCCTTGGCTGCTGCAGGGGACGTGGTCGTAAGGAGCGGAAGTGGTTTCGACGGAACCTGACGTGAAGGAGCTGCCCCAAAAGACGGTTCGCCGCTCTGGAGAACACCATCTAACATAGCCACTCTCGGCTCCTTGACCCTGTTGATAGTCCCTCGAGGCTCCAGGATCTGCTCAGGGAAGTTCCTGGGTATGATGCCTAGGGATCTGCAATGCTCCCAGGAGAGTAAAGGTGTACTCAGGGAGCCTTGCACATCAATCCACCCGGTGCATGACAGCTTGCCGTAGGTGAGTTCCACTTGGAAGGAACCCAAGGCAGCTGGCATCTTGGACCCATCCGCGTTGTAGTAGGCCAACGTAAGGGGTGGTCCAATACGGCTTTTGGTGAGGCCCAAAGTCTTGAGGTGCTGCGGGCCTATCACCGTAGAATCGGCACCAGTGTCAGGTATCACCTCCAAGCTGCGTGATACGCCACCGTGTGTGACGAGAACGCAGATGGTGGGGGAGGGGATGGGCCCGTCGCGTACAACAGACTGGACTCGCCGTAGACCGCCTGTTATCTGCTCGGGAGTACTGGTGTCCTCCAGGGGTGGCTGTGTGCGCACCACGTGGAAAGTGGAGCGAGACTCTGACCCTGGCCTTGACTTCTTTGTTGACGCTGGCCACCAGTTGGTGGCCTCGCGTCTGTACGGCCTCGGTTATGCCATCCTGCAGGACCACGGTGGAGGACAGTTCCGCCTCGTCCAGTGTGGCTCATGTTTCTTGACGGACACCGAGACCCGCTACGCCACCATTGAGTTGGAGTTATTGGCTGTAGTGTGAGCCATGGGAACTTGGGCTTTGAAGACCTGCAATGCTTCATAAAGTGCCCGTACCAGCTGCACTCGCTGCATTGGACGTTCCTCGCCGGGCACCTCGCTGTCAGGGACCAGTGGCCAGTCTCCCCACAGCCATGGCACGATACCTCGGCAGCGGGGCATCCCTTGGGGCCGTGCTGTCGTGTGCCACAATTCCTGCAAGAAGATGTAGGCGGAGGCCCAGGTGAACGTGCTTCTGCCTTTGTCTGGTGGGCCACCTTCTTCGTCTTCTTGTACTGAGAGACTGCACGTGCTGCTGCTGGAGCCCGTAAGGCAGAGGCAGCGGACCTGGTAGCCTCATACGAACGGCACAACATCACCACATCCACGAGTGTGGAAGAGGCGTCAAGAGCGACGATCTTCTGCACCAGCTCCGCATCCTGGACGCCTGTAAGGATGCCGTGCTTGATCCAGGCTTCCTCACACTCTTTGTTGCGGGCCTTGCAGACGTCCATTTCCTCCGACAGGCTCTTCAGCCTGACAAAAAAATCTGCAAACGACTCACCTGTTGCCTGTTTGCAACTGGTGAACGCCCGCCGTCGGAGTGCCTCGTTGCTGGATTCTTTGATGTGCTGGTGAAGAGCATCTAACACCTCTTCAACGGATAACGTAGAGTCTGGAGGCACCTGTAAAGTGTGCTCCAGCACTTTCTGGGTATCCAGTGACAGACACATCCTTAACTGAATCAGCTGCTTGGGCAGAGGCAAACTCGCTAAATCTACCATTGTCGCGTAATTTGCCCACCGCCGTCGCCACTCTCTGAAGGTCTGGAACGTAACGTCGGGAGAAAGGGGAGATGGGGGGTGAGCAGCCGCCTCAGGTGCTGACGGAACTGCCGTGGAGCCTGGCAACACAGATCCCGGAGCAGCACTTGACGGTGCTGTCGGCGTGGTGATAGAGAGGGCAAGCTTGTGGGCTGGTAAGTCTCGTTAATAGAGCTTCCAAACGAAGAGCATCCTCCCGCCTCTGTTCCTCTCTCTCTGCACGTGCATCCTCATCGCGTTGAGCCTCCTCCCGTCGCTGTGCCTCCCTCTCAGCGCGTGCAGTCTCATTGCGTTGAGCCTCCTCCAGTCGCTGTGCCTCCCTCTCAGCGCGTGCAGTCTCATCGCGTTGCGTCATCCATAGCAGTAGAGCGTGGATGTCAGTAGAGGGAGGTGGGGATAACGGGTCCTCAGGGTGGCTTGGAGGCGAGGGGGACGAGGCTGACGGGGGCGTGGATCCTTTCTTCCCGCGTTTGTGCATGGTGCGTCGTCACGCCACGGGCTCGGCATGTACACTGCAGAACGTTACATGTGCTGTGACAAGAGTGTGTGTGTGTGTACGTGCAAGGGTGTACAATGTTTAAAAACTCCGCCGTCGGGGGGGAGCGGTGGGGAGTGGGGGGGGCTGGCGGGGGGAGGTGCGGGCTGGGCTGGCAGAAACACCTCAGTGTCCGCGCAGACTCCAAGACGAGCACATGTATGCGGTACTCTGCTTCTCGAAGACCAATGCCACTGCGATTCCTGCTCCCACTTGCAAACTAACCCCCCACCAAACACTGCACTGCACTACACACGACACTTTACTACGCAACACTATGTAAGAGTCTGTAAGAGTCCTGGTTCTCCTTGCTGGCGTCCCTACGGGTGGCGGTGGGTGGTGGCGGGGATGTGACGGCTTCTTCCCCCCAATTTCCTGCTTCCTTCCTCTTCTCGTCCTTATCACTGCGCCATCTGGTACACCGTCATATACTCTGCGTCCTTACAGTGGTGGGAAGGGCAGAGAGACGATGAATAACTGTAGATCCTTTAATGGAGAAGCTGATGAAAGAAGACAGGCGGAGACCCAGCTTTACAAGGTGGAGACAAACAGTTGACTCAACTCGCCCGCGGCGCAGCGCGGGCAACGTTACCAGATATTGCCAGATATGATAACTGACAATCCTACAGTAGTCTTTGCTCAAGCCCATCAACCAGACACATTTATATAGTAACATTTTTGTTACACATAAACATCAGTCATTCATAAGCTGTGTATTTACATAGTTGTGATATACGGGAAATTAGGTGCACTCGTGGGGTCCTGTCTCCTTGTCTCATTTGGTCAATCTTAGCTTTAAAAACATGAACACTTTTGGCATCTATAATTTCACTGTCCAGGCTATTTCACATATCAATGCACCGATAGGGAAAACTGTACTTTTTGATGTCCTTCAAGCACCTTGTCTTTTTAAGTTTCTTCATGTGACCTCTTGTGGCTCCTACATCCCATACATACATGTACTCTTTGTCATTTCTCTCCATTTCTGTCTGACATAGCTCTATACATTGCTATCAAGTCTGGGCTGGAAGATCACCTTTCAGTGGGTTCCCTCACACACAAGCATTCGTGGTAACGAGGTCGCCGACGCCACTGCCAAGATGGCCTTGTGAGAGGTAAACACAACACCCTTCCCTCTGCCATTCTCCACGACCAAACGCCTCATCTCATGGGTCTGCCGCTCCACCTGGGACAACGTGCTCGGCGATGCCCTCCGCATCACCTCTATGGGCCAATACCACAGTGACTCCTCACCTCAGCCGTGGATAAGGAAAAACAGCCGTAGTATCAAACGTCCCCTTCCCTTCCAAGGAATGAAACACACAGTTAAAGGCTCGAGTGAAAAACAGCAAATTATCATAGATCAAACCAAAAGAAGGAGGATGAAGATCATAAATGGAGTACAACAAGCTGCCCAGGAACCTAGACAGTGTTAAATAGAGCCTGAGTAGGGTTGTGGTCCTCGTAAGAGATATTAGAATTTGTGTAAGGAATTTTTTTTTCTATCACATAACGGAGACAGAGACCCCAAAGCCAGGAAAAGAGCTTAGGATAACCCAGTTGGACTTCTCAGGGTTTAATGATGAAGTAAAGAAGGGAACTCTGCACTCCAGAGTGGTCAGGGTGGAGGAGGAGGGAGACAAGACCAAACTAGACGTGAAGAGACTGATTGAAGAGTTTGAATGTATGAAGTGTTTACTTTATGGTTTGAAAAGAAGCTATGACGAAGTGGAAGGTCTGAAAGTAGAACTAAATGAACTGAAAAGAAAGGAAAAGCAAAATGTAAAGGAAAAAGACGAGTTAAAAAAAGAGATGGAGAAATTGAAAAAAGAGAATAATGAACTTAAAGCAAAATGTGAGAATGGAGAAAAAATGGTCAAAGAACAAGTGGAAAATGTGATGAAGGGTGAAGTGAATAACTGGAAAGAAGAAAAAGAGAAAGCCAAAGTATACTTTAAAGAAGTTATAGAACAACAAAAGAAAGAGCAGTGAACATGTTAAGAAAGAAGTAATAAAAGTTTTGAAAAGTAATGAGAATTTAATAAGGGATGTAGCAGAGAAGAAAAAATGTGTGATTATTTTTGGACTGAAGGAGAATAATATTGTTATGACCGCCTCCTGGAGACTCGAGCTCAAGTTCAGGGTGACTTCATTCGTGCCAAGGATTCCTATTCGTCACGGCATGGTGGCCACTGAATGGTGATTGGCTGGCGTGTGCCGCCGAGACAAAGGAAGGAGACAGAAGGGTGCCGCGCGTCACCCCGGCAGTCGGGTGAGAGACGTCTTTAGGGGAGGAGGTCGCGCGCGGGCTGCCGCCTGTGACGGTCGCTCCTGAAGGGAAACGGCGGGGCCAGTGGAGAGACGTCTCCTGGCTCGTTGGGAGGCACGGGGGGACTTCCTGGGAGAGGAATTGCCCCTGTGGGTGGTGCCGCACCGTCACCGGCGCCTGGCTGTGTGTGTGTTACGCGCGGGGTGCGGTGCGCCTGTCGGAACTGACGGCGACGCAGCAGAAGGAGGCGGCCACAGTGGATAGTCGCAAGGTCGTGTTTGCAAGGAGGTAAGGTTGTGTGGTAGGATTGCGGCGCCTGGCTTGTGGCGGCCGCTGTGGGTGGTGGCGCCTGGATGAGGCGGCCACTGTGGTGTGCCTGTGAGAGGTACTGGGGTGGTGACTGCTGTAGCGTCTCTCCTTGCGACGGCCTATGAAGAGGTCGGAGGTAGATGACGTACATGTACTTTGTAGTGAGTGACCTTGACGCTTGTACTGTGTGTTACTTCGATATAACATCGTGAAAGGACCCCTTGTGTTTGCCTAAACCCTTCCCCCCTGAGTGTGTGAACAGCCAGAGAAGGGGAACCCAGCCTGGTAAGTCCTCAATTCCTAGCACGAGCCCTGTTTACGAGCTACGCGTCCCCCCTCTGTCTTAAGCACCTGCCTGCTTCCCTGCATCTCAAGAGAGCAGCCCGGAGCAGGTGTAAAAGAGCCCAGCTGAGGACAGCGAAGGTAAGGGGGGCGTTCGTTGCAATATCTTGTTTAGATTAAAGAGAGAAAGAGAAGAAGTAAAAACAGTAAAGGACGTTCTGATAAACTTAATGATGAGGAAGAAGAGGCAAGATTTGTAGATGAAGTGGAAGAAGTACACACAACCCTCGTTTTCCCGGACCTCCATTTCACGGATATTGGATTTGCCGGACAAAATCCGAGGTCCGGGGATATGTCAGAGTCCCGGACAAATGCCTGGTCCAGTCCGTAATTCGACAAAGTTGTCCGGCAGTTCAAGCGTCTCCTGTCACCCCTGGTCAGTGTCCGCGCCTCCCGCCAGGTGGCAGCATGCTCAGCGGTCGTATTGTTTACATTTGGGCATACGACACTCACAGTTCACCTGCACCGCCTCCGTCAGTCCCCTGACCCCCACTGCCCCTGGTGCAGGAATGTCTCTGAGACTATCGAACACTTTCTGCTGCCTCCCGCCAGGTGGCAGCATGTTCAGCGGTCGTATTGTTTACATTTGGGGACACGACACTCACGGTTCACCTGCACCGCCTCTGTCAGTCCCCTGACCCCCCCTGCCCCTGGTGCAGGAACGTCTGAGACTATTGAACACTTTCTGCTGCCTCCCGCCAGGTGGCAGCATGCTCAGCGGAGGTATTGTTTACATTTGGGCACACAACACTCACGGTTCACCTGCACCACCTCCGTCAGTCCCCTGACCCCCACTGCCCCTGGTGCAGGAACGTCTCTGAGACTATTGAACACTTTATGCTGCAGTGTCTGCACTTCCACTCCCACCGTGTAGTGTTACACACTCAACTCCTTGCCCTGAACGTCGCCACCTGTGACCTGCCCACCCTGCTGGCGGCGGCTGGCGTCCACCCCTCCCGGCAACACGCTGTCATCCGCCTCACCTTTGCCTTCCTGAGGAAGACAGGTCAACTACAGCGCCTGTGAAAGCCTCATAGGACATCACCAGGGCTCATAGTATTCCCCAAGGGATCCTCGCAGCCCTAAAAACAACAATAAAGTGACGTAAAAGTCCGCGGCAGGGTAGTTGGTATTGGCGGTTGCCGGACAGTAAATACTAGAGTAGGATAAACGTCCGGGGGTGGGTAATGGCCTCGGACTGTTGCGATTCCCGGACGTTTGCGGTTCCCGGACCAGTGCTCCCCCCTATTAGTCCGGGAAAAGGACGGTTGTGTGTAGTTATACAGGGAGGTCCCGAAGATACGAGCAGTTAGGTTCCACCTGGCATATTCGTAAAGCAAAATCTCGTAAAGCAAAATACATAACTAATGGTAAAATATAGGTTTGGTTCCAGGACCCCATCAAAGACATGTTTTTCAAACTAAAATAAACTATACCAAACACAACAAACACACAGCGTCTATATTACCCACACTGTACTACCTATTCTGTAGAAAAAGCATTCTGAAAGAGAAAATAGCACACAAAATAACATAACTGCACATTAATTAAACATAAAACATGCATAACAAGCAAAAAAGACGTTGTACTGTAGGGGACGCCGCATGATACAAGAGAGGGTAGTGTAGGGGTCCAAAGGTTGGGGCTGTACACCTGGCTAATTACCCCTAAAGGTTAGGCAGTGCCATATGCTTAATTACCCTTCAGGTCACGCCTTGCTAGGGGTAACCTGACTGGGGTCAACCAAACCCCCTTTGTCCAGCCCTGGAGTCCTGTATTCAGGCAGTTACCTACCTACCATGACAGAGGCAACACATCACTCCTCTCCCTGTGTTCCTCATGGCATTACTCCGCTGTACTTACCTACATTCCTGCCGTAATAAACTTGTGTGTGAACGCTGTGTTAGGTAGGTAAGGGACAAGGGAGGGGTGCACAGACCTCTTCCACTGCCCACAAGCTCGTCTCTGCACTTCTGAATCATTGTACATCATCATACAGCCCAGATGCATATATGGTATGGCGCGCATTTTGAACTTGGTAATTTTACTCACCCCAGTTTGAATGTCGTAGCATTGGATTTTCGATCTCGTATATTGAAAATAGACCCTAATTTACTCAGCTCGTATCATTGATTTCTCGTATACCGAATGCTCGTATAATGGGACCTCCCTGTATTAGTCTATCTATTTCCGGATGATGCAAAACTATTAACAAAAATAAAGCTATAAAGATTGTGAAACATTACAAAATGACTTGAACAAGATCTACGAATGGAGCAGAAGATGGGAAATGGAATGAATTTAATGTGAATAAGATGGAAATTGGAAAAAGAGAAGATATAAATGGCCACATAAAATGGGAAATGAAATAATTGCATAGGTTCATGAAGAAAAGGACCTGGGAGTGATAATGCAGAATAACCTACAACCAGAAAAACATATAAATAAAATATTTGGAGATACATACAGGATGTTTAAGAATATTAGGGTGTAGTGTTGGATCGAATAACTGCAACTGCACTAATTAATTATAAAGCCTCAGAATTTGCAGTTTTGAGATTACCAGATTCGCATTTTTGTGTACAGTACCCTACCGAGTTTGGCGTTTGCTTTCTTCACAAGGCATAGCGCTAAACTTGAGGATCGTGAAACTTGGGTATTGAAAACACTGTAAAAATCTTTTTTAGTCGGTGCGGGGTTGAATATTTTAGGGCTAAAAAGACCACTTTCCCCCCCAAAAATACCCTGAAAATGCCCCCAGCCCCTGTCCCCCCAGCAGTGAAGGGTATCGTGTGTTAGCCAGGGGTTGTGACCCCCTCCCGGGGTGGTTGGAAAAATCTGAGGAAGGAGAGGAAGAAGAGGAGGAGAGGCTACGGGGGTTTTAGTTTGAGTTGGGAGCACCCAGCTGTGCTGTCGGGAACCCTTTGGCCCAGCGTTCTCCCACACCGTAGTTTTTGTTGGGAGAGAAGCAAAAGGGGGAAGAAAAACTAGGGTTTCTTTTTCCCCTCATTCCTCTCTATGCATCCTTCATACAGGGCCCCCCTCACTGGGGGGCCCCTGCCCTCATTCTCCCCATGCGTGCTCTCCAAGAATTCTCCAAGAATTTTTTACATTTTCAGCCACACAACTGTCACTCCTCCCTCAGCAACACCCCAGCAGGTACTCCATCTGCCAATCCACATCCGTCTCTCATTCTGCCATTTTTCCACTCCGACTTCTCACCATACCTCCAACATTTTTGTTCTAGCATACTCATCCCGTTCACTTTCCAGCCAATACTCCACATTTTTCATCCCTCCTGTCCCACCATCACAAAAGTCTTGAACACCATTCTTCCATCTGTACTACGATATTTCCTTTTTAGCGATACCTGATCTTGTATTACCGAAAGGTAAAATCTCTCTCTCCCGTCAGGGGGCCCTAAGAACACCCACATGCCCCCATTAACTTACCTATGATTGAGAGTGCATCGGAGGCCACAGGATGGCCATAAACCTCTAATCACAAGGTCACTATAAAAATCCTCCCCTGGCCACCACGGGGGAGGGCCAACCCACAGCCCCGGGGGAAACCCTCGGGGCCCCCACCCCCCCCGGGAGGTCACTGCCAAATGGCGTTGAAACACACACATACCACACACATCACACGAAACACACCCCAGACATGAAATGTCTCTGTACAAAAGAAAGGGAAAATAACAAAGAGGAAATGAAAGAAAAGAAAAACGGGAAAGATAGAACGGGAAAAAGAACAAGACAACATACGACAGAAATAGATCAAAATAAAAAAAAAAATCTGACCAAAAATGAGTCAAAGTAATCAAAAAAAAAGGAAAATTTAAGAGATACGGTAGACAAAAAGAAATGTGTCATCATTTTTGGGTTTTTTGAAGGAAAAAGTGCTCCCCCCAAGAAAAACTTGGAGAAGAGGAGAAAAGAAAGTGTCAAAAAAATATTTAAAGTGGTAGAGAAAATATGGGGTAGAAAAAAATAGAAGAAATCACGGGTTTAGGAAAATATAAAGAAGGAGGGGCCCCCCCTTGAAATTTTAAATTTTTGGGTCACAAAATACAGCACAAAGATATATTTTTCAAAGGCATGGAAACGGGCAAGACAGAAAAATAAAAGAAAATTGGGATAAGAAAAGATAGAATGAGAGAAAGAGCCAGTCAAAGTATGTTAAAGAACCCCCAAAGCAAAAAAGAACGAGGACGGAAAGGAAAAACAGAAATTCTATGGAGAGTTTTAGGCCAAAAACTGAAGAAGTGGTATCTAAAAGAGAAAGAGAAAGAGAAGAAGCCCAAAGGAAAATGAATAGGAGGCGGGACTTACAAATCAAAAGGGGCTAGGGTCAACATTAACAGAAATAAACGTTACCTAGAGCCAAAAAACCAGACATTTTAGGTCTAGTAGAACAACTGAGTGATTCAAGGGATGTGCCGTTGGGGGGTCAATATAATGTATGGGGAGAAAGAAACCAGAAAAGGGAGGGGGGTGTAAGGGTGTTAAAAAGGGAAAGGATGTGGTAGTAGGGAAATTGAGAAAGGAAAGGGAATAACCGGGTTTTTGAAGGTAATTTGGTGATAAAAAAAAGGAGAAAAAGAGATTGAAAATCGAAAATACGTTCCCCCTAAGACAAATTCCTGGGGGGAAAGAGTACGGAGACATGAAAAAGAACACAAGCAAATTTTTAAAAAATACGAGGGAAAAATAGTGAGAACAAATTTTATGGGAGTTTTTAAACTGCAAAGAATTTGCGGGGAAGAATGGTATACTGAAGGGGAAAAAACTCATGGGGTGGTATATTTTTGGGTTGGTAATTAACACATGACTCATGGATAAAGAGAAAACAAGATTAGAGGGAGCGAAAACCCTCAAGACAGCCTCTATTTCGGTGGGTAATTAGTAAAGTTTATCGTGCCCCTTGGAAAGAGCACCATGACTTTGAATTTTAAATAAAGATAGCCAAAAAAAAGGGGAGAAAAAAAAACATAAAAAAGGAAAATACCCCATGGAAAAAAAGACTTTGAGGATTAAAAAATTCTTCGGGGAGACAGAGGGGGTAATTTCCATGCACAACGAGTACCCGAAAAAATGGGATGGTTCTCCTTTACCCAAGGAAAAAATAGTTTGTTCCAAGGATAGTTTCAGAGAAAAAAAAAAAAATGAAAGGGTTTTTTAAAAGAAAATGTGAATAGCAAGATAGAAAGAGAAAAAACATGGAATATTTTTGGGGGGAAAAAAGGGGGCAGCAACCTTTGGGAGAAGTACAAAAAACTAAAATGAATATGTAAAATCGAAGAGGAAGAAAATAACTATAGAGGGAAAATAATAGAAAAAAGTAAAAATGAAACCGAAACTTTTTTATAGAATATTAATGGGAAAAATGAAAAAAAAAGGAAGGAAAGATAAACTGAAGGTGGGGGCATAGTGTATGAAGATGCAACAACAGGCCGAGGGGAGAAAAGTGTTACATACTGTATTTACAAAAGAAAGGAATTAAAACGAAAAATACAATAGCAAAAGAAAATATAATGGGAAAACATAAAAGTAGACTAAAAGAAATAAAAAGGCTAATGGGAAAATCAAGATTGGAAAAGCCCCGGTCCGAGGAGTGTCGAACTGGTAATGAAAGAGTGCAAAACCCAAATAAAAAAAAAAATTAATAGTGTAATTTAGAGTTCCTCAAGGGGAAACAGAGTCCCGCTTGATTGGAAAAAAGGGAATATTGTCCCAATTCACAAAGGAGGACAAAAAAGAACACTAAATTACAGGCCAGTATCATTAACAATGTAGTGGCAAAAATGTTGAAAAAATTTTGAAGGACAGATGGGTTTAAATATTTGGAAAAGACAAACACACTTGCAGGTGGCCAGTTTTGGGTTTAGAGGAGGGAAAGTCATGTCAACAAATCTATTGAGCTTTTTCTCGAGTGCGACGGGACCAGGAAAGAGAAGGGTGGGCGTTGATTTTCTTTGGGCCTAAGAAGGATTTTACAAGGTACCTAAAAAGAGACTGCTTGGAACTAGAACATGTAGGGGGATTTAAGGGTGGTTTTCTGAAATGGTGGAAAACTTTTTGAGAAAAGGAAAATGAGAAAAAGTAAAAAAGATCAAATCAGAATGGTGCAGTGGTAAGTGGAGTTTTCCCCAAGGATCAGATTGGCCCCAGTGATTTCTTTTCATGTAAATGATATGCAGAAGGAGTAAACAGTTATATATTTGTGATGATGCTAAATTACTAAAAAAGTAGAAAGTTAAAGGGACTGTGAGGGGGATTTACAAAAGGATCAGATAAGATTTTTTGATGGAGTCAAAAAATGGGAAATGGGTTTATGCCCAAAAAGTGTAAAATGATGGAAATGGGAGTAGCAAAAGAGACAGAGAGGAAAAATATTCGATGGGAAACGAATGGATAAACAAACAAAGTCGAAAAAATCGGGGGTATGGATTAAGGGCAATTTTTCACCAGAGAAGCATTAAAACCAGATCACAGGATACAACCCGTTGCTGAGGATATAAGAAAGGGATTCAAAAAATCGGATGAAAGATGATCAAGAAAATTTATAAATCTTTTATCGACCAGGTTTAATATGCAGCGTGATTTGGTCACCACATAAAAAAAGGATATAAGGGAAAATTTAGAGAAAAACAAAAAGCAGCCACAAAAAACCCCAAGCCTGAGAGATTAACATATAAAAAGACTTTCAAGACTAAAACTCCCCCAAAACTTGAGAAAGAAAGAAAGGGGAGATTTTTTTAGCATGTATAGAGCATTAATGGTCTGGAAAAAAAATTTATTTAATTGAAAAAGGGGCAAATGCAAGAGGGATTACAAAAAAACAGCTTCCCCATAAAGCTAGAAACCTGGAAAAACCCTTTAGCAAAAGTGATTAAACAAGAAGTATTCAGGACTTTTAAAGGCAAAATGGATAATATAGTTTGGAAGGGCAGTACGAGCATAGCTCTTTTCCCGTATGTTAAACTAGGAAATAAACTAGGTAAATACACCCACACAAAAAAAAAAACGTGTACGAAGAGCCCGAAACCGGGGGATAAGCGCGAAAGCCGGGATGGTAAGAATTTAGGACTCAGCGCGAAACTCGCGGATCCGAAACTCCAATTTTATGAAACCGGGAGGGTCTGATTTTCGGTGAGAAAAATTTAAGAGAAATATAAAGCTAAAGATTGAAAAAAAATACAAATGACCTGAACAAGTTACGAATGGGCACAAAATGGGAAAGGAAATTTTAAAGTAAATAAGTGTCATGTGATGGAATTGGAGAAAGCGAATGATATTATATAGGCCATATAAAATGGGGAAAAGAAAATTTTCAAAGGTTCAGGAAGAAAAAGGGCCTGGGATGAAAGCGAACAACCACAACCAGAAAAAAAATATAAAAAAAAATATTTTCAGATCATACAGGATTTAAAAATATTAGAGTGGGATTTTTACATACACAAATATGATGAAAAGACAATTATAAATGATCCCACCAAAAAAAAGGAAATGCTGTCATTGTTGGTCCCCATATAAAAAGAAGCATGTGAAAAAGTTGGAGAGGATACAGAGAATGGCAACAAAGATGGTACCAGAGCTAGAAGAACTTTCTTATGAGGAAAGGTTGAAGGAAATAAAGTCACCAACCCTTGAGCAGAGAAGAGAAAGAGGAGACTTAATAACAATTTTTAAGCTGATAACAAAGATGGAGGAAACAGACAATGAGAGACTACTGACTCGGAAACAAAGAGAAGGTCGATACACAAGGACATACAAAACAACTAGAAAAAGGTAAATGCCTGAACAACTAAGAAGTACAGCTTCCCTCATAGAAATGTAGCAGTTTGGAATAGACTAAATGAGGAGGTGAAATCGGCACATAATGTGCACTAATTGAAAGAAAGACTGGATAAATGTAGGATAAATGTAGATACGGAGACGGGACCACACGAGTGTAGCTCAGGCCCTGTAAAAACACAACTAGGTAAATACTGAACTGTTGCCTGAACAACATAAAAAAGTACAGCTTCCCTCATAGAAATGTAGAAGTTTGGAATGGACTAAATGAGGTGATATCGGCACATAATGTGCACCAAATGAAAGAAAGACTGGATAAATGTAGATACGGAGACGGGACCACAAGAGTGTAGCTCAGGCCCTGTAAAAACACAACTAGGTAAATACAACTAGGTAAATACATTAGCTATGGGAAAAATTGATATTGGTCGATCGGTCCTCCTCTGAATCGGAATTGGAATATAAAAAGAGAAAGCAGGAGATGGGGAAGTGGGGACAGGGAAAAGAATAGATGGTTGAGAGAAAATAGACTAGTATGAGAGAAAGACTCCGGGGCTTAACCCAGGTGCTGTTTGTGTTTTTGTATGTTGTATGGTCGGACTGGGCACGCTTTCTCAGCTCGCACGAGCAAACAGAAACCACTCTGGGACGGCTTGGCAGGCCATGGGTCATGAAAGCTGGAACCCCGGACACAACCAAGACAACCCCGGGCTCACCTCCGCCGCCCACCGCAGGGTTCTTCACTTTTTTTTTTTTTTTTATCTTCTTGTTCTTTCTTCAGGCTTGACTTGTATTTTCTTTCTTCTTCTCTTCTTCGACTTCTTTCTTCTTATCTTGTTTTTTTTTTGTTACTTGTCTTGCTTGTGGGTCATATCTTTTTTTACTTGTTCAGTCACTACCATGTACGCGCACACCTCCAAACGCCACGGCACCCCACACGGGCGGCTGGTATCATTCTCATCCCCATCCCCTGATTCCAAACATAAAACAATTAGAGGAAAAATGAGTGAAAAAATGAGTGAAAGAAGTCAGAGATTAAAAGTTTTTCTTTTCTTTTTTTACCAAAGAGTGGACAGAGGGAGAAGGACACCGTATAGCGGAGGGGGGCCTAGGACAACTGGCCGCAGCCCAACTGGCCACGGGAAACTGGCCGCGGGAGACTGGCCGCGGCCTACTGGCTGCCATATGGAACTTTTTGTTGATGTAGCTTTTGTACCTAAACCTAACCTAACCTAATTCATTCCTAACCTAACCTAACCTAATCATTCGCTGGTGGGGGTTTAAGGAGCTGCCTTGAGTACGTAAACTTAGGCGTTTGCAGTTTCCTCCCAGTCCGCGGCGGTCAGCTGGCCACGGCCAGTTTCCCGCAGCCAGTTGGACTGCGGCCAGGTGGCCGCGGCCAGTTGTCCCATTCCCAGTGGAGGGACCTACAGTTTATCGTGGGATCCGAACCACTGATAGTGGGAGGAAGGCGAGCGGAATGGAGTGGATTGTAGGAGTACAGGGAGGTCCCGTTATACGAGCATTCGGTATACGAGAATCCGATGATACGAGATGTGTAAATTAGGGTCTATTTTCAATATACGAGATCGAAAATCCAATGATACGACATTCAAACTGGGGTGAGTAAAATTATCAAGTTCAAAATGCGCCCCCTACCACTCCCGGGCTGGACAAAGGGATTTGGTTGACCCCAGTCAGGTCACCGCTAGCAAGCTGTGACCTGAAGGGTAATTAAGCATATGGTGCGGCCTGACATTTAGGGGTAATTAGCAGGTGTGCGGCCCCAACCTTGGGACCGCAGTCAGGTCACCCCTAGCAAGACGTGACCTGAAGGGTAATTAAGCATATGGCGCGGCCTGACCTTTAGGGATAATTAGCAGGTGTGCTGCCCCAACCTTGGAACCCCTACACTACCTTCTCTTGTATCACGTGGCGTCCCATACATTACAACGTCTTTTTTGCTTGTTATGCATGTTTTATGTTTAATTAATGTGCAGTTATGTTATTTTGTGTGCTATTTTCTCTTTAAGAATGCTTTTTCTACAGAAAAGGTAGTACAGTGTGGGTAATATAGACGCTGTGTATTTGTTGTGTTTGCTATAGTTTAGTTTAGCTTGAAAAACATTATTATTATTATTTTTTTTTTTAGTTGATGGGGTCCTGGAACCAAACCTACATTAATTATGTGTTTCGTTATACGAGATTTCGCTTTACGAGTATGCCAGGTGGAACCTAACTGCTCGTATCTTCGGGACCTCCCTGTATAAAGTTTTTCAGCAGCGTAAAAAAGGGGAAGAGTACCTCCGTATAGCAGAGGGGTCATTGGATTGGTCCTCCTGTCCGTACCCATACATTTATACTCCTTCACACTCATGCATACCAAAACATATATAAATGATAAGTTATGCATAGAAATGATGAAATAGACATATTGTTGATTCTGCTACCAAGTTGGCCTTAACGGAAGTAAGCACAACCACCTTTCCTCTGCCGCTCTCCGCGGCCAAATGCCTCATCTCCCGGGTCTGCCGCTCCACCTGGAACAAAACGCTCGGCGATGCCCTCCGCATCACCTCCATGGGCCAATACCGTAGTGACTCTTCCCCCCCAGCCGTTGATAAGAAAAAATTCCCGCGTCCTCGATGTCACCCTCACCCGCCTCCGCCTGGGGCACACGACACTCACGGCTCACCTGCACCGCTTCCGTTTGTCTCCTGACCCCCACTGCCCCTGGCGCAGGAATGTTCAGGAGACTATTGAACACTTTCTGCTGCAGTGTACGTGCTTCCACTCCCACTGTGTAGTGCTACACTCTCAACTCCTCGCCCTGAACGTCCCCACCTTTGACCTGCCCACCCTGCTGGCGGTGGCAGACGTCCACCCCTCCCGGCAACACACTGTCATCCGCCTCACCTGTGCCTTCCTGAGGAAGGCATGTCAATTACCACAACTGTGATGCATCATAGGACATCACCAGGGCTCATAGTGTTCCCCAAGGGATCCTCACAGCCCTAAAATAACAACAACAACAATAGGCATATTGTTGCTTACCTTAAATCTAATAGGGATTATGTACATAAGCCTGGCTTGACTCTCGCTTGCATGCCTCGCCAGAACGCCCCGGCTGGTCGGGGCTCGCCCGCTCACAGCTGATAACTTGTAAACAAAACCACAACGACGAAAGTGTACTGTCGAATGAAAGCCATCAATAAATTACGATAACTGACGATATTGTGAATGGATCACAACATATATCCTTCACATGAATGTTTTTTTGGTAATAATGGACGAGAACTGTGCAGTCGCTACCGCTGTTCCCCACCTCATGCCACCCTCACCCCACCTCCGTGCCCTACCTCACCCCATGTCAGGGACACAACCTTCGTTCTGTACGATATTTTGGCGCTCTATATAAGAACTCCTCGGATTTGCCCTACTCTCATAACGGAATTGTTCTACACTACCCTCCCGAGTTTCACGCTATGCGAGTTTCGCGATCCTCGAGTTTCGCGCTGAGTCCTAAATTCTTACCATCCCGACTTTCGCGCATTATATCCCCGAGTTTCACGTTTTTGTGCGTGTGTGTGTGTGTGTGTGTGCCTACAGCGCCGTTAGGCAGTGACCTCCAGGAGTGGGATGGTAGGCCCTGGAGGTTAACTTGAGGGCTGTGATGGTTGGCCCTTGCCCGTGGTGGCGCAGACAGAATTTCTATAGTGATGCCTGTGATTAGAGGCTCATGCCGCCCCCTGTGTCCTCCGATGCACTCACAATCGAAGGTAGAGTTAATGGGCAGCGTGTGGGTGTTCTTAGGCCACTCAACAGTGCAGAGAAAGATTTTAAGTGGATTTTACAGCCCTCATCAAGGATCGAACTCGGATCACCGAGAACGCCACTCGGAGACTTCTTCTTCTTCTTGTGACCTTTTCTGCTTAGTATCACTTTGTAGGTCGTCTGTCAAGCTCATGTTCGAGCTTGACATATATCTTGACGCTAACCACTCTGCTACCGCCTCCCATAAGAGACGTACGGGACACGTCTTGACGCTAACCACTCTGCTATCGCCTCCCATAAGAGACGTACGGGACACGTCTTCCTTCCTTCCTGCTTAGTATAGTATTATAATAGGATTAGTATAACTTGTATGTAGTTTTGCTTTGTTTTTTTCCATTTGTTTGTGTTTTTCTCTACAGGAGCAGCCGGTGTCGCATAAGATAGGTAACACCTCGAAATAAGTAGCACCTTACCTTACACCCCCGCCGTTCCTTACTATTTACCACAAAATACTCCTTTATAAGTAATTAACCATGACGTGTGTGGTACTGTGGTTTCTGGAGGTACTGGAGGAGACAGGAGAGAAGAGAGGAAGGCATTGTGACAGTGTTATTGCCGTATAACACTGTCACACAACCATCAGCTGACAAGATATGTGTCAAGCTCACTCACTCAGACCAAAACAGCATCCGCTGGGTGACTCCCAATCAAGCTCAACCTCAAGCTCCTCTCCTCCCTCCTCTTCTCTACGTAGTGTTGGCCGAAGCCACCACCCCGGGAGGCGGGTCACAAACCCTAGGCTAACACCCAGTACCCATTCACTGCTGGGTGGACAGGGGCTTGGGGCATTTTCAGGATATTTTTTGGGGGAAAAAGTGAGTCTTATAAGCTGTAAAATACGGTAGGTACACAGCCCTCAAGTTAACCTCCAGGGCCTACCATCCCACCCCTGGAGGTCACTGCCTAACGGCGCTGTAGGCACACACACACACACACACACAAAAAAAAAAACTGGACTAAATAAGCATTTTTACAGTGTTTTCAATACCCGAGTTTCGCGATCCGCGAGTTTCGCGCTATGCCTCTGGAAGAAAGCAAGCGCGAAACTCGGGAGGGTAGTGTATATGATCACATTAGTTCCTAACAAAAAATTTGGAATAATATTTTAGGTCGTTCGTTCTATAAGGGAAATGTTCTATGCGAACACATTCTATGCGGGACCCTAGTGTACAAAGACAGGACCACATGAGTATAGTCCAGGCCCTTTATGCTACAGCTAGGTAAATAACACACCAAATCCACACCTACAGGAGTGAATGTTTGCCACTCAGCTACTGCCTGGACTTCAAGGTCTCAACTCCATGGTAGTACCTATTCTCTGGTAAGTGAACAGAGACTGTAGTGTGAAAGGAGACATGCTAGATTGTGTCTGTGCAGCTGGGGAATCAAACCCTTATCCTCTCAAACTTCACATATCTCTTAGTTGTGAGATATACATGCTTAACACTACAACACCAGGTTGTTTAACATACAAATCCTGAACATACATTAAAGTTTAATGCTTCTGCATGCATTAAACTATGAAATGGCAAATTTTGGTACACATTAAAATTAAGGGAGTCTTAAAACAACAAATTTGAAAAAAAACATGAATACCATGTTTTAGCACACAAGCATAGTATCCTTTGTGATGCAAATTAAATACCAAATAAGAATAGGTTTTGTAAATATAGAGGTAAAATACAAACAAACAAGCTAAACTCAAATATCTCAAACTTTCATTTCTGCCACCTGATGCAGCTTGTTTCTTTCTCATAGTTCTGTTAGTTATTGGTGCAGTATAGAACATGGCATGCAAGGGAAATGTTTTCAAAGCTTAGGTAAGTGACAAATGATGTCATATACCTGATGCCCGGGTGCCCAGAATGCGTCGGTCATATATTCTTATTGTAGAGTCCTGAGTAGCTACAGCCAGGTGAAATGGAGTGATTGGATTAACAGCTACAGCAGTAACCGGGCGGCCCATGTTCAGAAGAATATCCTGAAATAATTTTCATATTGTTGCAGTTTTTGTTCTCTTAAAACTAGGAAATGAAAAGCGATGCAATCTTACAGCAGGCCACTGATAGAGAAGCCCTCACCTCTTGACACTCTCGGATGGAGCACTTTGTCTTGGTTCTGAGGTCAAACCAGCGGACACAATCATCCTCGCCACATGTGAGGAAGGTATGAGGATCATCAGGGAGGGTGACCACATCATAACAAGTACTGTAGTGGCAGGTAAATTTACAGTCATGTGTCTCCTCTTGCCTTTCAACATCTGGAAAGCATGAACAATAGGATGACTTGCATTGCACAATTACAAGTGTCCATATCAGAAAATCATCCTTCAACAGAATTTTATAGAAGCCTGTGAAACATAATCTTAAATATATCAACCACTTGATATTCAATCACATAGGATTGACAACTCCGACACTGGCAAGCAAACAAGTACTGCACATTTATACTAGCTGTACTCCATTCAACAAAAAATATCAGCTAAATGTACACCTTCCTGTGTAGTAATACATTCCTCCCCAATATACAACTGGCAGGAGAGATGTGTGGAAGATGACATCAGGTAAGAGGTTCACCAGGCATACACTCTATTTCTTACATATATATCTTACTTTCCTATGTCACAACCTTGGAATTATTCACCAAAGAGTGAAATAGCTATATTTATATATATATATATATATATATATATATACCGTATTTGCCGGCGCATAAGACGCACCTCCGCATAAGACGCACCCATATTTTACATAAATATTTAGAGAGAAAAAGTTATTAGTGTTTTGAGGACATATTTATTTTTCGTAAATTTATTAAAAGTTATTAAAATAAAAAGGTTTTGTAAGGGCAAGCAAATGATTTTGCTTTGATTATGTACCCAAATACAATATTCACAGTGCAGTGAATGTGAATGAAAAATTATACTAGTTAAAATGTAAAGAGAATGACAGTACTGTATAGGGTAACCAAAATCGGTCATCATTTATTGCAGGATGCTCCATGAATTGATATTCTAATATTATCTACCTATGACATCTAGCTTAGATTTAATGTTGTAAGTATGCCTTTGTTGCTTTTCTGCTATGTGTTTAGACTTTGTTGAAAATTTGCAGTAAAGATAATGGTATTATTTCGGTAGTGGGCTTTCAAAAGTCCTAGGATTCTTACCTCCATTATCGTGTAGCTTTCTTCATTCTGCGTATTTTGAGCCCCATTTCCCACGGCGCAATCGAATATTAATGGCATTGGCAGTGTGAGGCTTGGCAATGTTTGCGGGGCGGGCCTGGAGGGGCAGGGCGGGCACCCCCCCCTAACAATATGAAAAAATTTTTGATTTCCGACAAAAACGCCAGTTTAATTCAAAACCCCACCAAAAAACTATTCAGGAAAGCAAAGTTTCAGCCTCAAAAATCGGTGGTTCCCCAAATAACAAGATTAACCCAAGATATTAAGGTAACACTGTAAGGTAACCATCTCTACCTTTTTGTTATTTTTGAAGGGCACCGATGTCAGGATCGAAGAATTCGCCATGGTTTACACCTGTGAATCTATCACAGTCGCGAGGGTTGATTAGTCTTCCTCAGGAAGGTACAGGCCCAAGGCATGATGGTATGATGTGATTCGGCCTTGAGGGGGATAAAGTTGTGGCGCCCGTGATGGGTCTTGGTCTTGGTGTGATGTGTGAAAGGCTTCTGTCCCGTCTACAGGTAACCGTTGCAGCTTTTTTACTAGCCCTCTTTCCAATTACAGTTTACAATTTCCTTATCCATAGAGAACAGGGTGAGGATTAAATGGATCGAGGTGGTATAAAGCCTACCCTGTCTCCATCCTTTTTAAACAGTGGAGAGCGGCAGCGGGGACTGTGGGAGGGGGTGATGTTTACATATGACGGCCATCTTGGGCAGCAGAAATAGCCACCTTGTTGCCCCACCTCTTGTTTTCTCTGAACTCCAACTTTTCTTAGTATTATGCATTCTGTTGTATTATTAGTAACAGGTTACAAATTTGTGTTTAGTGGTCTAAAATGCTCAAAACAGATCACTTGAGACCCCTTGTAATACACCACCCGGCCATTCTGCTTTCTCTTTCCCGACCTCTCATTAGTAATATGGCCGCATTAGACACAGGGTGAATTTTCCCTTTCTTGGAAAAAAAAACTGCGGTCTTATGCGCCGGCAAATACGGTTATAATATATTATAATATATATATTATATATATATATATATATATATATATATAATATATAGATATATAATATATATATATATAATAATTAATTTAAATAGGGGCCCCTTATTTAAAGGGAATTTTGATTTTTTCAGAATTTTACCCGGGACGGGCGGTTCAATGAGGTTGAAGTTTATTATTTTCTGTAAGAATTGGACATTTTCTATGTGCCCATATAGGTCATTTTCAAAATGATTTGTCACTAACAGATTTTTAATGTTACATTTTTGAAGGTAATAAACGTACCTATTTGTAAGCACGTTTCATTTCACAGAGTTGATTCTAGGTTCCCCCCCTCTTCTCGAGTAGTAGCCCTTCTTTTGGGGGTCTCAAAGGGCGCCCATTTTCCCACTCTTGTCGCCTAGTTCACAGTCCCTGTGGACTTTCGGGCATCGGGATTTTCCTCCGGTGTTTCCTCCACGACTTGGAGGAGGAATGCCTCTGATCTCGTTCTTGGTGAGAGCCAGGTTGACCTGCATCAGGGCGACGCCTCACTCAGCGAAGTCGTTTTACAGTGCGCAGTTCCTTGACGCAGGCGGCGGCGGCGGTGTATCCCGGGTTGTCGGGACACCCGTTGGGGTCGACTGCCAGAAGACCCACATCCAACCCAAGGATTCTCAAAAAAGGACGGCGTGACAGATGTCACGAAACTTCAACAGTTTTATTTGCCAGATCAGTGGATGTAAGCTCGACCGTTTGCTCGTCGAGGAGGGTCATCGGAGCCTTTCCTCCCTGCAGAGCCCTCACCATTCCCCCGCTTCGTCTCAATGGCCAGGTGATCGTCGAAGAAACGCAAGAGCAACTCTCCCTCCCCTCAAGTACCAAAAGATGGCACCCGAAGACCGTTGCCGTCGCCATGGCCACTGCCCTGTCGGGGTAGGACACCAACATCTTGAGCACTGGAGGTCTCGTGCCGGGTCCGCAGTCGGGGATGTCCCCCACGGAACCAAGAGACAGTACGTCGAAAACGTGAAAGCGACGAGGCGTCAAATTTCCAGATTTCCTCCTGCGTGAGAGACTGCGGTCTCCTCCCGGAGATGGGAGACTGCCTTGCAGATTGCCCTATTGGCACACTTTATATCCATGATTTTATGGAGGAGGGCCACCCCCTTACTGTGATGATTGCTTGGTCCCCTTGACTGTGCGGCACTTGCTGGGCGAGTGTCTAGTCTTGGGTCCCTACGTGAGCAATTCTTGTCCCCCGGTGTCGGGGGGCAGACGGTGCCTACCGTCTCTCCCTGGCATTGGGAGAGAGGTGTTTCTCCCCGGGACATGAGGTCCATACCTTTATTGAGAGGGTTGGCCTTCTCAACAAGTTATGATGTTTTTAATATTCTTTTATTATTGCTTTTAATACACTATTGTTCTTTTATATATTTTGTTATTTTAAATATTTTGATTATATCTTAAAATTTGTTTTTTAATATTACTTTTACTGTATCTTTTGTAAGCAGGCGTCAATAACCCCGCAGTTGCGGCGCCTTAAAACAATAATATCTATCTATCTCCTGCAGTGAGGCGGAACTGCTCTGGATCGCGGAACAGGTAGATCTTGATGGCGTAAATGATTTTCGCCACCCAGCGGGCACGGTGGAGGGCACCAGGACGCAATATCCTGATCCCACGCAGCGGCTGTCCGCTCAGGACGATCAGCGACAACTCCAGCAGTTATGCCTGCCCGGCTGACATGTTTTAACTTATTGACGAAATCCAGTCCGAAACGTGACATAGAGAGGGGGTGGCCAGAGAGATACTTTCACCACAACCATTACAAACATGTTTGAAAGGGCTTCCTAGATTCAAAGCTGTGACATACAAGCCAAAATGTCATGCATGTATTAGTATAATAAACCAAGAACCGTAGTAAAATTATTGTGAAATATGTCAGATTTTAGACTCATTGCGCGATCCCTATATATAAATATTTTTCAAAAATATTTTGCACACGTCGTTTTAAGAGTAAATGGATCAATATGACTGCCCGTCCCAGTTGAAATTCAAAAATTGCCAAATAAGGGACACCCTAATATATATATAAAATATATATATATATATATATAGTATAATATATATATATATATATATATATATATATATATATATATATACAGGAGAACCTCGTTAAACCGGCATTTAAAACACGGAGCTCAAAACAACGGCACTAATCTACCCAGGCTTTTTTTTTTTTTTTTTTTTCTTCACTGATAATTTGAATCTTCTTCCTTTTATTTTTTCACTTTCCTATGACTTACATACTTTCAATAAGAAGAGTAACAAGACCCCTCCCGACTAAATTGGTCACCCCCTCTTTTTATTTTATTCTCTTACTGCTCTTTTATATGGACTGGCAACTAAGCGGGTGGTTGTGTACCCATTTTTGTGTACCTTGTGCCAGTTCCTTGTTGTGACAAAAAAAAAAAAAAGGGTTTGGTGATTTTATAAGAGTGTTAACTGTCACAAACAACGGCAAATGAGTTATCCGGCATGCGCTCCCCCGAGGGTGCCATAAACGAGGTTCTCCTGTAATTATGATCTAATATAATATTAGTATATATATGTTATAATATATATATATATATATATTATATATTATATATATTATTATATATAAATATACTTATATAATATATAATATTATATAGTTATATATATATATATATACCGTATTTGCCGGCGCATAAGACGCAGCTTTTTCCCTTAAAAAGGAATGCTAAGTTCACCCTGCGTCTAATGCGGCCATATTAGCGCATGAGAGGTCGGGCAGAGAATGCAGAACAGCCGGTGGTGTATTACTAAAGGGGTCTGGAGTTATCTGTGTTGAGCAGTAGTCCACTGAGCACAAATTAGTAACTGTGTTATCAACAGTAATGCATAATACTAAGAAAAGGTTGGAGTTTAAGAGAAAACAAGAGCTGGGGCAACAAGATAGCGATTGTTGCTGCCAAGATGGCCGTGTCAGATGTAAACATCATCTACCCCGCTGCTGCTCTCCATTATAAAACGTCTGATATCTCAGGTCTGCCGCTTCACCTGGGATACTTCACTCGGCGACGCCCTCCGTGCACCCACCATGGGTCATTACCGCTCAGACTCCTCCCCGCACCCATGGAAAAGACAAACATCCCGCATATTAGATGAAGCCTTAACCCGCATTCGACTCGGGCCATACAAGTTGACACAACAGTTGGAAGGAGATGATAGAAGGGAGGCAGAAAATGGTGATAGAATTTTCGCTGGACTGAATATTGCTGATAAATGGAATAGTGAATCAAAGAGCGTGTTAAAGGTTTCTTTTAGTGTGAGCGGTGAGAGGAAGGTGTAGTATCTTGGGGAGTCTGTCTTATACACACAAGGATGGAGAAAGGGCGTCGTGGCTTTGTAGTTTATTTGACAGCGAGTCATTGTACAACGTGGGGATAAGAGGTGCGCGGCGTGTGTGTCTATGTGTATCATGTGGCTGACTGAATTACCTGGCTGGTGTTGCAGTTGTGTCGGCGAGGACAAGTCAGGTCAGCGTCAGGTCACCCACTAATCCTGTTTCCAGACAGGGGGGGTGGCCTAGGCCGATGCAGGTGTGTGTGTGAGTTTGTGTTAGCGCCGCTACAGTGGTAATCAAGGTGGGATAGGAGACAGCATAGGCCTTTGTACCACCTCGACCCCTCAATCCTCACCCCTGTACCTCTATGGATAAGGAAACTGTATGAAAGAGTGCTAGTAAAAAGAGTGCAACGGTAGATGTAGACGGGACAAAAGTCTTCTACACGGTGCACCAAGACCAAGACCCATCACGGCGCCACATCGTCCGCCTCAAGGCCGAATCACATGTACCATACCATCATGGTGACACGGCACCGTCTCATCACATTCGTTAGAATTTCTTACATTCAAACAAATAGACGTGTTACACTAAACGGTGCGCCGCTGTCACGGCTCCAATACACCACCGTCCTGTCACTTAACGGTTTCTGGGGAAGAATATTTTAACGTAATGAGACTGTGCCGTGCTGATAATTATAGTTTTCTCAAGGTTTTATGTACCGTACCCAAAACAGTGTCTCTTAGAGTTCAACTCCTCTTCTTCACCACCAGAAGTGCTATTAATGCAAATTTCTTCAAACCATAGCCTCTGAGGCACCATGTCTGCTTAGAGGGTGAGCAGGACTGCCGAAATGATGGAGCCGTGACAAATAGTGTGAATACAAGGCACGTCTGACGGAACGCTGCCGTGATTTCAGTGTGAACCAGCCTTCACCTGTACCTTCCTGAAGAAGACTAATCAACCCTCGCGACTGTGATAGATTCATAGGTGTAAACCAGGGCAAATATCGTCGATCCCGACAACGGTGCCCTTCAACAATTACAACAATAACACAAGGTAGAGATGGCTACCTTACAGACAGTGTTACCTAAATATCTTCGTAAATATTTGTTATTGGGCAACCACCGACTTCGAGGCCGAAACTTAGTCCTCCTGAATAGTTTTGATGTGTTTTGAATTAATCTGGCTCTCGTTTTTGTCGGACATCAATGTTTGTTTACATGTATGTGCGGAGAGGGGGGCAACCTGCCCCTCCAGGTCCGCCCCGCAAACATTGCTACGTTTCACACTGCCATATTATTGGTAATATTCGTTTTTTTCTCTATATCGTGTTACTAAACCAAACCCCACCTAATCTGATTTAACCTAACTTAACTTCTTTCTGGCTGAAATAAACTGTAGATTTTCGGTACTACGTGTAATGCCATTATTATTCAATTGCGCCATAGGAAATGGGGCTCAAAATACTCAGAATGAAGAAAGCTACACGATGATGTAGGTAAGAGTTCTAGGACTTTTGAAAGCCCACTACCAAAATAATACCAATATCTATACTTCAAATATTCCACAAAGTCTAAACACATAGCAGAAAAGCAACAAAGGCATACCTACAACATTAAATCTAGCTATATGTCATAAGTAGCAAAATATTAGAATATCAATTCGTGGGGGCATCCTGCAATATATTATGACCAATTTTGATTACCGGCCCTGTCAATCCCTTTACATTTTTAACTAGTATATTTTTTCATTCACATTCATTGCACTGTGAATATTGTATGGAGGTACATGCTCATAATCATTTGCTTTTCCTTACAAATCTTTTTTTTTTTTTACTAACTTTTGATAAATTTACGATTTTTTTTGCCCCCTCAAAAACACCAATATTATTTTTTTCTAAAAACCTCTTTGTAAATAGGGGTACGTCTTATGCGGAGGTGCGTCTGATGCGCCAGCAAATACGGTATATTATTATATATATATATATATATATTATATATATATATATATATATATATATATATATATATATATATATATATATAATATATATATATATATATATATGTATATATATATATATTCATATATGATTATATATAATACATAATACTATTGATATGTATTATATATGATTAAAAAGTTAATTAATGGAATATCGTTTTTTTTATTTAATACAAGTGAATAAACTAATTTAGACAAATTGTAAGGCCATGTCTTTCTTGTAACAAATTATTTAGTATTGATTTCGTCTTGCAGTCTCTAGAGGTTAGAAGGTATCCAGTATTGCAAATAGACAACTTAATTTTGGTTTAAATTTTACACTTATCTGCCAGTTTTTATATATAATATATATATATATATACTATATATATATAATTATATATATATATATTATATTATATATATATATTATATATATATATATATATATATATATATATATATATATATATATATATTAAACCGGCAGATAAGTGTAAAATTTATACCAAAATTTAAATGTCTATTTGCAATACTGGATACCTTCTAGAGAGCTGCAAGACTGGAATTAAATCCTAAATAATTGTATCGTTACAAAGAAAGACATGGCGTTAAATTTGTCTGATTAGTTTATTTCACTTGCATTAAAAAACAACAAACATCTTCCATTGAATTTTGCCTTATGTAAATGTAGACATACCTACCTGTATAAATCACAATACCATCTCCTGAGCAAGACACAATTTTTCTATTAGCTGTTTGTGGCATAAACTTGGCACTGAATATATTGGCGCGATGGGCTGTGTGGATGCGCGTTTTTGTCATTCTATCCCATGGGTCACTGCAACACAAAGAGGAAGTTAGTAGTTTTTTAGAGCTTACTTCTCATTCCCAATAGAAACAAAGATATAAACTAGCCTATAAGATAAAGTTATACCTAGCATTTCGAATGTTGAGGTGATTAGGCCAATCAATAAATGAATCATGGGTTCTTATGGACATGACAAATAGGTTCTATTGTGGTTCAGAAAAAGAATGAGATCTTTCCCTTAACCAATTAGAGAAATTTACATCCATCATTTACCTTAAGCTGTGTTTCATGAATAAAATGTCAGAGACATATGAGCACCAATTGTAATTTCAACTTAAAGCCGGGTTAAATGTTAATCAGTTTTATCTCCATACATTCATAACTGGCAACCATCACACAGGGTAATCACTGAGGTACTGCATTGATCACACAGGGTAATCACTGAGGTACTGCATTGATCACACAGGGTAATCACTGAGTACTGCATTGATCACACAGGGTAATCACTGAGGTACTGCATTGATCACACAGGGTAATCACTGAGGTACTGCATGATCACACAGGGTAATCACTGAGTACTGCATTGATCACACAGGTATCACGAGTACTGCATTGAATCAACAGGGTACACTGAGTACTGCATTGATCACACGGGTAATCACTGAGTACTGCATTGATCACACAGGGTAATCACTGAGGTACTGCATTGATCACACCCGGGTAATCACTGAGTACTGCATTGATCACACAGGGTAATCACTGAGTACTGCATTGATCACACAGGGTAATCACTGAGTACTGCATTGATCACACAGGGTAAACACTGAGTACTGCATTGATCACAAAAGGGTAATCACTGAGGTACTGCATTGTCTAGAGTTTTTGATGTTCCTATTTTAGCAACATAAAGGTTGAATTGGTAATTTTACTCACCCCAGTTGAATGTCGTAGCAGGATTTTCGATCTCGATATGAAATATAGACCCTAATTTATCTCAGCTCGTATCATTGAGTTCGCGTAGTACCGAATGCGCGTGGATACTGGGACCTCCCTGTATTAGTCTAGTCTATTTCCGGATGATGCAAAAGCTATTAACAAAAAAATAAAGCTTATAAAGATTGTGAAACATTACAAATGACTTGAACAAGATATACGAATGGAGCAGAGATGGAAATTGGAATGAATTAATGGAATAAGATGGGAAAATTGGAAAAAGAGAAGATATAAGAGCCACATAAAATGGAAAGAATAAATTCTGCATAGGTTCATGAAGAAAAGGACCTGGGAGTGATAATGCAGGAATAACCTACAACCAGAAAAAACAGTATAAATAAATATTTGGAGATTACATTACAGGATGTAAGAAATTAGGGTTTAGTGGTGGAATCGAATAACTGCAACTGCACTAAAATTATAAAGCCTCAGAAGTTGCAGTTTTGAGATTACCCGATTCGCAGTTTTGTGTACAGTACCTACCGAGTTTGGCGGTGCTTATTCACAAAGCATAGCGCTAAAAAACTTGAGGATCGTGAACTGGGTATTGAAAAACACTGTTATAAAGCTTATTTTAGTCCGGTGCGAGGTGTAACGTATTTGTACCCGGCTATAAAAAAAGACTTCACTTTCTCCCCCAAAAAATACCCTGAAAAAATGCCCCGAGCCCCTGTCCACACAGCAGTGATATGGGTATCTGTGTTAGCCAGGGGTTTGGACCCGCCTCCCCGGGGTGGTTGGGTCCAAATCTAGAGGACAGGAGAGGAGAAGAGGAGGGAGGACCTACGAGCTTTAGCTTGAGTTGGAGGTCAACCCAGCTGATGCTGTCGGTGAAGCCTTTTGGTCCAGCCAAGTTCTCCCCACACCGTAGTATTCTGTTGGGAGAGAAGCAAAAGGGGAAGCAAAAAACTAGGTGTTAATTTTCCCCTCATTCCTCTCTATGCATACATTATACAGGGTCCCCCCTCACTGGGGGGCCCCCTGCCTCTCATCTCTCTCACGCGTGCTCTCCAAGAATTCTCCAAGAATTCTTTTACCACTTTCAGCCACAAAACCTTTCACCACTCCTCCACTCAGCACACAACCCAAGCAGGTACTCCCATCTGCCAATCCACCAACTCCTGGTCTCGCATCTATCGCCATTCTTCCACTCCGACTTCCTACCATACCTCCAACATCTTTGTTCTAGCCACTCATACCGTTCACATTTCAAGCATCAAGTACTCCACAGTTTTTGCCACTACTGTTCACAACCTCACACACGTCTTGTAACACCCTCTTCCATCGTACAGACGGGACTATGTGCATCTTTAGCGCTACCCTGATCTTGATATTTACGTAAGGTATAACTCTCTCTCTGCACCGTCGAGTGGCCTAAGAACACCAACATGTGCCATTAACTCTACCTATGATTGAGAGTGGCATCGGGGCCACAGGATGGCACCATGAACCTCTAATCACAAGCGTCACTATAAAAACTGCCGCGCCACACGGGCGAGGGCCAACCATCACAGCCTCGAGGGAACTCAGGGCCTACCATCCACCCCTGAGGTCACTGCCTAATTGGCGTGTAGACACACACATACGCACACACATACACACGAAACACACACACAGTAACATGAAATGTACTCTGCACACAAGAAATGGAAAATAACACAAGAGGAAATGAAAGATGAAAAAGAACAAACCATGGGAGGATAGAACAGGAAAAAGAACAAGAAAACATAGACAGATAATAGATCAGAAAATGAAAGAAAATCTGACCAAAAATGTAGTCAAGTAATCAAACAAAGGAGAAATCTAATAAGAGATACGGTAGACAAAAAAGAAATGTTCATCATTTGGGGTTGAAGGAGAAAGTGCTGCCCAAGAAAAACTGAGAGAAGAGAAGAAAAGAAAGTGTTTCAAAAGAAATATTTAAAGGATAGAAGGAAAATTACGAGGTAGAAGAAAATAGAAGAAATACACAGTTAGGAAACTATGAAGAAGGAGGGGCCGCCCCTTCAAGTTAAGTTTAGGTCACAAAATACAGCACTAGATATTTGTCTAAGGCATGGAAACTGCAAAGACAGAAGAAATACAGAAAATTGGATAGAAAAGATATGAATGAGGAGAAAAGAGCCAGTCTGAATTCTGTTAAAGAAGCCAAAAGCAAAAAACGAACTTAGGACGAAGAGGAAAAACAGAAACTATTGGAGAGTTTAGGGCCAAAAACAGAAGAAGTGGTATCTAAAAGAGAAGAGTAAGAGAGGACAGTCCAAAGGAAAATGAAATAGGATGGCAGGTAGTCGGTTGTGAGTACAAATCTCAAATGGTCTAGAGTCAAACATAACAGAAAAAACGCTTTACCTGAGAGCCAAGAAAACTCAGACATATTAGGTCTAGTAGAAACCGAAGCTGAGGTTCTAAGGAGTGCCGTTGGGGGAGGGTCAATATAATGTATGGTGGCGAAACAAGACAACAGAAACAAGGGAGGTGGTGTAATGGTGTTAACAAGGAAGGATGTGTAGTAGGAAATGTGGAGAAAGGAGAAGGAATAACCGAGGGTTGAAGGTAGAGTTGGTGATGAAATAAAGGAAGAATAAAGACTTAGTAATCGTATACGTTCCACCTAAGGACCAAAATTCCTGGGGGAGAGAAGAGGTACGGAGACATGATAAGAGACACAAGCAAATGTTAAAGAATACGATGGAAAATAGTGAGAAACATAATTTTATGGAGATTTTAACTGCAAAGAAGTTGCTGGGAAGAATGCGTATACTGAAGGAGGAAGAAAACTCATGGGGTGGTATATTGTTGGATTTGGTAATGCATAACATCATGACTCAGTGGATTAAAAGAGAACCCAAGATCAGAGGTAGCGAAGAACATCACGAATAGACCTATATTGACGAAAGAATGGAAAGAATTAGTAAAGTAAATTATCAGTGCCACTTGGAAAGAGCAACCATTGTTACTTATTGAAGATAAATAAAAGGATAGCAAAAAGGAGGGGAGAAAAAGAAGTGAACATAAAAAAGGAAGATACAATTAGGAAAAGCAAGGACTTGACGGATTAAGAAACATTCTTTTTCCGGAGAGACAGAGTGGAGTTAATTTCCATGCAGCAACGAGTACCCAGAAAAAATGGGATGAGTTATCCGAATTTACACCGAAGGAATAAAAGTTATGTTCAAGGATAGTTATCAGAGAAAAGAAAAAAAAATGAATGGTTTAACAGAAAATGTGATTAGCAAGACTGAAAGAGAAAAAAAAAACATGGAATAGTTGGAGGAAAAAAAGGTAGGCAGCAACTTTGGGAGAAGTACAAAAACAACTAGAAATGAATATGTAAGAATCCGAAGAGAAGAAGAAAAGTAACTATGAGGAGGAATCTAAAGAAAAATGTAAGAATGAACCGAAAACTTTCGTATAGGATATATAATGGAAAAAAATGAAAAACAAGGAAAGGAATAGATGAGCTGAGGTAGAAGGCATAGTGTATGAAGATGCATTTACAACAGGCCGAGGGTGATGAATAAGTGCTTACATACGTATTTGCAAGAGAAGTGAAATTTTAAAGAAAAATACAATAGCAAAAGAAAATATAATGGAAGACATAAAAGTAGAAGAAAGAAGTAAAAGGCTAATGAAAGTCAAGATGTGAGAAATAGCCCCGGGTCCAGTGGAAGTGTTCGAAGGATAATGAAAGAGGCAATAACCAAACTAGCAGGAAAGTACATAGTGTATTGAGAGTCACTCAAGGAGAGCAGAGTCACGCTGATGGAAAAGAGCAAATATTGTGCCAATTCACAAAGGAGGTGACAAAGAAGAAACCATAAATTACAAGGCTGATTCATAACAAGTGTAGTGGAAAAATGTGTGAAAAAAATTGTGAAGGAAAGATGGTTGAAATATTTGGAAGAGACAAAACACACTTGCGTGGCCAGTGTGGATTTAAGAGAGGACATGTCATGTACAACAAATCTATGAGCTTTTACTCAAGAGTGATCGACGTGACAAGGAAAGAAAGAAGGGTGGGCGATTGCATTTTCCTTGGACCTAAAGAAGGGCCTTTGACAAGGTACCAATTAAGGAGACTGTCTGGAAGCTAGAACATGTAGGAGGATTGAGGGTGGTTTGCTGAAGTGGATGGAAGACTTTTGAGCAAACAGAGAGATGAGAACAGTAATAAAAGTCAAAGTTCAGAATGGGTCAGTGTGATAAGTGGAGTCCTCAAGGATCATATTTGGCCCCAGTGAGGTTCTTGGTCTATGTAAATGATTATTGCAGAAGGAGTAAACAGTTATATGAGTTGCTGATGATGCCTAAAATTACTAAGAAAAGTAGAAAGTAAAGAGGACTGTGAGGATTTACAAAAGGATCTAGATAAGATTTTCAGATGAGCAAATAGGGAAATGGAGTTTAATGCCAAAAAAGTGTAGGATGGAAATGGGCAGTAGGCAAAGAGGACAGAGAGGAAAGTATTCTATGGGAAACGAATGGAAATCGAAAAACAAAGGTCGAAAAAAGACTGGAGTATGGATTAAGGACAATTGTCACCAGAGAAGCATATAAACAAGATCACAGGGATTAAATACAGTTGCTGAGGAATATAAGAATGGCATTCAAAAATATCTGGATGAAGAGATGATCAAGAAAATGATAAAACATCTTTGATTCGACCAAGGTTGGAAATATGCCGCAGTGATTTGGTCACCACATAAGAAGAAGGATAAAGGAAGATTGAGAGAATACAAAGAGCAGCCAAACAAAAAATGGTCCAAGCCTGAGAGATTTAACATAATAAAAAAGGAACTTTCAAGGACTAAACTCCCAACACTTGAGAAAAGAAGGAAAGGGGAGATTTATAGCAGTGTATAGAGCATTAATGGGTCTGAAAAAAATTGATTGAATTGAAAGGACAAACATGCAAGAGGGATATAAAAAAAACACAGCTCCCGTATAGAAGCATAGAAGCCTGGAACAAACCTTGATGCAAAAGTGATTAATGCAAAGAGTATTCAGGACTTTTCCCCCCAAAGGCAAACTGGATAATTAGTAGATTTGGAAGAAGGGACATACGAGCATAGCTCTTTTCCTGTATGTTACAATAGGTAAATACCAAATAGGTAAATACACCCACACCACAAAAAAAAAAAGTGTACGAAGCAGCGCGAAACTCGGGGAGATAATGCGGACAAGCCGGGATTGTAAGAATTTAGGACTCAGCGCCCCCCCCCCCCCGAAACTCGCGGATCGCGAAAAATACTCGCGAATCGCGAAACTCGCATATCATGAAAACCCCTCGGGGGGGGAGGGTACTGTATTGCGGATTGATGTCCCAAAACTATTAAGAGAAATATAAAGCTATAAAGATTGTGAAACACTAACAAAATGACATGACAAGATCTACGAATGGGAAAGCACAAGATGGGGAAAGGAATTTCAGTAAATAGTGTCATGTGTGGAAATTGGAGGAAAGCGAATAGGATATATTATATATGGCATATAAAAGGAAATGAAAATAATTGCCAAGGTCAGGAAGAAAAGGACCTGGGAGTTGATAATTCAGAACAACTACAACCAGAAAAACATATAAATAAAATATTTGCAGATACATACAGGTGTTAAAGAATATTAGAGTGGCATTTCATTCATAGGACACAAATATGATGAGAAAGACAATACTACAATGACCGACAAAAATGGAATATGCTGCATTGTATGGTCCCCATATAAAAAGAAGCATGTGAAAAAGTGGAGGGGAGGGGGGGGTGTAAATGTAACCCAGAGAATGGCACAAAGATGGTACCAGGAGCTAGAAGAACTTTCTATTGAGAAAGGTTGAAGGAAATAAAGTCACCCACCCTTTGAGCAGAGAAGAGAAAGAGGAGACTTAAAACAATTTTTAAGCTGATACAAGATGGGGAAACAGACAATGAGAGACTACTGCTCGGAAACAAAGAGCAGGCGATACACAAGGACATACAAAACAACTAGAAAAAGGTAAATGCCTGGAACAACTAAGAAGTACAGTTCCTCATAGAAATGTAGCAGTTGAATAGACTAAATGAGGAGGTGAAATCGGCACATATGTGCACTAATTGAAAGAAAGAACTGGATAAATGTAGGATAAATGTAGAGTACGGAGACGGGACCACACGAGTGTAGCTCAGCCCTGTAAAAAACACAACTAGGTAAATACTGAACTGTTGCCTGAACAACATAAAAAAGTAAGTTCCCTCATAGAATGTGAAGTTTGGAATGGACTAAAATGAGGTGATATCGGCACATAATGTGACACAAAATGAAAGAAAGACTGGATAAATGTAGATACGGAGGACGGGACCACAGAGTGTAGCTCAGGCCCTGTGTAAACACAACTAGGTAAATACACTAGGTAAATTACATTAAGCTATGGGAAAATTGATAATTGGGTCGATCGGTCCTCCTCTGAATCGGAATTGAATATAAAAAGAGAAAGCAGGAGATGGGGAAGTGGGGACAGGGAAAAGAATAGATGGTTGAGAGAAAAATAGGATAGTATGAGAGAAAGACTCGGGAGCGTAACACAGTGCTGTTATGTGTTTATAGTATGTTGTAATGGTCGGGACTGGAGCCACGACCCAGATCTCAGCTCCGCACGAGCAAACAGAACCACTCTGGGACGCTTGGCAGCCAGGCGTCATGAAGCTGGAACCCGGACTCTCAACCAAGAACAAACCGGGCTCACCTCCGCCGCCCCCCGCAGGGTCCACTTTTTTTTTTTTTTTACTTCTTGTTCTTTCTTCAGGCTTGACTTGTAGTTTCTTTCTTCTTCTCTTCTTCGACTTCTTTTTCTATCTGTTTTTTTGTTACTTGTCTTGCTTGGGGCATCTTTTTTACTTGTTCATGTCACTACCATTTACGCGCACACCTCAAACGCCACGGCCCCCCACACGTGCGGCTGGTACATCTATCCCCATCCCCTGATTCCAAACCCAAAACGAATTATGAGTTTACAGATGACAATCAAGAAGCGACGCGGAATTTCTTTTTATCAACGGCATGGAGGGAAGAGATCACTACAGGTATTGCCAGAGTGAGAGGTAGGAAATGAGCGGTGAAGAGAAGGGCATCGTGCCCCCAGACGATTACCACGAAGCTGTTTTACGTTGTACCATTGTGTGAGTACGGCAAAGAACCGTCGGGAGGAATCAGAGGCATAGCCATTTTTGAACCGTGACACCGCGTACGTAAGTAAGACGCTGGTGTGGCGTATTTGAGGGGTGACATAGGACCAACGTGTGGATGGCGTTACGAAGTCGGTAAGGCCACCGGTTTAATCCGGTGAGCAGAAGTGACAACCAGCTAGTCACCTTGATCAATCATGGTCACGGCAGGTTCTAAACTGGCCGAGCGGAGACTATGATCTAGGCCTATGCACTGATGTCGTCTACTGGATGACTCACAGAGCGCAAGTCGACGATTGGATAACGCAGAGTCTCGAGTTTATCTGAGCCTGATATCGCTAGCTTCGTGGTAAATTTCGGATAGAACGACGTGAGGACCCCAATCCCTAATGACCCCATTCTGCTATACACGTAAGCGCTACCTACCTATTCACTCAGCCTTCGTTCTTAAAAGGTCGGAGGGTACTATGGACGACATGGCACTGAGGGTCACGTAAGAAAAAGAAATAAGCTCTCTAAAGGACCTCCCAAGTCGCTTTGAAGTCTGATCATCTGGCCACTCTGTATTACGAACAATGTTTTACCATTACATTAAGCTAATAAATAGAAGAGGTATAGGTGATTGTGATATAACGTTTAGATTGCAAGCGTTTGTCACTTAGTCTAGTCTTGTACAAATGAAGCGTTATTGTCTATATCAACAAGTGTTATGTAGTTTGACCTTATCATATTGGTATAACACCATAAAATGTTGCTGTTTGTTTAAGATATTAGCACAGTATCACGGTGATATATAACGTGTTTTCCACAAGAGATTGAGGTTATTAAAATCCTCTTTCTAAGAGAAATTTGCACCTTATTAAGTAGCTTACATTACATTAAGCTATTAAATAGAAGGTAAGAGGTTATTTATTGTGACGTATACACGGTATATTGCAAGTGTTTTTCATAGTTTCTTGTAAACGTAGCGGTTATTGTATCATATACAAGTATTTTTTACTTATCATATTGGGCTATAACACCCTTTAAAATGTAGTGTTTTCACGTGATTTTAGCTAGTTATCAGTGAAGAGTTGTTCTTTTATACAAAGTGAAGAGTATATTTCTTTATATATGTAGCTAAATGAGCTTTTGATATTTGCTACACCTATATTTTTACAAAATTAATGCTAAAATATGTATTTTTCAGGGAAATTTTAGATATCAATTTGAATCTTAAGGACAATGTTTTTTCAAGTATTGTCAATGTTTTTTTTGTGGAAAAGGCACTAAAAGAAATGCCCGACAAAATTTTGACATTATCATGCACTTTTACATCAAAACTACATATCTTACAATGTTATCGAAGCTAAAAACTATTTGCGATTTTCATGAAAATTTAAGTATCCAATATTTAATGCTTCAAAAACAACGTTTTTATCAAGTATTTTTAATGCATTTTGAAGGCCATAAGAGAAATGTAAAGATTTGAACCAGTATTCAGCCCTTTTGACTACAACTAGATTTTATAATATTAAAGAGCTTTAAAATATGTAATTTTCAATGAACATTTATGTGATCAATTTTATTTTAAAAACAACGTTTTACTCAGTGTTTTAATGTATTTTTGGAATGGCTTAAAAAATGTCGAAAATTGGCAATTCAGCCATTTTTTCCTTTTTTTGATAGAGAAATTCAAAAATGTGGTATTATAGTTGTTTTCGTTAGAAAATTTCTATTTTAAAACTACTTTACGTAAGCTTATATAATAGGAGTTTGAGATCTATATTGTGATACAATTGTATATCTACGTGTTTTATAGTTCTTAATTGTTGTGTTATATAATTAATAGAAGAGTTTACCTTTATGCTATGCTGTATACCCCTCAAAATGTGTTCTTTTCAATGATTTTAGCTAGTTATCGGTGAATATAGTGTTTTACCTACAAATTGAAGTATACAATCCCTTTTTTTAAATTAATTGCACCTATAAGTAGCTTTACATTACATTAAGCGTATAAATAGAAGAGTAAAGGTTATTTATTGGTATATAACGGTATATTGCAAGGTTTTCATAGTTTCTTGTAAACGTAGCGTTATTGTATATTATATACAAGTAGTTGTACTTATCATATGGCTATAAACCTATAAAATGTTGTGTTTTCCAATGAGATAGCGAGTTATCGGTGATATATAGCTGTTTTCCCTACAATGTGAAGTATAAAATTATCTTTTTAGAATAATTTGCACAATAAGTAGCTTACCTTACATTAAGCTATTAAATAGAAGAGTAAGAGGTTATTATTGTGAAATAACTGTATATTGCAAGCGTTTCTTCATAGTTTCTTGTAAACTGTAGCGTTATTGGATATATAAAGTAGGTTTACGTATCATTATTGTATAAAAACCAATAAAAGTTGTGTTTTCAATGATATAGCTAGTTATCGGTGATATATAGCTGTTTTCCTACAAATTGAAGTATAAAATATCTCTTTTAGAATAATTTGCACTATAATGTAGCTTACATTACAATAAGCTATAAATAGAAGAGTAAGAGGTATTTATTGTGATATAACTGATATTGCAAGCGTTTTTCATTTGTTCTTGCAAACTGTAGCTGTATTGTATATATAAAAGTAAATTTTATTTATCATCTTGCTATAAACCAGAAAATGTAGTGTTTCAATGATATTAGCTAGTTTATCGGTGATATTATAGCTTTTCCACCAATTGAAGTATAAAATCCTATTTTTAGAATATTGCCACCGATAAGTAGCTTAACATTACATTAAGCTATTAAATATAAGAGAAAGAGGTTATTAATTGTGATATAACGGTATAATTGCAAATCGTTTTTTCATTAGTTTCATTGTAAACTGTAGCGTTATGGTATACTATACAAGTAGTTTACTTATCAAATGCTATAAACCCATAAAATGTAGGTTTCAATGATATTAGCTAGTTGTCGGTGAATATATAGGTTTCCTACAAAGCGAAGTATAAAAATCCTCTTTTTAGAGTAAGAGGCATTCCTATAAGTAGCTTACATTACATAAGCTAATAAAATGAAGAGTCAGGAGGGTTATTTATAGGTGGATATAAACCGGTTGTATATTGCAAGCATTTTCAGAGTTTCTATAAACTGTAACGTTATGGTTATATACAAGTAGTTTTACTTATCATATGGCTATAAACCATAAAATGTAGTTTTCAATGATATAATTAGTTATCGGTGATATATAAACGTTTTCCTATAAATTGAAGTATAAAATCCTCTTTTAAAATAATTTGCACATATAAGTAGCTTACATGACATTAAGCTATTAAAATAGAAAAGTAATAGTTATTTATTGTGATATAACGGTATATTGCAAGCATTTTTCATAGTTTCTTGTAAACTGTAACGTTATTGGCTATATACAAGGAGTTTTACTTATCATATTGCTATTAAACCATAAAATGTTGTGTTTTCAATGCATCATTAGTAGTTTCGGTGATATATAACTGTTTTTTCCTACAATTGAGTATAAAATCCTCTTTAAGAAAAAATTGGCACCTATAAGTAGCGTACATGACATTAAGTATAAATTAAAATAGAAGAGTAGAGGTTATTTTATTGTGATATAACGGATATTGCAAAAGTGTTTACATAGTTTCTTGTAAAACTGTAGCGTTATGTATTATAACAAGTAGTTTTATTTAATCATATGGTATTAAAATCTTAAATGTTAGTGTTTTCATGATTTTAGCTAGTATCAGTGAAGAGTTAGAGTTAGTTTTTTTTCTACAAATTGAAGTATATTTTCTTTTATATAGGTAAGCTAAATAGCTTTTTGATATTTGCTACAAACTATATTTACAAAATTAATCGCTAAAAATATGTAGTTTCATGAAATAATATCAATTTTAATCTTAAGACAATGTTTTTTCAAGTAATTTCAATGTTTTTTTGAAAGGCTAATCAAATTGTCGAAATTTTTGAACATTATTCAACACTTTTACACAACTATATCTTACAATGGTTATGAGCTAAAAAATATGCATTTTTCATGGATATTTAACATATATTTTATTAACCTCAAAACAACGTTTTTTCAAGTATTTAATGCATTCTGAAAGCCTAAACAAATGTCAAAATTGACATCATTTCAGCATTTTACACAACTATTATTTTATAATATTAAGGCTTAAAATAGTATTTTTCATGAAATTTATGTATCAATTTATTTTTAAAAACATGTTTTTTCAAAGTGTTTTAATGTATTTTGACATGGCTATCAAAATGTCGAAAAATTGCATTATTCAGGCACTTTTTTGATAGAGAAATTCAAAAGTGGTAGTAGTAGTTGTTTCGTTAGAAATTTCTATTTTTAAACTACTTAAGCTTATAATAGGAGTTTGAGAATCTATATTGTGATTAAAATTGTATATTATACGTGTTTTCATAGTTTTCTTGTAATTGTTGTGTTATATAAGTAATAGAAGGAATTTACTTATGATAATGCTTTATACCTCAAAATGGTCTTTTCAATTGATTTAGCTATTAGCGGTGATATATAGCTGTTTTCCACAAATTGAAAGTATACAATCCTTTTTTTAGAATAATTGCACCTATAAGTAGCTTACCCCCCCATTACATTAAGCTTATAAATAATAGAGTAATAGGTAATTTATTGTTATGTAACGGTATAATTGCAAGCGTTTTCATAGTTCTTGTAACACGGTAGCGTTTATTGTAATATACAAGTAGTTTTAATTATAATATTGCTATAAACCCATGAAATGTTGTGTTTTCAATGATTATTAGACTAGCTTACTCTTTTCCCCTCGGTGATATAATAGTGTTTTTCCTACAAATTGAGTATAAAATCCTCTTTTGAGAAATAATTTGCACCTATACGTAGCGTTCATTACCCCTAAAGCTATTAAATAGAAGAAGTAAGAGGTTCTATAATTGTAGTATAACGGTATATTGCAATCGTTTTTCATCTTTAGTTTCTTGTAACTGCTAGCGTTATGTATATATACAAGTAGTTTACTTTATCAAATTGCTATAAACCCATTAAAATGTAGTGTTTTTAATGATATGAAAAGGTCGTGTAGCTAGTTGTCGGTGGATATGTAGCTGTTTCCTACAAATTGGAAGTATAAAAATCCTCTTTTAGAATAATTTGGACCTATAAGTAGCTACATTACATTAAGCTATTAAATAAAAGAGTTAAGAGTATTAATTGTGATATAAGGTATAATTGCAAGGCGTTTTCAAGATTCTTGTAAACTGTAGCGTTATGGTATATATACAAAGTAGTTTTACTTATCATATTGCTATAAACCCATAAAATGTAGTGATATTTCAATGATATTTAGCTAGTATCCGGTGATATATAGCTGTTTTTTACACCAAAATTGAAGTATTTAAAATCCTTTGTGTAGAGTAAGGAGCACCTATAAGTAGTTAATTACATTAAGCATAATAAATTGAAGAGTAAGAGGGTATTATTGGAGATAACGGTATATTGCAAGCATTTTTCCCATATTTCTTATAAAACTGTAACGTTATTGTATATAACCAGAGTTTTACTTATCATATTGCTATAAAACCCATAAAAAGTAGTGTTTTCAATGATATTAATTAGTTATCGGGATATATAACGTTTTCCATACAATCGAAGTAAATAAAATCCTCTTTTTAAAATAATTTGCACATATAAGTTAGCTTACATATCATTACGCTAGTAAATGAGAATAGTAATAGCGTTATTTATTGTGATATAAACGTGGTATATGCAAGATTTTTCATCGTTTCTTGTAAACAGTAACGTTATGTATATAGACAAGTAGTTTACTTATATATTTCCTATAAAACCATAAAAGGTTGTGTTTTCAATGGATGATTATCAGGTGATATATAACTGTTTTCCTACAAATGGAGGTATATAAAATCCTCTTTTAAGAAAAAATTTGCACCTATAAAGTAGCTTACATTACAGTTAAGCTATTAAATAGAAGAGTAAGAGGTTATTTATTGGATATAAACGGTATATGCAAGTGTTTTCACTTATTTCTTGTAAACTGTAGCGTTAGTATATATACAAGTAGTTTACTATCATATGGTATAAACCTTAAAAATGTAGTGTTTCAAATGATTTTACCTAGTTATCAGTGAAGGAGTTTTTTTCTTCACCAAATTGAAGTAATTTCTTGTAATATGTAGCTAAATGCTTTTGATATTGCTACAACTATTATTTACCAAAATTAATAGCTCTAAAAATATGTATTTTCATGAAATTTAGATATCAATTTTAATCTTAAGACAATGTTTTTTCAAGTAGGTATTTCAATGTTTTTTTGAAAGGCCAAAAAATGTCGAAATTTGACATTATTCAGCACTTTACACCAAACTATATCTTTACAATGTTATGAGCTATAATATGAATTGTTCATGAAATTTTTTTTTTTTAAAATAAATTATCAATTTAATCCTCAAAACATTCTTTTTTTCAAAGTATGATAATGCATTTTTGGAAAGCCTTAAAAATGTCAAATTGACATTATTCAGCACTTTTACACAACTTATTTTATAATATGAAGAGCTTAAATATATGTATTTTCATGAAATTTAGTATCAATTCTAATCTTAAAAACAACAGTTGTTTCAAGTGTTGTAATGTATTTTTGAATGGCTAAAAAATGTCGAAAAATTGGCATTATTCAGCCTTTTTTTTGATAGGAAATTCAAAAATGTGGTATTATAGTTGTTTCGTTATGTAAATTTCTATTTTAAACTACTGTAAGCTTAGAAAGGAGTTTGAGACTCTATAGTGTGATACATTTGTATATTATTACGTTGATTTTCATAGTTTCTGTAATTGTTGTGTTATATAATGAATAGAAGGAATTTACCTATGATTAAGCTGTATACCCTCAAAATGTGTTTCTTGTCAATGATGTATAGTAGTTACTGTGATATATAGCTGTTTTCTACAAATTGAAGTATACCAATTCCTTTTTTTGACTAATGGCACTATAAGTCGCTTACATTACATTAAGTTATAAATAGAAGAGTAATAGGTTACTTTATTGTTATTATAAACGGTTATGATTGCAAGCGTTTTTCATAGTTCTTGTAAACTGTAGCGGTATTGTATATATACAAGTAGTTTACTTGATCATATTGCTTATATTAAACATAAAATGGTATGTTCAAACCTGATATTAGCTAGTTATCCGGTGATATATAACGTTTTCCTACAAATTGAGGTATAAAAAATCCTCTTTTAAGAAAAATTTGCACACTCTAAAGTAGCTTACATTACATTAAGCTATTAAATAGAGAGGTGTAAGAGGTTATTATTGTGATATATAACGGTATATTGCAAGTGTGTTTTACATAGTTTCTGTAAACTGTTAGCGTTATTGTATATAAAAGTGTTTTCTTAATTCATATGGCTATAAACCCTTAAAATGTAGTGGTTTCAAATGATTTTAGCTAAGTATCAGTGAAGAGTTGTTTTGTTTTTTTTATACAAATTGAAGGATATTTCTTTATATAGAGCTAAATAGGCTTTTGATATTGCTACAAACTATATTTTACACAATTAATAGCAAAAAATATGTAATTTTTCATGAAATTTAGATATCAATTTTAATCTTAATTAAGACAAATGTTTTGCAAGTATTCAATGTTTTTTTGAAAGGGCTAATAAATGTCGAAATGTGACATTATTCAGCACTTTTACACAACTATATACGATTGTTATGAGCTAAAAATATGCATTCTTCATGATGATTAAAGTATATATTTTAATCCTCAAAACAACGTGTTTTTCAAGTATTTAAGCATTTTGAAAGCCTTAAAAATGTCAAATTTTTTTGACATCATGCAGCACTTTTACACAACTATAGTTTATAGATATTGAGAGCTTAAAATATGTATTTTTCATGAAATTTAGTATCAATTTTATTTTTAAAAACAACGTTTTTTCAAGTGTTTAATGTATTTTGAATGGCTAAAAAATGTCCGCGAAACTTGGCATTATTCAAGCCGTTTTTTTGATAGAGAAATTCAAAATGTGGTATTATAGGTTGTTTTTCGTTAGAATTTCTATTTTACAAACCTACTGTAAAGCTTATAATAGGAGTTTGAGACTCTATATTGTGATACATTGTATATATACGTGTTTTTTAATAGTTTCTTGTTAAGTGTTGGTGTTATATATTAATAGAAGGAATTTACCTTATTGATAATGGTTTATACCCTCAAAATGTGTTCTTTCAATGATTTTAGCAGTTATCGGTGATATATAGCTGTTTCCACAAATTGAAGTTATCAATCTTTTTTAGAATAATTTGCACCTATAAGAAAAAAAGAGTTTACATACATTAAGCTATAAATAGAAGAGTAATTAGGTATTTATGTTATATAACGGTATCTGCACGCGTTTTCATAGTCTTGTAAAACTGTAGAGTTTTGTTATATTACAGTAGTTTGACTTATCATATTGCATAACAACCATGAAATGTTGTGTTTTCATGAGATTAGCTAGCTATCGGGATATATAGTGTGTTCCTACAAATGAAGTATACAATCCTTTTTTTTAGAATAATTTGCACCTTAAGTAAGCTTACATTACATTAAGCTTATAATAGAAAAGAGTTAATAGTTATTTATTGTATATAAGGTTATTATTGCAAGCGTGTTCTATAGGTTCTGTAAACTGTAGCGTTATTGTATATTATACAAAGTCAGTTTTACTATCATATTGCTTATAAATATAAAATGTTGGTTTTCAAATGATATTAGCTAGTCTCGGTGATAATAGCTGTTTTTTCCTACAATGTGAAGTATAAATATTTTGTAGAATAATTTGCACCTATAAGAGCTACATTACATAAGCATTAAATAGAAGAGTAGAGGTTAATTTATGTGAAATAACTGTATATTGCAAGGTTCCATAGTTTCTTGTAAACTGTAGCGTTATTTGTAAATAAAAGTAGGTGTACTTATCATATTGCTAATAAACCCATAAAATGTTGGTTTTCAATGATATTAGCTAAGTTACGGTGATATTAGCTGTTTTCCTACAAATTGAAGTATAAAACATCTTTTTAGAATAATTTGCCAATATAGGAGCTTAAATTACAATAAGCTATTAAATAGAAGGGAGTAAGAGGTTATTTATTGTGATATATAACTGTATATTGCAAGCGTTTTCATTGGTTTCTTGCAAACTGTAGCTGTATTGTATATATAAAGTAATTTATTATCATATTGCTAATAAACCCATAATAAAAGTAGTGTTTCAATGATATTAGCTAGTTATTCGGTGATAGATAGCTGTTTCCTACAAATTGAAGTATGAAAATCCTCGTTTAGAAATAATTTGCACTATAAGTGCTTACATTTAACATTAAGCTATTAAATTATAGGCGTAAGAGGTTATTAACTGGATAAACGGTATATTGGCAAACGTTTTTCATAGTTTCTTGTAAACTGTAGCGTTATTGTTAATACAAGTAGTTTACTTATCAAATTGCTATAAAACCCAATAAAAGTAGGTTTTCAATGATATTAGCTAGTTGTCTGGTGATATATAGCTGTTTTCCTTACAAATTGACGTATAAAATCCTCTTTTTAGAATAATTGCACGTATAAGTAGCTTTACATTAGATTAAGCTATTAAATAAAAAGAGTAAGAGTTATTAAGGTGATATAAACGGTATATGCAAGCGTTTTTTCATAGTTCTTGTAAAACTGTAGCAGTTAGGTTATATATTTACAAAGTAGTTTTACTTATCATATTGCTATAAACCATAAAATGTAGTGTTTTCAATGATATTAGCTAGTCTGCGGTGTTATATAGCTGTTTTCATACAAATGAAGTATAAAATCCTCTTTTTTAGAGTTAAGATGCCCTATAAGTAGCTTAATTACATTAAGCTAATAAATTGAAGACGTAAGAAGGTAATTTAGTGATATAACGGTATATTTGCAGCATTTTCATAGTTTCTTTATAAACTGAAAAGTTAGGTGTTATAATACAAGTAGTTTTTTACTTATTCATATTGCTATAAACCATAAAATGTAGTGTTTTCAATGATATTAATTAGTTATCGGTGATATATACGTTTTCCTAGAAATTGAAGTATAAAATCCTCTTTTTAAAATAATTTGCACATATAAGTAGCTAGTACATTACCTTAAGCTATTAAATAGAAAAGTAATATGTTATTTATTGTGATATAACGGATAGTGCACGCATTTTTCATAGTTCTTGTAAACTGTAAACGTATTGTTATATATACAAGTTAGTTTTACTTATCATATGTATAAACCCATAAAATGTTGTTGTTTTTCAATGATATTAGCTAGTATCGGGTGATATATACTGTTTTTCCTACAATATTGAGTACTAAAATCCTATTTTAGAAAACATTTGCACCTATACGTAGCTTACATAACGTACATTAAGCTATTAAATAGAAGAGTAGAGGTTATTTATTGTGATATAACGGTATTTGCAAGGTTTTTCATAAGTTTCTTGTAAACTGTTAGAGTTATTGTAAGATAACAAGTAGTTTACTTATCATATGGTTATAAAACCCTTAAAATGTAGTGTTTTTCAATGATTTTACCTAGTTATCAGTTGAAGAGTTTTTTTTTTCCTATACAATTGAAGTATATGTCTTTCTATATGTAGATAAATAGCTTTTGATATTTGCTACAACTATATTTTACAAAATAATAGCTAAAAATATGTAGTTTTCATGAAATTAGAATCAATTTTAATCGTTTACGACAATGTTTTTTCAGAGTATTTCAATGTTTTTTGAAAGGCAGTAAATAAGACCGAAATTTGGCCATTAGTCAGCACTTTTATACACAAACTATATCTTACAATGTTATGAAGCTAAATAAAAACTATAAATTTTCATGAAATTTAAGTATCAATTTTAATCCTCAAAACAACGTTTTCAAGTATTAATGCATTTTGAAAGCCATAAAAAATGTCAAAACTTTGACATATTTCAGCAACTTTTACACAACTATCTTTTATAATATGAAGAGCTAAAATATGTATTTTTCATGAAATGATATTGAATCAATTTTATTTTTAAAAAAACAAGTGTTTTAATGTATTTTTGAAATGGCTAAAAAATGTCGGAAAAATTGTGGAGCATTATTCAGCCCTTGTTTTGATTAGCGAAATTAAAATGTCAGGTATTATAGTTGTTTTCGTTAGAAATTTCTATTTTAAACAACTACTGTAAGTTCTAATAGGAGTTGAGACTATATGTGATACAAATTGTAATTATATGTTTTTCATAGTGTCTTGTTAAATTGTTGTGTTATATAATTAATAGAAGAGTTTTACCCTTTGTAGTTTGATAAGCTTTATACCTAAAATGTTGTTCTTTTCAATGATTTAGCTAGTTATCGGTGAAATAGCTGTTTTCCTACAAAAGTGAAGTATACAATCCTTTTTTAGAATAATTTGCACCTATAGTACGCTTACATTTACATTAAGCTTATAAATAGAAGAGTAATAGTTATTATTGTATATAAGGGATAGGCAAGGTTTTTCATAGTTTCTTGTAAACTGTAGCGTTATTTTATATACAGGGTAGTTTTACTTATCATATTGCTAAAACCCATAAAAATGTTGTTGCTTTTCAATTATATTAGCTAGTTATCGGTGATATATAACTGTTTTCCTACAAAATTGAGGTATAAAATCCTCTTTTAAGAAAAATTGCACCTAAAGTAGCTTACATTACATGAAGCTATTAAATAGAAGAGTAAGAGGTTATTTATTGTGATAGAACGGTATATTGCAAGTGTTTTTTCATAGTTTTGTAAACTGTAGGTTATTGTATATATACAAGTAGTTTTACTTATCATATGGCTATAAAACCCTTAAAATGTAAGTTGCGTTTTCAAGATTTTAGCTAGTTATCAGTGAAGAGTTTTTTTTTCTACAAATTGAAAGTATATTTCTTTAAATATGTAGCTAAATGCATTGGATATTTGTACAACTATATTTTACAAAATTAATAGCTAAAAATATGTATTTTTCATGAAATTTAGATATCAAATTTTAAATCTTTAAGACAATGTTTTTTCAAGTATTTCAATGTTTTTTTGAAAGGCTAAAAAAATGTCGAAATTTGACATTATTCAGCACTTTTTACACAACTATATCTACACTGTTATGAGCCTAAAAAATATGCATTTTCATGACATTTAAGTATCAATTTTTATCCTCAAAACAACGTTTTTTCAAGTATTTAAGCATTATGAAAGCCTTTAAAAATGTCAAAATTTGACATCATTCAGCAGTTTACACAACTATATTTTCAAATAAGAGCTTAAAATATGATTTTTCATGAAATTTATGTATTCAATTATATTCTTACAATTAACAACGTTTTTTCAAGTGTTTTAATGTCATTTTTTGACTGGGCCTAAAATAATGTTTTTTTCGAAAAATGGGCCATTATCAGCCATTTTTTGTAGAGAAATCAAAATGTGGTATATAGTTGTTTTCGTAGAAAATTTTTATTTAAACTACTGTAAGCTTAGAAATAGGAGTTTGAGACTCTAGATTGTTGATACAATTGTATATTATACGTGTTTTTCATGTTTCTTGTAATTGTTGTGTTATATAATAATAGAAGGAATTTACCTTATGATAATGCTTTATACCTTCAAAATGTGTTCTTTCAATGTTTAGCTAGTTTTTTCGGTGATTATAGCTGTTTCCTACAAATTGAAGTATACAATCCTCGTTTAGAATAATTGCACCTATAGTAGCTTACATTACATTAAGCTATTATATATAAGAGTAAGAGGTCTATTTATTGTGATATACGGTATATTGCAAGCGTTTTTAAGTTCTTGTAAAATGTAACGTTATGTATATATACAAGTAGTTTTTACTATAATATTGCCTAGAAACCAGAAAATGTAGTGTTTTAAATGATATTAGCTAGTTATCGGTGATATATAGCAGTTTTCCAGAAATTGAAGTATTAAAATCCTCTTTTTAGAATAATTTGCCACATATAAGTAGGTACATTACCTTAAGCTATGATATAGAAGGTTAATAGGTTATTTATTGTGATATAACTGTATATGCAAGCGTTTTCATAGTTCTTTGTAAACTGTAGCGTGATGTATATATACAAGTAGTTAGTATCATATTGCTATAAAACCCATGAAAATGTAAGTGTTTTTCAATGATATTAGCAGTTATCGGTGATATATAGCTGTTTTCCTACAAATGAAGTATAAAATCCTCTTTTTAAATAATTTGCACCTATAAGTAGCTTACATTACATTAAGCTAACAAATGAGGAGTAATAGGTATTATTGTGATATAATGGTATATTGCAAGCGTTTTTCATAGTTCTTGTAAACTGGTGCGTTATTGATTATATATACAAGTAGTTTACTAATCATTATTTGATATAAAAACAATAAATTAGTGTTTTCAATGAGTTAGCTAGTTATCAGTGAAGAGTTGTTTTTTTCTACAAATTGAAGTCTATTTCTTTATTTATGTAGCTAAATAGCTGTGGTAATTTGTACAATATATTTTACAAAATTAATAGCTTAAAAATATGTATTTTTCATGAATTGTAGATATCAATTTTAATCTTTAAAACAATGTTTTTCAAGTATTTCAATGTTTTTATTGAAAGGCTAAAAAAATGTCGAAATTTGTACATATTCAGCACTTTATACACAAACTATATTTTACAGGTTGTATGAGCTAAAAATATGCATTTTCATGAAATTAAGTATCAAATGTTAATCCTCCAAAACAACGTTTTTATTCAAGTCGTTTAAGCAATTTTTGAAAGCCTTAAAAAATGTCAAATGGGAACATATTCGCACTTTTACACAACTATATTTATAATATTAAGAGCTTAAAATATGTATTTTTCAGAAATTTATGTATCAATTTTATTCATCAAAATAAACGTTTTTTCAAGTGTTTTAATGTATTTGAAGGGCTAAAAAATGTCGAAAATTGACATTATGCAGCCCTTTTTTGATAGAGAAAATTCAAAATGTGGTGTATATGTTGCTTTCGTTAGAAATTTCTATTTAAATACTCCAAGCTTATAATAGGAGTTGCTAATCGATATTGTTAGACCAATTGTATATTATACTGTGTTTCATAGTTTTCTTGTTAATTGTGTGTATATCATTAATAGAAGGATTACCTTATGATAATGCTTTATACCTCAAAAATGGGTTCGTTCAATGATTTTAGCTAGTTTATCGGTGGTATATAGCTGTTTTCCTACAAATTGAAAGTATACAATTCTTTTTTAGAATATTTGCACCTATAAGTAGCTTACATTACATTAAGCTAATAAATAGAAGAGTAAATAGGTTATTTATTGTTATATAACGGTATATTGCCAGCGGTTTCATAGTTTCTTGTAAACTGTACCGTTATTGTATATATACAAAGTAGTTTACTCTATCATATCTGCTATAAACCTGTAAAATGTTGTTGTTTGCAATGATATTAGCTAGTTATCGGTTGAATATAGCTGTTTTCCTACAAATTTAAAGTATAAAAATCCTCTGCTTGTGTAGAATAATTTGCACCTATAAGTAGCTTACATTACATAAAGCTATTAAATAGAAGGAGTGTTAAGAGGTTATTTATTGTGATAAACTGTATATTGCAAGCGTTTTTAGTTTCTGTAAACTGTTCGCGTTATTGTATAATAAAGTAGTTTTTACTTCAATTGCTATAAAAAACCATTAAAAGTAGTGTTTCTAATGATATGAGCTAATTATGGTGATATATAGCTGTTTCCTACAAATTGAAAGTATAAATCCTATTTTTAGAATAATTTGCACCTACAAGTAGCTTACATTACAATAAGCTTTTAAATATAAGAGAAGAGGTATTTATTGTGATATAACAGTATATTGCAAGCGGTTTTTCATAGTTTCTTGTAAAACTGTAACGTTTTTGTATATATACAAGTAGTTTTACTTATCATATTGCTATAAACCCATAAAATGTTTTTGTTTTCAATGATATTAGCTAGTTATCGGTGATATATAGCTGTTTTCCTACAAATTGAAGTATAAAATCCTTCTTTAGAATAATTTGCACCTATATGTAGCTTACATTACAATAAGCTATTAAATAGAAGAGTAAGAGGTTATTTATTGTGATATAACTTATATTGCAAGCTTTTTCATTGTTTCTTGCAAACGTAGCTGTATTGTATATATAAAAGTAATTTATTTATCATATTGCTATAAACCCATAAAATGTGTGTTTTCAATGATATTAGCTAGTTATCGGTGATATATAGCTGTTTTCCTACAAATTGGAGTATAAATCCTCTTTTTAAATAATTGCACCTATAAGTAGCTTACATTACATTAAGCTAATAAATAGAAGAGTAATAGGTTATTTATGTGATATAACGGTATATTGCAAGCTTTTTTCATAGTTTCTTGTAAACTGAAGCGTTTTTGGTATATATATACAAGTAGTTTACTTATCATATTGCTATAAACCATAAAATGTAGTGTTTTCAATGATATTAGCTAGTTATCGGTGATATATAGCTGTTTTCCTACAAATGAAGTATAAAAATCCTCTTTTAGAATAATTTGCACCTATAAGTAGCTTACTTTACATTAAGCTATTAAATATAAGAGTAAGAGGTTATTAATTGTGATATAACGGTATATTGCAAACTTTTTTCATAGTTTCTTGTAAACTGTAGCGTTATTGATATATACAAGTAGTTTTACTTATCAAATTGCTATAAACCCATATAATATAGTGTTTTCAATGATTTTAGCTAGTTGTCGGTGATATATAGCTGTTTTCCTACAAAATTGATGTATAAAACCTCTTTTTTAGAATTTAATTTGCACTATAAGTAGTTTACATTACATTAAGCTATTAAATAAAAAGAGTAAGAGGTTATTAATTGTCATATAAAGGTATATTGCAAGCGTTTTTCATAGTTTCTTGAAAAACTGTAGCGTTATGGTAATATACAAGTAGTTTTACTTATCATATTGCTATAAACCCATAAAATGTAGTGTTTTCAATGATATTAGCTAGTATCGGTGATATAAGCGTTTTCCTACAAATTGAAGTATAAAATCCTCTTTTTAGAGTAAGATGCACCTATAAGTAGCTTACATTACATTAAGCTAATAAATTGAAGAGTAAGAGGTTATTTTTTGTGATATAACGGTATATTGCAAGCATTTTCATAGTTTCTTATAAACTGTAACGTTATTGTATATATACAAGTATTTTTTACTGATCATATTGCTATAAACCCATAAAAGTAGTGTTTTCAATGATATTAACTAGTTATCGGTGATATATAACTGTTTTCCTATAAATTGAAGTATAAAATCCTCTTTTTAAAATAATTTGCACATATAAGTAGCTTACATTACATTAAGCTTTTAAAATAGAAAGTATTAGGTTATTTATTGTGATATAACGGTATATTGCAAGCGTTTTTCATAGTTTCTTGTAAACTTTTAGCGTTTTTGTATATATACAAGTAGTTTACTTATCATATGCTATAAACTCATAAAAGTAGTGTTTTCAATTATATTAGCTAGTTATCGGTGATATATAATGTTTCCTACAAATTGAGGAAAAATCCTTTTTTAAAAAAAAAATTTGCACCATAAGTAGTAATTTACATTAAGTTTTAAATAGAAGAGTAAAGGTTATTATTGTGATAAACGGTTTTTGCAAGAGTTTTTCAAGTTTTTGTAAAC
>JACEEZ010005597.1:0-20852 GCA_016584305.1 Chionoecetes opilio | reverse complement strand
TAAAACTACTTATATATATACAATAACCTCAGTTTACAAAAACTATGAAAAACGCTTGCAATATACCGTTATATCACAAAATAACCTCTTACTCTTCTATTAATTAGCTTAATGAAATTTAAAGATACTTATAGGTGAAAATTATTCTAAAAAAGGATTGTATACTTCAATTTGTGGGAAAACAGCTATATATCACTGAAAACCCTAGCGAAAATAATTGAAAACACTACATTTTATGGGTTTATAGCAATATAAAAAGTAAAACTACTTGTATATATACAATAACGCTACAGTTTAGAAGAAACATGAAAACGCTTGCTATATACCGTTATATCACAATAAAAAACCTCTTACTCTTCTATTTATAAGCTTAATGAAATGTAAGCTACTTATAGGTGCAAATTATTCTAAAAAGGGGATTTTATACTTCAATTTGTAGGAAAACAGCTATATATCACCGGATAATAGCTAATATCATTGAAAACACTACATTTTAAGGGTTTATAGCAATATGATAAGTAAAACTACTTGAATATATACAAAAACGCTGCAGTTTACAAAAACTATGAAACACGCTTGCAATATCCCGTTAAATCACAATAAATAACCTCTTACTCTTCTATTAATAGCTTAATGTATGTAGCTACTTATAGGTGAAAATTATTCTAAAAAGGGGATTTTATACTTAAATTTGTTAGGAAAACAGCTATATATCACCGATAATAGCTAATATCATTGAAAACACTACATTTTATGGGTTTATAGCAATCTGATAAGTAAAAGTACTTGTATTTAAATAACACTACAGTTTAGAAGAAACTATGAAAACGCTTGCAATATACCGTTATATCACAATAAATAACCTCCTACTCTTCTATTTAATAGCTTAATGAAATGTAAGCTACTTATAGGTTGCAAATTATTCTAAAAAGAGGATTTCATACTTCAATTTGTAGGAAAACTGCTATATATCACTGATAACTAGCTAAAATCATTGAAAACCTACATTTTATGGGTTTATAGCAATATGATAAGTAAAACTACTTGTATATTACAATAACGCTACAGTTTAGAAGAAACTTGAAAACGCTTGCAATATACCGTTATATAAACAATAAATAACCTCTTACTCTTCTATTTAATAGCTTAATGTAATGTAAGCTACTTATAGGTGCAAATTATTCTAAAAAGAGGATTTTATACTTCATTTGTAGGAAACCAGCTTTATATATCACCGATAAATAGCTTTTAGCCGATAAAACATTTTTTTTTTTTTTAAAAATCATTTTTGAAAACACTACATTTTATAGGTTTGAGCAATATAATAAGTAAAACACTTGTATATATACAATAACGTTCAGTTTTATAAAAACTATGAAAACGCTTTGCAATATCCGTTATTCACAATAATAACCTCTACTCTTCTAATTTAAACAGCGTTAATGTAATGTAGCTACTTATAGGTGCAAATTACTCTAAAAGAGGATCTTTTATACTTTCAATTTGTATGAAAACAGCTAATATCACGCTAACTATCTAAAATCTCTTGAAAACACTACATTTTATGGTTTATGCATATATATAAAACTACTTGTATATATACAATAAACACTACAGTTTAGAAGCAAATTATGAAAAAAAAAGCGGCTTGCAATATCCCGTAAATCACAATAAAATTCACCTCCTACTCTTCTCGATTTAATTAGCTTAAATGTAATGTAATCTAACTTATAGTCGTGCACTTATTCTAAAAAAAGGATTGTAAATACTTCAATTTGTAGGAAAACATCTATAATATCACCGATAAATAGCTATATCATTGAAAAACAACTACATTTTATGGTTTATTAGCAATATGATAAGTAAAACTACTTGTATATATATCAATAACGCTGCAGTTACAAGAACTATGAAACGAAACGCTTGCAATATACCGTTAAAATCACAATAAATAGACCTCTTACTCTTCTATTTAATAGCTTAATGTAAATGTAAGCTCACTTATATGTGCAAATTTATTCTAAAAAGAGGATTTTTATACTTCAATTTGTAGAAAACAGCTATATATCCACCGATAAATAGCTAATATCATTGAAAACTACTACATTTTATGGGTTATAGCAATCTGATAAGTAAAAGTACTTGTATTTATACAATAACACTACAGTTGTAGAAAACTAATGAAACGTCTTGCAATATACGCGTTATATCACAATAAATAACCTCCTACTCTTCTATTAATAGCTTTAATGTAAATGTAGCTAACTTATAGGGTGCAAATTATTCTAAAAAGGGATTTCAATACTTCAATTTGTAGGACAAAAAAAACCTGCTATATATCATGATAACTAGCTAAAATCATTGAAAACACTACATTTTATGGGTTTATAGCATTGAATAAGTACAACTACTTGTATATCTACAATAACGCTACAGTTTAGAAGAAACTATGAAAAACGCTAGGCTTGCAATATACAGTTATAACAAATCACCATAAATAACCTCTTACTCTTCTATTTAATAGCTGAATGTAATGTAAGACTTATACTATAGGTGTACTTATAGTGAAGAGTTATTCTAAAAAGAGGAACTGTTTATACATACTTCAAATTTGTAGGAAAACAGCTATATACCCGAATAAATAAGCTAATATCATTTAAACAACTACATTTTTAAATTGGGGTTTTATAGCAATCTGATAAGTAAAAATAATAACATAAAACATATAAACTAAAAAACTAAATAAACTTGTATATATACAAACAATACCGCTACAGTTTTTTACCAGAGAAACTATAGAAAAAACGCTTGCTATATCCCCTTTATATCACAACAAAATAATAACCTCTTACTTTCTATTATTAGCTTAAATGTTTATGTGCTACTCTACTTATAAGAACGATCGCAAATTAGTCTAAAAAAGGATGGTATACTTCAATTTGTAGAAAAAAAACAGCTATAAAGCACCGAATAAATAGCTAATATCATTGAAAACGACTACTTGTTAAAAATGGGTTTAATAGCAAGATGATAGGTAAAACTACTTGTAATAATATACAATAACGCTTAACGAGTTTAACAAAGAAACTATGAAAAAACGCTTGCAATATACCGTTATATCACATAAATTAACCTCATTACTCTTCTATTTAATAGCTTAAACTGGGGGGGTAGATGTACTACTTAAAAAAAAAATAGGTGCAAATTATTCTAAAAAGAGGGATTTATACTTCACTTTGTAGGAAAACGCTATATATCACCGATAAATGAGCTGTTTAGGACCGATAATTTTAGTAAAATCATTGAAAACACTACATTTTATAGGTTTATAGCAATATACATAAGAGTAAAACTCTTGTATATATACAATAACGTTTACAGTTTATAAGTAACTAGGAAAACGATTTGCAATATACCGTTATATCACAATAAATAACCTCTTACTCTTCTATTTAACAGCTTACTGTAATTGTAAGAGCTACTTATAGGGGTGCAATTATTCTAAAAAGAGGATTTCAAAATAAAAAAAATACTTCAATTTTATGAAAACACAACAGCTTAAATATCACATGATAACTATCCTAAAATCATTGGAAACGAGCTACATTTTATGGGTTTATAGCAATAAATAAGTAAGTAAACTCTTGTATATTACAGATACACTACAGTTTAGAAGAAATTAGAAAAACGCTTGCATATACCGTAATTTCACAATAATAACCTCCTACTCTTCTATTTAATAGCTTACTGTAATGTAAGCTACTTAATGGTGCACATTAAATTCACTAAAAAAAGGATTGTATACTTCAATTTGTAGGAAAACAGCTATGTATCACTGGCTCGATAAATATGCTAAAAACATATAATTGAAAACACTGCAGTTTATGGGTTTATAGCAATATGATAAGTAAAAGCTTACTTGTATATATGCAATAACGGCTGCAGTTTTACAAGGAAACTAAACTATGAAAACCGCTTTGCAATATAATTAACAACTACCCAGGGCGACCAAAAAGCGCGTTATAAATCACAATACATACCTCTTACTCTTCTGATTTAATAGCTTAATGTAATGTAAGGCGAACTTATAGGTGCAAATTAAATTTATTCTAAGAAGAAGGATTGTATAGTTCAATTTGTTAGTTGAACAGCTATATATCACCGAAAATAGCTAATAATCATTGAAAACACTACATTTTATGGTTTTTATCAATATGAAAAGTAAAACTTAAACTTTGTATATAATACAGATAACCTCTACAGGTTTACGAAACTATGACGAACGCTTGCAATTACCGGTATATCACAATTAAATAACCTCTTCCGCTTTCTATTTAATATATCTTAATGTAATGTAAGCTACTTAAAAAAAAAAAAAAATATAAGTATGTGCAATTATCTAAAAGAAAGAGGATTTTTTTAAACCTCAATTTGTTAGGAAAACAGCTATATATCACCGATAAATAGCTAATAAATCATTGAAAACAACTACATTTTAGAGGTTATAGCAATATGATAAGTAAAACTAACTTGTATATTATACAATAACGCGGCAGTTTACAAGAAACTATGAAAACGCTAGGTGCAATATACCGTTATGAATCACAATAATAACCTCTTACTCTTCTATTTATAGCTTAATGAGCTAAGGTAAGCTACTTATAGGGGGCAAATTATTCTAAAAAAGAGGATTTTATTACTTGAAATTTGTAGGAAAACCAAAGCTATATATCACTGAATTACTATCTAAAAATCATTGAAAACCTACATTTTTTTATATGGGTTTATAGCAATATCATAATTAAAACACTTTGTATATAACATAACCTACAGTTTAGAAGAAACGTATTAGGAAAAAACGATTGCAATAGTACCGTTATAATCACAATAAAAACCTCCCCTACTCTTCTTATTTAATAGCTTAATTGTAATGTAAGCTAACTAACTTAAATGGTGCAAATTATTTTATTTATTTCTAAAAAAAGGATTGTAATACATCAATTTGTAGGAAAACAGCTATATATACCGGGAGGAGTGGAAATAGCTAATATCATTGAAACACTACATTTTATGGGTTTTATAGACATCTGATAAGTAAAGTACTTGTATTTTGTTTATACAATAACGCTTCAGTTTACAACAAACTATGAAAAACTGCTTGCAATAATAGCCGTTATATCACAATAAAGTAACCTCTTTAAACTCTTCTATTTATTAGCTTAATGTATGTAAGATACTTATAGTGTAAAATTATTCAAAAAAAAAGGATGACTATACTTCAAATTTGTAGGAAAAACAGCTATATATCACTGATAACTAGTCTAAAATCATTGAAAACACTACATTTTATAGGTTTATAGCAATATAATAATTAAATCTACTTGTATATATACCAATAACGGCTAGCAGTTTTAGAATAAATTTTATGGAAAAAACGCTTTGCAATATAACCGTTTATATCACAATAATAAACCTCTTACTCTTTCTATTTAATAGCTTTAAGGTAATTTACAAAGCTACTTAAATAATAGGTGCACATATTCTAAAAAAAGAATGATTTATACTTCAAGTTTGTAGGAAAACCAGCTATATTATCAACCATAATAGCTAATAAATCATTGAAAACACTAAATTTAATGGGTTTATCGCATCTGATCAAGTAACAACTAATATACTTTGTTCATATATTACAATACCAGCTACAGTTTTACCAGAAAAACTAATGTGAAAAAAACGCTTGGCTATATACCTTTATATCCCAATAAATAACCTCTTACTCTTCTATTTAGTAGCTTAATGTAATGTAAGCTACTTATAAGGGTGCAAATATTCTAAAAAAAAGGGATTTTTGTTATACTTCAATTGTAGGGAAAACATCAGCTTATAATATCACCGATAAATAGCTAATATCATTGAAAAACACTACATTTTTAAATATAGGTTTTAGCATAGAATAAGTAAAACTACTACTTGTATATATAACAATAAAAAAAAAAACTCTACAGTTTACAAGAAACTATTGAAAAACGCTTGCATATACCTTTATATTCACAAAAATAAAATAACCTCTTAACTCCTTCTATTTATTAGCTTTAATGTAAAGTAAAGGCTACAAATTAAATAGGTGCAAATTTTATTCGAAAAAAAGGATTGTAAAAAAAAAGTAAAAAACAAAAATAAAGGAAAAAAAAAAAAGCAAAAAACAAATAAAAAATAACAAAAAAAAAAAAAAAACAAAGAAGAGAAAAAATACTTCATGTTGTAGGAAAACACTATATATCACCGATAATTACTAATAATCATTTGAAAACAAAACACTACATTATTATTAGGTTTTTAATAAGCAAATATAATAAGTAAACTAATAACACTTGTAATTGGGATATACAATAAAGTTACGGTTTATAAAAACTAGGAAAAGACTGCTTGCATATACCGTTATATCACAAATAAATAACCTCTTACTCCTTCTATTTTTAACAGCTTAATGTAATGTACGCTACTTATTGTCAAATTATTCTAAAAGGGATTTTTAATACTTCAATTTGTTAGGAAAAACACACAGGAGCTATATATCACTGAGTAACTATCTAAAAAAAGTCATATGAAACACTACATTTTATAAGGTTTTAGCAATATAATAAGTAAAACTCTTGTATATATTCAATAAAAAAAAGCGCTACAGTTTAATAAAAACCTAAACTATTAAACAAGAAACTCTTTGCAATATACGTTATATGCACAATAAATAAACCTCTTTACTCTTCTATTTAACACAGCTTTAATGAATGTAAGCTACTTATAGGTGCAAATTATTCCTAAAAAGAGGATTTTAAAAAATAAAAAAAATTTAAAAAAAAAAAAAAAAAAAAATTATATATTCAATTTGTAGGAAAAACAGCTATATATCACTGAGAAGCTTCTAAAAATCTTGAATACACTACATTTTATGCGGTTTATAGAAATATAATAAGTAAAAACTACTTGATATAACAATAACACTACAGTTTAGGAAAGAAACTATGAAAAACCGCCTGGCAATATACCGTTATATCACAATAAATAATAAACCTCCTACTCTTCTATTTAAATAGCTTAATGTAATGTAAGCTACTTATAGGTGCAAAATTAATTCCTAAAAAAAGGTTCTGTATACTTCAATTTGTAAAATACAGCTATATATCACCGGATAAATGCTAATATCATTGAAAACACTACATTTTATGGGTTTAAGCAATTGAATAAGTAAAACTACTTGTACTTTGGTAAAAACGCAATAAAACGCTGCAGTTTACCAAGAAACTAGAAAAACCGCTTGCAAGTATGACCGTTTTATAATATCACAATAACTTACCTCGTTACCTCTATCTATTTTAATAGTTAATGTAATGTAAGCTACTTAAATAGGTGCAAATTATTCTAAAAAGAGGGATTTTATACTTCAATTTGGGTAGGAACACAGCTATATATCCACCGATAATAGCTACTATCAATTGAAAAACCATACATTTTATGATGGGTTTATAGCAAATCTGATAAGTAAAGTACTTGATATTGTAAATTTATAGACAATAACGCTCTTCAGTTTACAACGAAAACCTATGAAAAACGCTTGCAATATACCCGTTATATCCACAATAAAATAACCTCTTACTCTTCTATTTCTTAGCTTATGTAATTAAGTACTTATAGGTGGTAAATTATTCTAAAAAAAGGAATGTATACTTCAATTTGTAGGAAAAACAGCTATATATCAACTGGATAACTACTAAAAATCATTGAAAACACTACATTTTGTTGGGTTTATAGCAATATAAATAATTAAATCTAACTTGTATATATTACAATAAAAGAACGCTACAGGTTTGAAGAAACTATAAAAACCCTTGCAATATAATACCGTTATATCACAAGAATAAATACCCCTCATTACTCCTTCTTTAATCTTAATGTAATTGTAAGCTAACTTATAGTTGCAAATTAGTTCTTAAAATAGGATTTTTTAAAAAAAAAAAAAAAAAAAAAAAAAAAAAAAAAAAAAAAAAAAAAAAAAAAAAAAAAAGAAAACCAAAAATTAAAAAAAAAAAAAAAAAATAAGAAAAAAAAAAAAAAAAAAAATTTTTTTTTTAAAAAAAAAAAAAAAAAAAAAAAAAAAAAAAAAAAAATAATTCAATTTGTAGGAAAACAGGCTATATTCACCCGATAAATGCTAAATGTATCATTGAAAACACTCACATTTTATATAGGTTTATAGCAATATAATAAGTAAAAACCTACTTGTATAATATACAATAGAAACGCTTACAGTTTTACAAAAACTATGAAAACGGCATTTCAACTTACCTCTTTAAAAATAAAAAATCACCGAATAAATAACCTCTTACTCTTCTATTTATTAGCTTAATGTAATTGTAAGCTAACTTATATGTGCAAATTATTCGAAAAAAGGAATTGTATACTTACAAATTTTAGGAAAATAGCTATATATCCACGATAATTAGGCTAATAAATCCTTGAAAACACTACATTTTTATAGGTTGTATAGCAATAATAATACGTAAAACTAATTAGCGTGTATATATACAATAACCTTTACAGTTTATAAAAAACTATGAAAAACGCTTGCTATATACCAGTTTATATCCACAAATAAATAACCCTCTTACTTTCTATTTAACCAGCTTAATGTAATGTAAGCGCTACTACTTATATGTGCAAATTATCTAAAAAGAGGATTTTAAAAAAAAACAAAAAAAAAAAAAAAAAAAAGAAACAAAAAAACTAAAAAAAAAAAAAAAAAAAAAAAAAAAAAAAAAAACTTCAATTTGTAGGAAAACAGCTATATATACACCGATAAATAATACTTAATATCCATTGAAAACACTGACATTTTATAGGGTTAAGCAGATATAATAAGTAAAACTACTTGTATATAACAAAACGCTACAGTTTACAAGAAACTAAAAATATGAAAAAAAAAAACGCTTGCATAATATACCTATGATTATTCAACAATAAATTAACCGCTTACTCTCTATTTATTAGCTTATGTTTTTTAATGTAAGCTAAGCTACTTATAGGTGCAAAATTTTCGAAAAAAGGATTGGTATACTTCAATTTGTAAGGAATTACAGGACTAGATATCACCGATAATAGCTAATTATCATTGAAACACTACATTTTATGGGTTTTATAGCAATATGATAATAAAATTACTTGTAACTTTGTAAAAAAAACTGACACTAAAAACGAAACGCTGCAGTTTACAGAAACTATGAAAAATCGCTTGCAATATACCGTTTATATCCCCAGAGTATAAAAATAAACCTCTATACTCCTTTTATTTAATAGCTTAATGTAATGTAAGCTATTATAGGTGGCAAATTATTCTAAAAAGAAGGATTTTATACTTCAATTTGTAGAAAAACAGCTATATATCACCATAAATAGCTAATATCAATTGAACACACTACATTTTAGGGTTTATTAGCAATCTATAAGTAAAAAAGTACTTTTATTGTATAATAACAATAACGCTTCAGTTTTACAAGAAACTATGAAAAACGCTTGCAATATACGTTTATAATCACAATAGAATAACCTCTTACTCTTTCTATTTTTTATTAGCTTATGTAATTAGGATCCTTATAGGTTGTAAAATTATTTCTAAAAAAAGGATTGTATACTTTCATTTGTCGGAAACAGCTTATTATATATCACTGATAACTAGCAAAATCATTAAACACTAACATTTTATGGGTTTATAGCAAATATAATATTAAACGACTTGTTATATATACATAACGCTAAACAGTTTAGAAGAAACCTATAAAAAACTCCTTGCAATATACCGTTAATAATCACAATAAATAACCTCTTACCTCTTCTATTTAATAGCTTATAATGTAATTGTAAGCTACTTATAGGTGCAAATTTATTCTTTTTTTTAAAAAAAAAAGGAAAAGGATTTTATACTTTCAATTTGTAGGAAAACGCTATATATCACCGATAAATAGCTAAATATCATTGAAAACACTACATTTATGGGTTTAATAGTCAATCTGATCATAAAACAGTACTATGTTATATCCAATACGCTTCAGTTTACAAGAAACTATGAAAAACGCTTGCACTATACCATTATATCACAATAAATAACCTCTTACTCTTCTATTTATTAGCTTAATGTAATGTAAGATACTTATAGGTTAAAGTATTCTATAAAAAAGGATTGTAACTTCAATTTTGTAGGAAAACAGCTATATATCACTGATAACTCCTAAAATCATTAAACAACACTACATTTTATGGGTTTATAGCACTATAATTAAGTCAATCTACTTTGTATATATATAAATACTGCTACGTTTAGAAGAAACTATGAAAAACGCATGCAATATACCGTTTTAATCAAAATAAATAACCTCCTACTCTCTATTTAATAGCTTAATGTAATGTAAGCTTATACTATAGGTGGTAACTTTAGGTGCAATTATTCTAAAAGGATTTTATACTTCACTTTTGTAGGAAACAGCTAGTACACCGATAACTAGGTAAAATCATTGAAAACACTACATTTTAGGGGTTTATAGAAATATAAAAAGTAAAACTACTTGTATATTACAATAACGCTACAGTTTACAAGAAACTATGAAAAACGCTTGCAATATAGGGTTATATCACAATAAATAACCTCTACCTTCTATTTATTAGCTTAAGTAATGTAAGCTACTTATAGTGCAAATTATTCAAAAAAAGGTTTGTATACTTTCCCAATGTAGGAAAACAGCTATATATCACCGTAAATAGCTAATATCATGAAAACACTACATTTTATAGGTTTATAGCATATAATAAGTAAATATTTTGAAATTTTATACAATAAACGTTACAGTTTATAAAAATATGAAGAACGCCTGCAATATACAGTTATATCACATAAATAACTCTTACTCTTTCTATTTAATTTTAGTTTAATGTAATGTAAGCTACTTATAGGTGCAAATTATTCTAAAAAGAGGATTTATCCTTCAATTGTAGGAAAACAGCTATATATCACGATAATAGATATATCATTGAAAACACTAATTTTATGGGACCTTATAGCAATATGATAAGTAAAACTTATCTGTATATATACACAATAACGTACAGTTTACAAGAAACTATGAAAAAACGCTTGCAGTTTAGTATACCGTTTATCATCAATAAATAACCTCCTTACTCCTTCTATTTATTTACTTAATGTAATGTAAGCTACGTATAGGTGCAAATTATTCTAAAAAAGGATGTATACTTAAATTGTAGGAAAACAGTTATATATCACGATAAATAGATAATACATTGAAAAGACACTACATTTATAGGTTTATAGCAATATGATAAAGTAAACTACTTGTATATATCAATAAAAACGCGCATTACAAGAAACTATGAAAAACGCTTGCCAATAACGTTATATCACAATAAATAACCTACTTACTCTTCTAATGTAATAGCTTAATGTAATGTAAGTACTTATAGGTGCAGGATTATTCTAAAAAAAGAGATTTTATACTTCAATTGTAGGAAAACAGCTATATAGTCAAACCGATAAATAGCTAATATCTTGAAAACACTACATTTATGGGTTTATAGCAATCTGATAAGTATGAAAAGTACTTGTTGGATTTATACAATAAACACTACAGTTAGAAGAAAACTATGAAAAAACGCTTTGCCAATTATACCGTTATATCAAAATAAATAACCTCCTACTCTTCTATTAATAGCTTAATGTAAGGTAAGCTGCTTATAGGTGCAAATTAGTCTAAAAAAAGGATTGTATACTTCAATTTGTAGGAAAAACAAGCTATATATCACCGATAAATAGCTAATATCATTGAAAACACTACATATTATGAGGTTTTATAGCAATTAAATAATTAAAAACTACTTGTATATATACAATAATGCTACAGTTTGTAGAGAAACTATGAAAAACGCTTGCAATATACGTTATATCACAATAAATAACGTCTTTACTCCGCTATTAATAGCTTAAATGTAATGTTAAGCTAATTATAGGTGCAAATTATTCTAATAAGAGAATTTTTATACTTCAATTTGTAGGGGGAAAAACAGCTATATATACCGATAAATAGCTAATATCATTGAAAAACCCTACATATTATGGGTTTATAGCAATTGATAAGTAAAAGTACTTGTAATATACAATAACGCTTCAGGTTACAAGAAACTATGAGAAACGCTTGACCAATATACCGTTATATCACAATAAAATAACTTCTTACTCTTCTATTAATTAGCTTAAGTAATGTAAGCTACTTATAGTGTAAATTATTCTAAAAAAAGGATTGTATACCTAATATGTAAGAAAACAGGATTATATCAACTGATAACAGCTAAAACATTGAAAACACTAAATTGTATGGTTTTTATAGCAATATAATAGTAAAAACTACTTGCTATATATACAATAACGCTACAGTTTAGAAGAAATATGAAAAACGCTTGCAATATACCGTTATATATCAATAAATAAACCTCTCTTATCTTATATTTAATAGCTTAATGGAATAGACGAAGCTTATAGGTGCAAATTATCTAAAAAAGGATTTATACTTCCACATTTGTAAAGAAGAACAGTTATATATCACTCGATAACTATCTAATATCATTGAAAACACTACATTTTATGGTTTCTAGCAATATAATAAGTAAAAACTACTTGTATATATACTATAACGCCTACAGTTTATAAGAAAAACTATGGAAAAACGCTGGCAATATACGTTATATCCACAATAAATACCTCTTACTTCTTCTATTAATAGCTTATGTAAGTAAGCCTACTTATAGGTAACAAAGTATTCTAAGACAAAGGATTGTATACTCAATTGTAGGAGAACAGCTCTATATATCACCGATAAATAGCTAATATCATTGAAAACATACATTTTATGGGTTTATTGCAATATGAAAGTAAAACTACTTGAATAATATACAATAACGCTTAACGTTTACAAGAAACTATGAAAAAACGTTTTGGCAATATAACCTTTATATCACAATAAATAACCTCTTACTCTTCTATATTTAATAGCTTAATGTAATGTAGCTCCTTTATAGGTGCAAATTATCTAAAAAGAGGATTTTATTCTTCAATTGTAGGGAAAACAGCTCTATCTCCCACTGATTAACTAGGAAAAATCATTGAAAACACTACATTTTATGGGTTTAAAGCAATATAATAAGTAAAACTAACTTGTATATATACAATAACGCTACAGTTTACAAGAAAACTATGAAACGCTTGCAATATACGTTATATCACAATAAAAACCTCTTACGCTTCTATTTATTAGTTAATGTAATGTAAGCTACTTAGAGGTGCAAAATATTCTAAAAAAAAGGATGTATACTTCAATTGTAGGAAAAGCTATATATCACGATAAATAGCTAATATCATGAAAAACACTACTTTTATAGGTTTATAGCAAATAATAAGTTAAAACTATACTTGTATATATACAATAAACGTTACATTTTATAAAAAACTAGGAAATGCTGCAACAACCGTTATATCACAAATAAATAACCTCTTACTATTCTATTTAACAGCTAAGTAATGTAATCTATTAGATGTGCAAATTATTCTAAAAAGAGGTTTTTTACTTCAATTTGTAGGGAAGAGAGGGGAAAAGGGACCCCCACCCCAAAAAAAAAGGAGGTGAAAAAAAAAAAAAAAAAAAAAAAAAAAAAAAAAAAGACAGCTTAATATAACTGATAACTATCTAAAATCATTGAAAACACTACATTTTAGGGGTTTATGCAATATAATAAGTAAACTACTTGTATATTACAATAACGCTACAGTTTAGAAGAAAACTATGAAAAACGCATGCAATATACCGTTATATCACAATAAATACCATCTTTACTCTTCTATTTAAGAGCTTAAGTAATGTAAGCTACTTATAGGTACAAATTATTCTAAAAAAAAGGTTTGTATACTTCAAATTTGTAGGAATACAGCTTATAATCACGATAAAATAGCTAATATCATTGAAATTTCCTAATTTTAGGGGTTTTATTAGCAATATGAAAAGTAAAACTACTTGTATATATACAATAACGGCTACGTTACAAGAAACTATGAAGAAACGCTTGCAATATACCGTTAATCACAATAAATAACCTCTTAACTCTTTCTATTTCATAGCTATGAATGTAAGCTACTAAGGTGCCAAATTATCTAAAAGAGGATTTTATACTTCAATTTGTAGAAACACCAGCTATATATCACCGAAAATAGCTAATATCATTGAAAACCTACATTTTCATGGAATTGATAGCAATATGATAAGTAAAAACTACTTGTATATATACAACAATAAACGCTACAGTTACAAGAAACTATGAACAAAAACGCTTGCAGTATACCGTTATATCACAATAAAAACCTCTTACTCTTCTATTTATTTACTAATGTAATTTAAGCTACTATAGGTGCAAATTATTCTAAAAAAAGGGATTGTATACTTAAATTGTAGGGCAAACAGCTATGATACACCGATAAATAGCTAATATCATTGAAAACACTACATTTCTAGAGTTTATAAGCAATTATGATAAGTAAAACTACTTTGTATATATACAATAACGCTGCAGTTTAGCAAGAAACTAATGAAAAACGCTTGCAATATCCGTTATATCACAATAAATAACCTCTTCCTCTTCTAGTAATAGCTTAAGTAATGTAAGCTACTTATAGGTGGCAGATTATTCTAAAAAGAGGATTTTATAGTTCAATTCGTAGGAAAACAGCTAATATCACGATAAATAGCTAATATCAGGTTGAAAACACTACATTTTATGGGTCTTTATAGCAATCTGATAGTAAAAGTACTTGTATTTATACAATTAACACTACAGTTAGAAGAAACTATGAAAAAACGCTTGCAAATACCGTTATATCACACTAAAATAACCTCCTATCTTCTATTTAATAGCTTAATGTAATTGTCCAAGCTGCTTGGGCTTATAGGTGCAAATTAATTATTAGAAAACAAGGATTGGTATACTTCAATTTGTAGGAAAACAGCTATATATCACCGTAAATAGCTAATATCATTGAAAAACACTACATTATGGGTTTATAGCAATATGATAAGCTAAAACTACTTGTATATATACAATAACGCTGCGTTTACAAGAAATATGAAAAAACGCTTGCAATTATCATACCGTTATATCACAATAAATAACCTCTTACTTTCTATTAATAGCTTAATGTAATGTAAGCTAATTATAGTGTAAATTATTCTAAAAAAAAGGATTGTATACTTCAATTTGTAGGAAAACAGCATATATCACGATAAATAGCTAATATCATGAAAAAACTACCATTTTATGGTTTATAGCAATATGAATAAGTAAAACTACTTGTAATATATACAATAACGCTACAGGTTAGAAGAAACTATGAAAAACGCTTGCAATATACCGTTATATCACAATAAATAAACCTCTTACTCTTCTATTTAATAGTTATGTAATGTAATCGCTTAACTTATAGGTGCAAATTATTCTAAAAAGAGGAATTAGACTTCCAATTTGTAGGAAAACAGCTATATATCACCGATAAATAGCTACTCTTATGAAAAAAACTACATTTTATGGGTTTTATAGCAATCTGATAAGTAAAAGTAACTTTTGGTTTTATACAAATAACGTTTCAGTTTATAAGAAACGTATGAAAAACGCTTGCAATATACCGTTATATCACAATAAATAAACTTTAACTCTTCTATTTATTAGTTAATTGTAATGTAAGATACTCTATAGGTGTAATTATTTTTTTAAAAAATAGGATTGTATTACTTCAATTTGTCGGGAAAACAGCTGTATATCACTGATAACTAGCTAAAATCATTGAACACACTACATATATGGGTTTTATAGCAATATAATAATTAAAACTACTTGTATAGTATACAATAATGCTACAGTTAGAAGAAAAACTATGAAAAACGCTTGCCAATATACCGTTATATCACAATAAATAACCTCTTACTCTTCTATTTACTAGCTTAATGTAATGTAAGATACCTTATAGGTGCAAAATTATTCTAATAAAGAGAATTTTATACTTCAATTTGTAGGAAAAACAGCATATATCACCGATAAATAGCTAATATCATTGAAAACACTACATATTATGGGTTTATATAGCAATCTATATAAGTAAAAGTACTTGTATCTATACAATAACGCTCAGTTTACAAGAAACTATGAAGAAAACGCTTGCAATTATACGTTATATCACAATAAATAACCTCTTTACTTTCATTAATTAGCTATGTAATGTAAGCTAATATAGGTGTTAAATTATTCTTTCAAAAAAAGTGATTTGTATACCTCAATATGTAGCAAAACAGCTATATATCACTGATAACTAGCCTAAAATCATGAAAACACTACATTTATGGAGTCTATAGCAAGATATCAAGTAAACTACTTGTATATATACAATATAACGCCTACAGTTTAGAAGAAAACTATGAAAACGCTGGCATATACCGTTATATCTCATTAAATAACCTAATTACTCTTCTATTTATAGCTTAATGTAATGTAAGCTACTTATAGGTGCAAATTATTCTAAAAAAAGGATTGTATACTTCAATTTGTTAAGAAAACAGTTATATATCACCTGATAACTAGATAATATCATTGAAAAACTACATTTTATGGGTTTTATAGCAATATAATAATAAAACTACTTGTATATATACTATAACGCTACAGTTTAGAAGAAACTATGAAAAACGCTTGCAATATCCCGTTTCTATCCCAATAAATACCTCTACTTCTTCTAATTTAATAGCTTAATGTAATGTAAGCTACTCTATAGTACAAATTATTCTAAGAAAAGGGATTGTATACTTCAATTTGTAGGAGAACAGCCTATATATCATCCGATAAATAGCTAATATCATTGAAAACACTACATTTTATGGGTTTATTGCAATATGATAAGTAAAACTACTTGCATATATACAATAACGCTACAGTTTACAAGAAACTATGAAAAACGCTGCATATACCTTGATATCACAATCAAATAACCTCTTACTCTTCTATTAATAGCTTAAGTAATGTAAGCTACTTTCAAGGTGCAAATTATTCTAAAAAGAGGGATTTATTCTTCAATTTGTAGGAAAACAGCTCTATATCACTGATAATAGGGTAAAACATTGAAAACACTACATTTTATGGGTTTATAGCAAATAATAAGTAAAACTACGTGTATAAATATATACAATAACGCTACAGTTTACCAAGAAACTATGCAAAAACGCTTGCAATATACGTTATATCACAATAAATAACCTCTTTACTCTTCTATTCTATTAGCCTTAATGTAATGTAAGCTACGTATAGGTGCAAATTATTCTAAAAAAAAGGATTGTATACTTCAATGTAGGAAAACAGCTATAATATCACCAGATAAATAGCTAATATATTGAAAACACTACATTTTATAGGTTATAGCCAATATAATAAGTAAAAAACTACTTGTATATATACAATAAGTTACAGTTTATAAAAACTAGGAAAATGCTTGCCAATATACGTTATTCACAATCAATAACCTATCTACTCTTCTATTTAACAGCTTAATGTTAATGTAAGATACTTATATGTGCAAATTATTCTAAAAAAAGAGGATTTTGTACTTCAAAATTTGTAGGAAAACGCTTATATATCAATGATAACTATAACAATCATGAAAAAACACTACATTTATGGGTTTATAGCAATATAATAAGTAAAAATACTTGTATTATTATACAATTAACGCTTACAGTTTAGAAGAACTATGAAACGCATGCAATAGACCGGTATAATCACAATAAATACTCTTACTCTTCTATTTAAGAGCTTAATGTAAGGTAAGCTACTTATAGGTACAAAATTATTCTAAAAAAAGGTTTGTATACTTCAATTTGTAGGAATACAGCTCTATATCACCGATAAATAGCTAATCATTGAAAAACACTACATTTTATGGGTTTATAGCAATATGAAAAGTTAAAACGACTTGTTTACGTATACAATAACAGCTACAGTTTACAAGAACACTATGAAGTGAACGCTTGCAATTACGTTATATCACAATAAAAACCTCTTACTTTCTATTAATAGTTAATGTAAATGTAAGCTACTTATAGAGTGCAAATTATTCTAAAAAAAGAGGATTTATACTCAATTTGTAGGAAAACAGCTATATATCACGATAAATAGCTAATACATTGAAAACACTACATTTTATGGATTTTTATAGCAATATGGTAAGTAAAACTACTGGATACACAACAATAACGCTCTACAGTTACAAGAAACTATGAAAAAAACGCTTTTGCAGTATATCGTTTATATCACAATAAATAACCTCTTACTTTATATTTATTTAATTATGTAATGTAGCTACTTATAGGTGCAAATTATTCTAAAAAAAGGAGGTATACCTGAATTGTAGGAAACAGCCCTATAATCACCGATATATAAATAGCTAATATCATTGAAAACACATACATTTTATAGGTTTATAGCAATAAAAATAACCTCTTACTAATATTTATTAGCTTAATGTAATGTTAAGATACTATAGGGTGTAAAATTATTCTAAAAAAAGGATTATATAAATCACTTTGTAGGAAAACAGCTATATATCACTAAACTAGGGTAAAATCATTGAAAACACTACATTGTATGTGTTTATGCAATATGATAAGTAAAACTAATTGCAATATACAATAAACGCTACAGTTTACAAGAAAACTATGAAAACGCTGCAATATACCGTTATATCCAATAAAAACCTCTTACTCTTTTTCTATTTAATAGCTTAATGTAATGTAAGCTACTTATAGGTGCAGGATATTCTAAAAAGAGGATTTTATACTTCAATTTGTAGGAAAACAGCTATATATCACGTAAAAGCTAATATTCTTTGAAAACACTACATTTTATGGTTTATAGCAATCTGATAAGTAAAAGTACTTGGTATTTATTACAATAAACATACAGTTTAGAAGAAACTATGAAAAACGCTTGCAATATATACCGTTATACACAATAAATAACCTTCCTAGTCTTCTATTTAATAGATTAATGTGAATGTACGCTGCGTAAGGTGCAAATTTTCTAAAAAAGGATTGATACTTCAATTGTTTAGGAAACAGAGATCTATACTGATAACTAGCTAAAATCATTGAAAAACAATACATTTTATGGGTTTTATAGCAACTATAATAATTAAAACTACTTGATATATACAATAACGCTACAGTTTAGAAGAAACAGATGAAAACGCGTGCAATTCCGTTATATCACAATAAATAACCTCTTACTATTCTATTTAATAGCTAATGTAATTAAACTACTTATAGGTGCAAATTATTCTAAAAAGAGGATTTTAACTTCAATTTGTAAAAGGAAAACAGCTATATATCAACCCCGATAAATAGATAATATCATTGAAAACACGACATATTATGGGTTTAAGAAATCTGATAAGTAAAAGTACTGTATATAACAATAACGCTTCAGGTTTTACAAGAAACATGAGAAAAGATGCAATATACGTTATTATCAAAGAAATAACCTCTTACTCTACCTATTAAAAGCTAATGTAAGTAATGGAAGATACTATAGGTGTAAATTATTCTAAAAAAGAGATTGTATACCTCAATTATGTAAGAAAAAGCTATATATCACTGAGAACTAGCTAAAAATCATTGAAAAACACTAATTTATGGGTTATAGCCAATCTGATAAGTAAAACACTATAGAATACAATAACCGCTTTCAGTTTACAAGAAACTCTTGAAAAAACGCTTGCAGTATACCGTTATATCACATAAATAAACTCTTACTCTCTATTTATTAGCTTAATGATAATGTAAGCTAATTATAGTGCAAATTATTCTAAAAAAAGGATTGTATACTTCAATTGTAGGAAAAACATGCATATATCACCGATAAACTAGCTAAATCATTGAAAACACTACATTTTATAGGTTTATAGCATATGATAAGTAAAACTACTTGTATATATACCATAATGCTGCAGTTTTTTTTTAACCAAAAAGAAACTTATGAAAAACGCTTGCATATACGTTATATCACTCCCAATAAATAACTCTACTCTTCATTAATAGCTAATGTAATGTAAGCTACTTATAGGTGCAAATTATTCTAAGAAGAGGATTTTATACTTCAATTTGTAGGAAAACAGCTATATATCACCGATAAATAGCTAATATAATTGAAAACACTACATTTTATGGGTTTATAGCAATATAATAAGTAAAACTACTTGTATATATACAATAACGCTACAGTTTACAAGAAACTATGAAAAAACGCTTGCAATATACCGTTATATCACAAAAAATAACCTCTTACTCATATATTATTAGCTTAATGTAATGTAAGATACTTATAGGTGTAAATTATTCTAAAAAAAGGATTATATACATCAATTTGTAGGAAAACAGCTATATATCACTAATAACTAGGTAAAATCATTGAAAACACTACATTTTATGGGTTTATTGCAATATGATAAGTAAAACTACTTGCATATATACAATAAGTTTACAGTTACAAGAAACTATGAAAAACGCTTGCAATATACGTTATATCACAATAAAAAACCTCTTACTCTTCTATTTAATAGCTTAATGTAATGTAAGCTACTTATAGGTGCAGATTATTCTAAAAAGAGGATTTTATTTTCATTTGAGGAAAACAGTATATATCACCATAAATAGCTAATA
>JACEEZ010005595.1:7500-10000 GCA_016584305.1 Chionoecetes opilio | reverse complement strand
TTTTTTTTTTTTTTTTTTAGGGAATTTCGGTCCTAGTGTTAAAATAATACCATCGACTCTTCACCAAAATATCCATAAAGTTAGCATTTTATCATCGTATTCTTATTATTAGCAAGCCTATCATGGTTTCTCTTCACCCACATCATCATTGCACTGTTATATTCATCTCCCTCACACAAATAACATCAATAATAATAATAATAATAATAATAATGATATAACACTCACGTAACACAGGTGACAGTAGTGACGCCATCCGCTCCTCTGAGTCCTCTCATCTCACAGCCTCATACTCCCTCATACCACTGTGTCCACCTCATTCCCCGCTCCTCATACCACCAGGACTCCCTCAAGCACCACTCGCGATCCTCCGAACCCTGGTAACAGCTATAAATCCGCCGCCAATACACAAAATATCAACAACAACTCTGTAATCTCGCCTTCTTTTTCTTCTTCTTCTTGTGACCACGCGACCAGTTTGACAGGAGCACGTGTTTTATTAATCTGTTAATTGTCTGTTTATGTCTCAATTAGGATGAAAAATGGATTACTATATTTTACTAGGTTTATATGCTATTAGGAGGTTAGAAGGTGATTAGAAACAGGTAATTAATGCCTAAATATGTACTTTCACCAGGTAGGCAGATATTACATAATGCCAAAATTTAATGAAACAGGGTCATTACAGCCATATCTATTAACCCAAACTAATGATACATAATTATTCACAACTAAATATATATCCAAACCCTATTTTTAAACACATAGACTAAATAATAATGATAATAACAATAATAGTAAAATATTGAGGGATGCTGAGATGGCAACACTAATGTAAACAAATGGGTTGCCAGATACCAAATAAAGGTTAAATTATGTCATGCTTGGGGCGACACTTTATTGTAATAGTTCCCGCTTAGCTTTAATATTTATGTGGTTTTGCAGGCACGCGCGGGGAGAGAGAGAGAGAGAGAGAGAGAGAGAGAGAGAGAGAGAGAGAGAGAGACAAAGAGAGAGAATGAGAGGAGAGAGAGAGAGAGAGAGAGAATATGGGTAGCTACTAGTTAACGAGAGAGAGAGAGAGAGAGAGAGAGAGAGAGAGAGAGAGAGAGAGTTTTAAATGAGTAGACACAATAGAAACAATATCTCTCTCTTCTCTCTCTCTCTTTCTATCTCTCTCTCTCTCTTTTGGGAATAAGGATATCTACTAGTTAACGAGAGAGAGAGAGAGAGAGAGAGAGAGAGAGAGAGAGAGAGAGAGAGAGAGAGAGAGAGAGAGAGAGGTTATCTCTGTTAAATAAATGTTGTCATTACGTAATATTTGCTTACCCGATGAAAGTACATAGTTAGGCATTAATTACCTGTTCTAATCACCTGCTAAGCCTCCTAATAGCCTATAAACAACTAGTTAAATATAGTCATCCCTTTTTCATCGCTAATTGAGACCTAAACAGATAATTAACAGATTCATTAAAAACACGTGTTCCTGTCATGTGGGTCGCGTGGTCACAAGAAGAAGAAGAGGAAGGCGAGATCATAGGGCGAGTTTTGTTGATATTTTGTGTAGCCTATTGGCGGCGGATTTATAGCTGTTACCAGGGTTCGGGGGATCGCGAGTGGTGCTTGAGGGAGTAGTGGTGGTGTGAGGAGAGTGGGGGAATGAGGTGGACACAGTGGTATGAGGGAGTGTGAGGCTGTGAGATGAGAGGAGCGATGGCGTCACACTGTCGCTTTCGTACACTCAGCTCAGAGTTGAATTTGACGACTAAAGTTACGATTCGACACCAGATATGTACGAAACAACTCAAAATCAGTGTACGAAACAACTCAAAATCAGTTACGAAACAACTAAGAAAAACAGTGTACGAAACAACTCAAAATCAGTGTACGAAACAACTCAAAATTAGTGTACGAAACAACTCAAAATCAGTGTACGAAACAACTCAAAGTCAGTGTACGAAACAACTCAAAATCAGTGTACGAAACGACTAACAAAATCAGTTACGAAACAACTAAGAAAAACAGTGTACGAAACAACTCAAAATCAGTGTACGAAACAACTCAAAATCAGTGTACGAAACAACTAAGAAAAACAGTGTACGAAACAACTCAAAATCAGTGTACGAAACAACTCAAAATCAGTGTACGAAACAACTAAAAAATCAGTGTACGAAACAACTTGTGTACGAAACTCCCTGTAACCACTGTAGACGGGCTGAGGATCAACACTAACTTCGCCACTGAGGTACGTGTTAGAGAATACAATGTTAAAGTCACATGGTGCAAGGCGGTATGATGAGAGACCTCGTGGAACTGTCGCCGATTGGAACACTCGCCGCCGTCGTCGAGTGTTCCAATTCTTGATATTAAAGCATAAATTCTATATTATAACGTGATTATTAAGGCGAGATAGAGAGAGCCCAGTCCTCCTTAATGTTAGCAATCTCGTTCAGTTTTAGTTTTGGGTGTTAGTTAGGAGGTTATTAGGCTAGGTTAGTTT
>JACEEZ010005595.1:0-2500 GCA_016584305.1 Chionoecetes opilio | reverse complement strand
CAGAAGCCAGCAGCGCCCTCTTCCCCGCTCACGCCAGTTGTGATATCACTTCGGTATTGGCCACTAAAAACTAGGAAGGAAGGAAGGAAGGAAGGAAGGAAGGAAGGAAGAGGAAAGGAAGGAAGGAAGGAAGGAAGGAGGAGGGAGGAAGGAAGAGGGAAGGAAGGGAAGGAGGGAAGGAAGGAAGGAAGGAAGGAGGGAGGGAAGGAAGGGAGGAAGGAAGGAAGGAAGGGAGGGAGGGATGGGAGGGAGGGATGGATAGAAGGAAGGAGGGAGGGAAGGAAGGAAGGAGGGATGGATGGATGGATGGATGGATGGAAGGAAGGAAGGAAGGAAGGAGGGAGGGAGGGATGGATGGATAGAAGGAAGGAAGGAAGGAGGGAGGGAGGGAAGGAAGGAAGGAGGGATGGATGGATGGATGGAAGGAAGGAAGGAAGTAGGGAAGGAAGGAAGGAGGGAGGGATGGATGGATGGATGGAAGGAAGTAGGGAAGGAAGGAAGGAGGGAAGGAAGGAAGGAAGGAACTAAAAACGAACACCTTCACCAGACATCATCGTGCAGATCTTTTCATCCTGACTTTGAACCCAATGTTCCAAGGCAAGGGCGATACAGATTCCTTCCTCCTCCTCCTCCTTCCTTCCTCTCCCCCCCTCTTCCTTCTCTTCCTTCCTTTTCTTCCTCCTGCCTTCCTTATATACGATACATATAATACCGACAATGTTGTGTTTGAGCGACAGCCAGCAAGCGTTGTTAGGTTAAATCAGGTGGTGTTGTAGTAGTAGTAGTAGTAGTAGTAGTAGTAGTAGTAGTAGTAGTAGTAGTAGTAGTAGTAGTTGGCAGTAGTTGTAATGATAGTAGTAGTAGTAGTAGTAGTGGCAGTAGTAGTAGTAGTAGTAGTTAGTGTAGATTAGTACGAGTTTTTAGTGATAGTAGTAGTAGTAGTAGTAGTAGTGGTAGTAGTAGTAGTAGTAGTAGTAGTAGTAGTAGTAGTGGTAGTAATGATAGTAGTAGTAGTAGTAGTAGTAGTAGTAGTAGTAGTAGTAGTAGTGGTAGTAGTAGTAGTAGTAGTAGTAGTAGTAGTAGCAGTATGTTAGGTTAGACGCGGGGTTTGAGTTACTACATGATAGCAAGGACAAAATGACCAAATATCTGGAAGTATCATGTCATTGTGAAGTGGCTGAAATAGGGACTTCTAATCATTGTAACTGAAAACTGACGCCAGATTCGTGTTCAGCATGCCCGATAACTGCTAGCAACCCATTTTCAAGCAAATCTATTTTTCAAATTTTTTGGCAAATTTTGCAAGGTGTATGCCTTGATTTTTTTTGAAAATCACGTTTTTTTCAATAACTAAAAAACTATGGCAGATAAATGCAAGAGGTAAAAACGTAAGTGTGAAGTAGATCAAGGGCTATGATTTGGCGTAAAGCAAAAAAATATTGATTGGTAAATAACTGAGAAAATAGCATATTCGTACATTTATACAAAATATCAATTTTCTCGACAACCATGAGGTGTTTTGACAAGCCGATTACTGCCTCATGTAGAACACCTCAAGATGAACCTTTGTTACTTCCATAAGTTTTCCTACGACTCATAGTTTTGCGGCAAAATAACAAAAACCTGATTTTCGTTAATTTTGGAATATTTTTGAGCAGCCAGAAATCCGAAAATATTTTTTGAAAAATGATTTGCTTGAAAATAAGGGTTTCTAGCAGTTTTTCGGGCATGCGAACACGAATCTGGCGTCAGTTTTCAGTTACAATGATTAGAAGTCCTATTTCACCACTTCACAATGACATGATACTTCCAGATATTCCTTAAAAACCACAAATTAGACAAAACTTACTACAAGACATAACAATAGGCCTAGGCATTGCTAGATTTAAACATGACTTCAATACAACGATCAGTAGTAGTATTTTCAGTATTAGTATTAGTAGTATTTAAACCCTATTTTGAGCCACCCATGCGATTTTTCAAAGTACTTATAAAAAAAACCCAGGCATACTATAGCAATCCTGTGGGACTTCTAATGCCCTCCCATGACTCCTGTAGGATGCCTGAAGGAGCGAAGAGGCCCGTGAAGGACTCTGAAGGATTGTATACAAAGCGAAGGATACTTATAAAAACCTAGCAATACTATAGCAATCCTGTGGGACTTCTAATGCCCTCCCCCCTGGAGAAGAGAGGGAGAGAGGGAGAGAAGAGAGAGAGAGAAGAGAGGAGAGAGAAGAGAGAGAGAGAAGGAGGAGAGAGATTGAGAGAGAGAGAGGGGAGGAGAGAGAGGAGAGAGAGAGAAGATAATAGTAAAACATAAGATAAAGGATGTAGGAACAAAAAAAAAAGAGAGAGAATGAGAGAAAAAGGGGGAGGACGAGAGGGGGAAAAAAAAGGGGGGAGAAGAGAGGAGAGAAAAAGAGAGAGTAAAATGTAAAGATTCAAAAAAAAAAAAAAAGAGAAGAGGGGGGAAGGGGAAAAAGGAGAGAGAAGAGAAAAA
>JACEEZ010005594.1:12500-25911 GCA_016584305.1 Chionoecetes opilio | reverse complement strand
GCAATCTAGGTATCATTTGGTTACTCTGCGCTGAAATTTTTTCTAGTTTCAGTCTTTTTATAAAAAGTGGGACCAAACTGCCTAGTATTCTAGATGGGGCGAACAAGCGATTAAAAGGTAGTAAACATTTCAGATTTGAAACTGAAGTTCGTCCAATAAACCAACCAATTTTATTTGCAGTTTTTACTCCTCTATAATTTGGTTATTCGGTTGAGATCTTTCGAGATTATAACGCCTAAATCTTTTTCTTTATCAACATTTTGTTATTTGGGAAAATCGTTCATCACGTAACTTTTATGAGGGTTGTTTTTACCGATATGTAATACTGACATTTGTCAAGGTTGAAATTCATTTGCCATGTTTTTGACCATTCTGATAGCGTGTTAAGTCGTTTTTGTATGAGTTGGCGCTGAGATTCTGTAGAGGTTTGTTGTGATTTTCGTGTCATCAGCAAATTTCGATATCCTGCATGTGATTCCCTCGTCAATGTCATTTATGTATATTAAGAACAGGATAGGTCGAGAACTGATCCTTGGGGAACACCACTTTTTTTACACTGGTCCAGTCAGAAGAATTTCCATTTATTACCACCCTTTGTTTTACGATTTGACAGCCGTTTTCTATCCAATTTGAAAGATGCCTGTTATACCATGATCTTTTACTTTGCTAATGAGACGCTTATGAGGAACTTTGCCCGAACTTTTTTTGAAAATCGAGGTAAACTCGCCCTACTGCCCTCGTGTTGTCGTACTTTTTTAAATTTACACTATTGTAAAAATCAAGAAAGTTTGAGAGGCATGAGCGTTTATTTCTGAATCCATGCTGCGAATCTTTGATTATGTCACTTTCTTCAAAGGGAACTTAACGATTTTGTCTCTTATGATGGATTCCATTAATTTTCCAGCAACTGATTTAAACTGATTGGGCGATGTTTCCGGGCTGCGACTTGCTTCCTTTTTAAATATGGGTGTGACATTTGCTAGTTTCCATTCGCACGGTACTTTCCGGTGAGTAAAGACTTATTAAATAAGATGGAAAATAAGGAAATAAGTAAGTAAATAAGAGGAGGAGGAGGAGGGGGATAGAGGATGGAGGGGGGAGGGATGGAGGAAAGGAGGGGGAGGAGGGGAGGAGAGGAGGAAGGAGGAGGAGGAGGAGAGGAGGAGGAGGAAGAAGAGGAGGAGGAGGAGGAGGAGGGAAGGAGAAGGAGGAAAGGAGGAGGAGGAGGGGGAGGAGAGGAGGAAGGGAGGCGAGGCGGAGGAGGAGGAGAGAGGGGAGAGAGGGAGGGGAGAGGGAGGAGAGAGAGAGAGAGAGAGAGAGGGGAGAGAAGAGAGAGAGGAAAAGAGAGAGGAAAAGAGGAGAGAGAGAGAGAGAGAGAGAGAGAGAGAGAGAAGGGGAGAGGTTTGGCTGGTGCTTGCAGTCGACAGTGCCACCACCGAAAAACAACTCCCTATATAATTGAGATAAAAAAACCAACCCCTTTTCTCTCTCTCTCCCCTCTCTCTCTCTCTCTCTTCTCTCTCTCTCTCTCCTCTCTCTCTCTCTCTTTTCCCCTCTCTCTCTCTCTCTCTCTCTTCTCTCTTCTCTCTCTCTCTCTCTCTCTCTCTCTCTCCCTAAAATTTTAGTGTCGTACAAAACAGCTTTCATAGTATAACATTTCTACATGAGTTATAACGTCAATGTATCATAAGCCGTGTAGCATCGTAGTGCCTACAGATGCACGCTCCGCCACGCACTATAGTATGCACACACCATCTGTCGCCGCGCCGCCAGCATCTGTTCTCAACCCGTGCAAGACATTCTACCATGAGCGTGTGTGTGTCATACGTGTGGCATACGTGATTGCTCGTGCCCCAGACGACGCATTAAAGTAGGAATGAAGAAATGTAATAAAACTAATGGAAGGTAGAAAGAACGTAGAAAAACAAGAAAGAGAATGTGATAAATAGATAAAAATTAGGGGGAAAACAGGAAGAAGGAAGGAAGCTCAATAGTAATGGTAGCAGTAATAGTACTATTGCTACCACTATTGCTACTATTACTACTATACTACTACTACTACTACTACTACTACAACTACCACTACTACTACTACTATTACTATTACTCCTCCTTCTACTATTATCACTACAGAAATAACCTAAACAAATTCACACACACATGCATATACACACTTTATACTGTATATATAACATACGTTATTAGTATTTAGTGAACCTGTCAGTTTGTCAAGAAGATGGTGATGGGTAAGGTCATAGACCACTGTATACCTGGACTGCGCACGGAATATCGGCCTGTTGCACATGGGCCTGAACTTGCCCTGAAGTCGGAGGGCCGCTCGGATTCATATATTTTATATATATATATTAAATATATATATAAAATATTATATATATATATATATATATATATATATATATACGGATCATATAGATATGGTTTTATCAGTATATATGATATACTGTAATCTTCGTAAATGTTTTTTCTATAATATTATCAAATAAAAAACAGTAAAACACGCTAAAGAAATGCCATTACGAGACTGAAGAAATATGCATGAAACTTAATATTCACTTCAACTCTTCGCCATTTAAAACTTTGCCAGTCAACTTTTATCATGAAGGGTATCAATAGAAGCGCAATTTTATTAGCTTTCCATTGATGTATTTCGTTTTCTGATAAATGAATTACCCCTATGCATAAATTAGCGTTAACTAAATAAATAAAATCATCAATCGGGTAATTTTCCCGATTGATGAGGCTATTTATTTAGTTAACGCTAATTTATACATGGTGCTAATTCATTTATCAGAAAACGAAAAATATCTATAATAATATAAGCGAAAGTGTGTGTGTGTGTCTGTCTGTCTGTCTGTCTGTCTGTCCGCGATAGGTGCCGCCCCCTGTGGCGGAATCCCATTATATTGCACAATTTTGGAACCAGGTTGACCAGGGGAAGGTTTTAAGCCCACTTATAGGATGATCCGATCACTTTTTTTTTTTTTTTTTTTAGCAGCCTATTAGCGAGTAAGTGAAAAAAAGTGGGTTGCGAGAATTGAGGAAACCTTGATGTAGGGTGATGGGTAATGGGTGAGTGAATGGGTGGGGTGATGGGTAATGGGTGTGGGGTGATGGGTGAGTGAATGGTGTGAAGGGTGGGGTGATGGGTGATGGGTGAGGGAATAGGTGGGGGGTGATGGGTAATGGGTGAGTGAATGGGTGTGTGGTGATGAGTAATGGGTGAGTGAATGGGTGGGGGTGATGGGTAATGGGTGAGTGAATGGGTGGGGGGTGATGGGTAATGGGTGAGTGAATGGGTTGGGGGTGATGTGAATGGGTTGGCGTTAATACATACATTTCTACATCCATGATTTCAGGAAAACTAGAAGGGGCTATCTGGAGAGTCTGTGTTTGGTGGGCCGAAGGCCCACCATTAGCCCTCCGCAGGAGCTAGCCAAAAAGGCCGCCCGGAGGGCGGCTTTGCGGCTAGTAAATAAATAAATAACATCATCAATCGGGAAAATTACCCGATTGATGATTTTATTTATTTATTTAACGCTAATTTATGCATGGTTCTAATTCATTTATCAGATAACGAAATATATCAATGGAAAGCTCATAAAATTGCGCTTGTATTGATACCCTTCATGATAAAAGTTGACTAGCAAAGTTTTAAATGGCGAAGTGATAAGTGAATATTAAGTTCATGCATATTTCTTCATAGTCTCGTAATGGCATTTCTTTAGCGTGTTTTACTGTTTTTTATTTGATAATATTATAGAACAAACATTTACGAAGATTACAGTATATCATATATACTGATAAACCAGTCTATATGATAGTCCATAGACCACTATATCTCTTTGTTGGGCAGGCCGCAGGCCGCTATGCAGCTTGTAATTTCAAAACATTGTCGCGTGAACAGTCCACAGTGGTCTATGGTAAGGTTGATGATGGAGGAACTGAGAAGTGATGGGAGATGATGAATGGTGATAGTAGGTGAGGGACGTCAATAGGTAATATTTGATAGTGATAATGGATAAAGCAATGGATAATAGTTGATTGTGATGAGATTGATGAGGTTATGATTGGGTGAACCTCGCTGACGGAGACTAATGAATGATGATGGTGACGATGGAAAATGGTGGTGATGAGTGATGGTTTGTGACGTTGAGTGATGGTGATAAAGATGAGTGACGGTGATGGCGAGTGGTAGTGGTGAGGACGAGTGATATGAGGTGATGAGTCGTATTATGGATGAGGAATGGTAAAGCGGCGATCAATGAAGAATATTACGCATGACAGGGTGAGATGGAAGGGGGGTTGACGATAGATAGGTGATAGTAAGAGGTGATGAGTTGTTATAGGGATGATGGGTAATGAATAATATGGTAAAGGTAAAGATGGGGTCATACACAATGCTGCGCGTGGCCTCGGTGCTCACATCCGTCGCATTATCCTTTGAGCCTGCTGTGGTGGGTGAGAACCTGCTACCCGGGGACACTGAACTTGTGTGACATCCGGGTTACCACAGTTACCTTCTCCAGGTACTCATTTACCGACCATCCCCGAAAGGAAGGATGAACAGTTTTTAGGGATGGCCACCGACTTGCCCTGGCCCAGATTCGAACCAGAGCCCGCAGATTCGTAGTCAAGCGCGCTAGCCACTACACCATGGAGGCGACTAATGACTAATGATGAGTATAATTATGCGTATGAGTATTTCTGGAAATACTCATTTCTGAATACAGTGGTGCTTGTCCCATTCATTTAGGAGAAAAAATCCTCAGAAATAGAAATCTCTTAACGTATTTACATACACACACACACACACACACACACACACACACACACACACACACACACACACACACACACACACACACACACACACACACACACACATAAATCTGTTGTTCTTTTTCTCTTTAATGGTCTTAGATAATGGAAAATGCAGGCACAAAGTTATTTTTAGCATAAAATTCCGCATAAGATATGATAGGACGGTAAACTATAAGGCAGGAAAATTCACTTCTATTCTCTGAAAATGTCCTGAGGGAATGACAACTTAGAAACACTTTCATATTCTTGCAAAAATTACTTTCATCTTTATCATATACAAGTTTTACTATCATGAGGAAATTCGGACTGCCTTGGTTTGGGATGAGAATGGCTAAGTGAAACAAGTTAACCATAGAAAACGACCTGGAAAGCAAGGACATTTTGACAGACAAGATGCATAATAACTGAAAATTTTATCGAGCTCTCACTTGAAGAGAAGAGTTTATTTATGCAAACAGTAAAAAAAATTCTCAAATCAAGTGCAACAAAACGCTTCAGAGAGCACAATAGTTTTCGTATCGTATGACATCCGACAGCAAACACTGACACTTTTGTATTATAAAGAGTTTTTCAATTTATTATTTGTTCCACTTCTAAAATATTTACAGTTGCTGCATATTTTCCGTCAATAAGTTAGTGAGGTGAACAACGTTCTACAATGCCCTACCAATATCATTTATGCTTTTTCGGTAAATACTATCAACTTTATTTTATGAAGGAGGAAAACTACTTGATTCTGAGACGCTGGAGTCGAGAGGGAAGACAGCTACACACACAAGCACACATGCACACACACACACACACACACACACACACGTTTGTTTACATAGACAATACGCCTATTAATAGCATCCTCATCCTTCTTAGCATCATTATAAGCATGTGTGTACATAGACCTTTCATCTTTTCACTATATAATGAGGTTAATCTCCCTAATCTCGCGACCCAAATACTTCTACGGAAAGACACTCTTCTATACTCACCACCTGAGGCTGATGGGCGGCGACACGTGGAGGCGATGACTCTGTGGGGAAGATCTGACGTTATACAAAGATCCTGACGTTATACAAAGATCCTGACGTTATACAAAGATCCTGACGTTATACAAAGATCCTGACGTTATACAAAGATCGTGACGTTATACAAAGATCGTGACGTTATACAAAGATCGTGACGTTATACAAAGATCGTGACGTTATACAAAGATCGTGACGTTATACAAAGATCGTGACGTTATACAAAGATCGTGACGTTATACAAAGTTCGTGACGTTATACAAAGATCCTGACGTTATACAAAGATCGTGACGCTATACAAAGATCGTGACGTTATACAAAGATCATGACGTTATACAAAGATCCTGACGTTATACAAAGATACTGACGTTATACAAAGATCCTGACGTTATACAAAGATCGTGACGTTATACAAAGATCGTGACATTATACAAAGATCGTGACATTATACAAAGATCGTGACGTTATACAAAGATCGTGACATTATACAAAGATCGTGACGCTATACAAAGATCCTGACGTTATACAAAGATCGTGACGTTATACAAAGATCCTGACGTTATACAAAGATCGTGACGTTATACAAAGATCGTGACGTTATACATATACAAAGATCCTGACGTTATACAAAGATCGTGACGTTATACAAAGATCCTGACGTTATACAAAGATTGTGACGTTATACAAAGATCGTGACGTTATACATATACAAAGATCCTGACGTTATACACAGATCCTGACGTTATACAAAGATCCTGACGTTATACAAAGATCGTGACGTTATACAAAGATCGTGACGTTATACAAAGATCGTGACGTTATACAAAGATCGTGACGTTATACAAAGATCCTGACGTTATACAAAGATCCTGACGTTATACAAAGATCGTGACATTATACAAAGATCCTGATGTTATACACAGATCCTGACGTTATACAAAGATCCTGACGTTATACAAAGATCCTGACGTTATACAAAGATCCTGACGTTATACAAAGATCGTGACATTATACAAAGATCCTGATGTTATACACAGATCCTGACGTTATACAAAGATCCTGACGTTATACAAAGATCCTGACGTTATACAAAGATCCTGACGTTATACAAAGATCGTGACATTATACAAAGATCCTGATGTTATACAAGGATCCTGACGTTATACAAAGATCGTGACGTTATATAAAGATCGTGACGTTATATAAATATCCTGACGTTATACAAAGATCCTGACGTTATACAAAGATCGTGACGTTATACAGAGGAGGGAGTGAGCGGCGATGTTGGTGGATGGAAGGCGAGCACACATCAAGGCAACACATTAATTCCAGATGACTTGCTTCCCTCATTGCATTTGTAGGAGTGCGTCGTAAAACTCATAACCATAATTTTTTTTACCCATCCATCCCTCCATCTATCAATCTATCTGGTTTTTTTCTATCTATCTGTATCTACGTTTCTGTCTTTACATCTTCTATGTTTACGTGTCTATTCATTTTGTTATTGTTGTGTGTGTGTGTGTGTGGAAATGCGTTCATGTAAATTCAAGACCTTTATTATTTTCATCAAACACAAACACACACAGACACACACACACATACACACACACACACACACACACACACACACACACACACACACACACCACACACACACACACACACACACACACATATTACTGAAACTCCGATGCAAGACAGGAAGTGTCCCAGAATTAACAACGGAAGGAGGAAGGAAGGAAACAGGAGTAGAATGAGGAGGAGGAGGAGGAGGAGGAGGAGGAGGAGGAGGAGGAGAAGGAGGAGGAGGAGAAGAGGGAGGAGGAGGAGGGAGGAGGAGGAGGAGGAGGAGGAGGAGGAGGAGGAGTGACAATAAGTAGGGAGAGAAATGAAACGACTGAGAGGGAGAGGAAAGGAATGAAGAAAGGAAGGAAGGAAGGAAGGAAGGAAAGAAGGAAGGAAGGAAGGAAGGAAAGAAGGAGGGAAGGAAGGTCGGAAGGAAGGAAAGAAGGAACGAAGGAAGGGGGGAAGGAAGGAAGGAAGAAAGGGAGGAAGGAAGAAAGGAAGGAAGGAATATCAAAAGGGAGGGATTATAGAAGGAAACGTAAAGAATAAAATTAAATAAAAGAACAATTGCGAAGTGAATTAGCGAAGAGAAGGAAGAAAACCATAAAGGAAAGCAGGAAGGGTTAAAACAGAGGGAAGAATAAATGAACAGCGATAAGAAAGGATATAATTAAGGCGGTAAGACGGAAGAAAGAGTCATATTCAAGTAGGAATGAAGAAATGTAATAAAACTAATGGAAGGGAAGAAAGAAAGAAGAAAAGCAAGGAAGAAAATTAGATAATAAAAATAAAAATTAGGGAGAAAACAGAAAGGGGGAAGAGAGGGAGTGGGAGATCCGCATCATTTCGAAAATCGTATGGTAGTAAAATTTTATAAGGCAATTCGAGGCCCAACATCTCTAGCCTGTAGTGTTGTGTGGGTGTAATGGGCGGGCATGGGTGGGCGGGAGGAGCTGGGAGAGACAGACAAGGGTGTGGGAAGTGGTGGAGCATGGTGGAGGTAGTGGCGGGGTGGCGTTGCTGTGGAGGAAAGTGGAGTGTGACTTAAAGATGTGGAGGTGTGAGGCTGACACTGTTGTTGTTGTTATTATTGTTGTTGTTGATATTGTGGGTATCAATGATTACGTTTTATTGTTGCTGTTGGTAGTAATGGTGGCATGTTTGCTATTGTTTGCAGTTTCTTCCTGTTAATGTTGCTGATGCTGATGTTGTTGTTATCATATTTGTTGTTCGGTTAGTTATTATTTTTCCCTCTTGTTGACGCTAACGGTGCACTTATTATATCGTTATTGGTAATGGTGGTTATATTGTTTGAGTTATGAAAAATTGCATTTCAACTATATTGTTGGACGAGCGTCAAAGCCGCCATGGACTCCCCTATCGAACAGCGGCCGTCTAGGGGGGCACGGGGGGGGGGGGGGGGGCACGGACACTCCTGAAATCTCATTGGCCACCCCAGATTTGAGTCAGACATTTAATGAAAATTTTACCAATTATTGAAATGGTTATGCCATGGCCACCCCACACTACATAGATCTGTGTCTAACCTTGGCCACCCCAGTCAAAACTTTCCTGGCGGCCCCACTGCTATCGAACCTCAAACTTAATTCTGTGGTTAAGCAATCCTTCCGCGGCTCCTTGACGGACACAGAGGCAGACGAAAGACCAACAGACAACGAGAGAGGCAGACCAAAGACCAACAGACAACGAGAGAGGCAGACCAAAGACCAACAGACAACGAGAGGCAGACCAAAGACCAACAGACAATGAGAGAGACAGACCAAAGCGTCGTCGCAATGGTCGCCTCCTCAGTCTTTGGAGACGCCCGTGACTCAGCTGGCGACCCTCAGATTTCCATTCTTACTACATTTGTTTTACGATCCACTATTCCACCACCGCCGACTTGTCTCCTTATTCCGACCACCTACTCCACGCGGTTGATTGACAAGACTGATACACCCGAGGTTACCATTACGTAAGGCAGTACTCTGATAGAAGTCATGACATTGATTCCATTCTAATTAATTGAACTTCGACGCAAGGCTGTGACAATATATATCACAGTAGCAAACTATAAGGTTTCTATATTAATTTTATATGTAAAGTTTCTATATTCATGAATAATAGTAAGAAGACCTATCATATATTGTTCAAAACTTTACAATCTCCTCTTAGCGTGGAAGAGTAATGCAGGACGCAGTTTGTCCTTTATACCCATTATTTTTTTTTTTTTGTTTACATCACAAAGGACTGGCCAAGGGAAAAAAACAAAAAAACAATGCAATGAAAAAAAAAAAAACAGTCTTCCTCATCCATCAACATCAATCAACCGTCTTTCGCATCCCATCACAGCCTTCAAGGTATTACTCAGGAGGTTCCAAGCCCGCTCAGCATCAGTTCCCTCACTCTAGATATACTCTTGTCAGTGTGACAAGAATAGGCTTGTTCTGCGAACATGTCTAAAATCATAAGATAAATCTTGTCACACTGACAAGATCTTAACTTGTCAACCATGACAAGATTGTGTTCGTCAACATGACAAGATTTGACCGTCTTCCATGACAAGAAGCATCTTGTCATGGAAGACAAGTTAAATTTTGTCATGTTGACGAACACAATCTTATCATGGTTGACAAGTTACGATCTTGTCAGTGTGACAAGATTTATCTTGTGATCACGTTCGCATAACAAGTTGTTTCTAGTGACACTAACAAGTTTTTTTTTTTTTGAGATCTTCACCATCTCACGCCTCTACATTGCTGCCGTTGTTACAACGTTGCTTCCTTGTTGTTACAACGAAACTATACTGATTTTCCATGAACGTTAATAATTCATTGTTGAGACACCCTGAGGAAAAATAAAGGAAAATATATATATATATATATATATATATATAATATATATATTAATATATATATATATATATATATATATATATATATATATATATATATATATTGTATATATATATATATATATTATTTTTTATTTCTCTTCATTCTCTCTCTCTCTCTCTCTCTCTCTCTCCTCTCTCTCTCTCTCTCTCTCTCTCTCTCTCTCTCTCTCTCTCTCTCTCTCTCTCTCTCTCTCTCTCTCTCTCTCTCTCTCTCTCTCTCTCTCTCTCTCTCTCTCTATTATATAATATATATATATAATGTACTATATATATATATATATATATATATATATATATATATATATATATATATATATTATATATATATATATATATATATTATATATATATATACATTAAAGGTTTTTTTTTTTCTCTCTCTCTCTCTATCTCCTCTCTCTCTCTCTCCTCTCTCTCTCTCCCTCTCTCTCTCTCTCTCTCTCTCTCCTCTCTCTCTCTCTCTCTCTCTCTCTCTCTCTCTCTCTCTCTCTCTCTCTATATTATATATATATATATATATATATATAAGTACTATATATTGTATATAGTACATTATACAATATATATATATATTGTATATATATATATATATATATATATATATATATATATATATATATATATATATATATATATATATATATATATTATATAGTATGGTATATAGTATATGTGGTATATAGTAAATAATTATAATATATATATTATATATATATATATATTATATATATATATATATATATATAGTATATTAGTGTGAATATAATACTTGACATCTCAATTTCACTGTACAGTGTACTAAGATGTTACTAAGATGCATGATAAATTCTCATTATTCTTCATTTCATCTTCAATAATGTGTATAAACTGAAAATATTTCAATCAAGTTTGCACAAAGTAAATTATTGAATTACATAAAAAAATATTTCACGAGTACGTTGAATTTCATGACAAGATTTCATGACAAGATAATAACTTGTCATGTGCAGAATAAAATGAGGAAGAGATCTTGTGAGTGTGACGAGTTTTCTTGTCAGACTATAACGACGAAAGCCGATCTTGTCATAGTGACAAGATTTCGGCTAATCTGTGTTTACAGCGCTATACGATGTCAACACGGGACCAGATGAGGGCGTGTGGCGTGACTGACGGAGGGAAGGGAAGGGCGTGGCGTGGGTGTACTGAAGGGTGCTGGTATTGGTGGTCGGGGTGTGGGGGGAGAAGGGGGTATATCAAATAATAATAATAGTAACAACAATAATAATAACAATAACTTACTCTCAACAAGACACAATCCAACAAACACTCTCTCTCTCCTCTCTCTCCTCTCTCTCTCTCTCTCTCTCTCTCTCTCTCTCCTCTCTCTCTCTCTCTTCTTCACATCTTTTCCTCCCTTACTCCATCACCCTTCCTGCCTCTCTCCCTAACTCTGTCCCTCCCACTTCCTCCTTCCCTCCCTCTCCCTGCCTGCTGCCTTGGAAATCAGGCAAGGAGGAAGAGGGAGGAAACCAGGCAAGACTAGAGGGCGAGAAAAAAAAAGACAACAGCAACAACACACACAATTAGCACACACACACACACACACACACACACACACACACACACACACACACACACACACACACACACACACACACACACACACACACACACAGCTACTCTCCACAAGACACAGTACAACCAACACTACAGTTTCCCGCAGCGAAGTGCTGGCCGCATGATCAACATGGAGCCACCACCAAAGGCTGGGTTCCACGCCGCTCTGTCTCCTGCCTTGGCTCTGCAATACAACTTTTCTGCCGCACCCTAATCTTCGTGACTATATTCACATATACACTGCAATGATCAACAAAATACATGGACGCAGTACATGTGCCGTCCATTATTAGCCAGTATAGCGAAGGCTCTCGGGTGGCCTATAGGTGCGACCCGCCGACCACCACCCAAGCCTCACACCGCCGTGACTCGTGTTAGCATGACATTATGTATTCGTTATTTTATTCACCTTATAAGCATTATGTGAGCATGTTATGTATATAAATATCCTTTAATCTCTTTCCTTTCTCTGACTGTCTGTCGGTGTGTGTGTCTGTCATCAGGTTGAAGTTAACCAGCACTCTCCCTTGAGCCTTGGGTTTGCTCTGCCCTCCAGGCGGTGGAGGCAGGCAGCTTGGATCACTGATGTCAGTCTGAAGAAGAAGAGGAAGCCAGGAACCCGTGTGTCCTCAGGTTGGAGTTAGTAGCTTAATTACCCTCACTACACTGCCATCGCCTCTGACCTATCACCTTGGAGCTGTACAGCCTGTATAGCATACTTAAGGGTGTGGCAATAAAGGTGTTTTCCCAGGTTTTTGCCTTGCAAAATGACACTAAAGGTAAAAGTCACAGTAATAGTTCGGGTGAGATATTCAAATATATCTTCTCGATTATTTTTAGTTGGGTGCTCCATAGCTCAGTGGTAAAGTGTTGGTGTTTCAATACGTCAACAAAAAGGTAATGGGTTCGATTCCTGCACAAGTCCTTTACGAATATCTTTACCGAGCTCGGACCCCGTCCCCCCCTCAAACCCTCTGGCAGTCTGTCGACCTCCCTCCCTCTGGCCAAGGGAAGGTAACTGATAGACAAGACGTGGGTGAGAGGACCCCCCCAACCCCCTCCCCATCCCCCCGTCCATCTACCTCCCTCCTCCTGGCCAGGGGAAGGTAACTGGTGGATGAGAGACACCCCATCCTAATCCCCCCTCCCACCCTCTGACCGCCCATCGACCTCCCTCCCTCTGGCCAAGGGAAGGTAACTGATGACGTGGGTTAGAGATAATAAAAAAAAAAAAAAAAAAAAAAAATGCATTAAAATGTTAAGATAACGGGTTGTAATGGTAAATGTAAATAGTAATGGGTTGGGTTGTATCTGATGGGAGAGGTTTAAAGAGCGGTCGACGTCATATGGGTGGTTCAAGGGTCGTGGTCAGGATAGGTTGCTCAGGTCGACGTGATGACAGGTAGGGTCAAAGTGATGGAAAGGTCAAGGGTTAGGTTAGGGGTCTACATGATGGATCCGGTTTGAAGGGGCTGTAAGTTCATACGCACTGAGT
>JACEEZ010005594.1:5000-10000 GCA_016584305.1 Chionoecetes opilio | reverse complement strand
GGTGGGTGGGTGGATGGGTGTGTGTGTGTGTGTGTGTGTGTGTGTGTGTGTGTGTGTGTGTGTCTATGTAATTCTACAAATATATATATATACATATATATATATATATATATATATATATATATATATATATATATATATATATATATATATATATATATATATATATATATATATATATATATTCATACACGTATTTAACAAGATTGAATACTTGAAGAATAGAAGAAAACGGATACTTAAGACAGTATCCTATCTTGGGCCTCCTATTAATACTACATATTAAGTTAAAGCTACTTCCTGGAGCGACAGTTTCCCTTGAGGCAACGCAAAAGACGCAGATAAAATACATAAGAAATAATGTTGACATCTCAAAGCCAATTAAGGAAGCTAAAAGTTTATCATTCTTTTGATGTTTCGGTGATTGGAACGCGAGTAAGGAACGCTAAAGACGGATAGGAGGGAGACTTTTTTTTCCCCTATTGCTTTCCTTAAGAGAAGCACGGGCTAAGTATTAATAAAGCCCGTCAGAGTGTTCGGTATCTATAAATGTTGACGGGGGGGAGGGTAGGAGGAAACAAGGGCAGCGAGCGTAGGTAAAGGAGGGAGACGAGGATAAAAAGGGAGTAAGAGTATCAAAGAATTTAAGGATGAAAACTAATAATCTGCCGGGAGATGGAGTCTGCTCACTCTGCCTAATTCCTAATAGCTGTTTCTATAGTTTCATGCCATGTTTACACTCTAACGTACTGTGAGAATAGGGAACCATTTATTTTGTTAATGAAACACTTACTGGGAATCCTTTTTCACGGCAAGGGATTAAATTTACTTGCAGGGCTCAGACAGGCTTAGGAAATACACACATAACATTCAGAGTAATCCAATAGTTTACTCATGTGCATCTCTTCTCCTCGTGGTTGCTTCGCTGGGAAATAAAAGTAATACCAGAAGGGGCATATGACTTCATTACGTTAGAAGTTTCTGTTGATGAGATCAGTTTTGGGAATAGTGTTGAGTCAAGAGTCGTGTTTACCTGTGTTAAATTTAATCAGGACGGTTAATGAAGGTGGAAGGGAGGGGTGAGTATTACCTTGCTGCTCATAACGCCCTCTATTAATATCTCTGGGGAACATTGGACAGAGATTATTAAGGGCGGGGAAAATGAGATATAAAACGACATAAAGAGCAACACGTGACGATGTTTGTTGGAGATTCAGAACAGGAAAATAAAGACAAAATTAGAATGTATGCAAGTGGAAAACAAAATATAGCAGTGTTTCTTTTATCAGACAGTTACAGGCATGGACAACGGAGAAACAAGAAACACAACAAAAAAATTCAGGGAATCAGAAATGTCAACAAACTGACAACTAAACAAATACACAAAAAATGTTCAACCAACAGGAAAGACATTTACGATCGCTCTTAAAACAACAAAGTGAAGAAATATGTACAACAGAAAAGAATAAAATGAAAACAAAAAGCACTGAGCAAAAATATATCTCACAAAAAGGTGAAACCAGCCGTGAGAAACCCAGAAAAGCTGCAAACAAAGAAAGAAATAGAACAAAAACAATAATTCCACACATTATTTTTCCACACAAATATATGTACGACATAAAAAAGGTCACGCAACACATACAGGAAAAACGTAAAAGATAGCGAGAGAGAGAGAGAGAGAGAGAGAGAAGAGAGAGAGAGAGAGAGAGAGAGAGAGAGAGAGAGAGAGAGAGAGAGAGAGAGAGAGAGAGAGAGAGGAGAGAAGAGAGAAGAGAGAGAGAGAGAGAGAGAGAAGAAGAAGAGAGAGAGAAGAGAGAGAGGAGAGAGAGAGAGAGAGAGAGAGAGAAGAGAGAGAGAGAGAGAGAGGAGAGAGAGAGAGAGAGAGAGAGAAAAAAAAAAAACTAAATCTTTTGGGGTGAGATGGGAGGGTAGGGGTGAAAATAGGACCGAAATTATTGAGTTTCAAGGACTTGGAGGTGAGAGGTATGGATAAAGTCTCTCTCTCTCTCTCTCTCTCTCTCTCTCTCTCTCTCTCTCTCTCTCTCTCTCTCTCTCTCTCTCTCTCTCTCTCTCTCCTCCTCTCTCTCTCTCTCTCTCTCTCCTCCTCTCTCTCCTCATTCCCCCTTCATGGTTTAAATAATCCATGCATAGTTTATCACAAAAGGGCAGGAATATGAATGCAATGATGAATATAGGACTCTAAAATTATTTGACAAAGTGGGAATGAACAACAAAAGTGTTTGTAAACATCAATTGTGAAATTCTGCGTGGTAATGACACCCAGACCAAAGGGTTTTATAGTGGCATGAATTAATGTGAAACCTATTTAATAATTTACTTGGATATTCTGTTTAATGTGCGAATGGTGACTGACAGGCAGACACATATTTGCATCTATGCCTCAATCCATCTATTTAACTGTGTGTGTATATATGTATGTCTCTATCTACCTACATATATAGAGATACATGTATAGATACAAATACACGACCAGCTCGACTCCGTACACACACACACACACACACACACACACAACACACACACACACACACACACACACACACACACACACACACACACATATTGGTTAGTCATGTGTGATGAGGAGATGGTGAAATAACTGTGCTTGTTAATGTTACTGTCACTGCCGTTATTGTTAATAGTACTAAAGTAATGGTTGACACAGTAGTAGTAGTAGTAGTAGTGGTAGTAGTAGTAGTAGTAGTAGTAGTAGTAGTAGTAGTAGTAGTAGTAGTAGTAGTAGTAGTGGTAGTAGTAGTAGTAGTAGTAGTAGTAGTAGTAGTAGTAGTAGTAGTAGTAGTAGTAGTAGTAGTAGTAGTATAGTAGTAGTAGTAGTAGTAGTAGTAGTAGTAGTAGAATTAGTAGTAGTAGTAGTAGTAGTAGTAGTAGTAGTAGTAGTAGTAGTAGTAGTAGTAGTAGTAGTAGTAGTAGTAGTAGTAGTAGTAGTAGTAGTAGAATTAGTAGTAGTAGTAGTAGTAGTAGTAGTAGTAGTAGTAGTAGTAGTAGTAGTAGTAGTAGTAGTAGTAGTAGTGGTAGTAGAATTATTATTATTAGTAGTAGTAGTAGTAATGGCATTATAAGTGGGGGTGATGGTGCACTATCACAATGAATAATGGTGGTGCTTGTGGTGTCTTAAGTGGTGGTAGTGGCCGTGGTAGTGATGATGGAAGGGACAGGCGTCAGCTGGAGGTGATGGTGGCGGTGATGGTGGCACTGATGGTGGCGGTGATGGTGGCACTGATGGTGGCGGTGATGGTGGCACTGATGGTGGCGGTGGGGCGCGCAGGTGAGCTTGGGAATGTGAGGTGTGAGAGAGAGACCCGGCCAGTGTGTCGCTGTCTGTGCTGAGGCAAGGACCACGCCGCTCCTTATCCGACCCCTCCCCGTGACGACGACCACACACTCGCACACACACGACTCGCGGTCCTCAAGGCAGAAAAGTGTGTGTTTGGGTGACGGTGCGTGTGATGGTGTTCGACTAGAAACTAATATTTTACGTCTATGAAGAAAATATGTATTTGAGTCTATATATCTACAACATATGTTCAAATTCTCTTTTTTTCATAAAAAAACGATGGATTTGCTGGATATTTACCGACAAAATACACAGTGAAAGCATTTATTTGTATTCATAGCTAATCAACACAGAGTGAAAAGAGTTTAGGAACTGAGAAACACATTAGTAAGACCATTGTGTGTTTAAAGTGACTTTCCAACTGAAATATTAAGTCTGATTTTTTTATCTGTCATATGGCAGTGATTTTTGCATTTTTTTAATCGACTTAAATTGGTTTGACCGTTTTGATGTGGAGAAATATAAATGAAAGCTTATTATTAATGCATCTGACGTTGGAAAAAAAGTCAAATGGCATAATAAAGCAACGTCAGTCAACCATTACACACTGAACGCATTCTGGACACACTTGCAAAAAAAAAAAATAGACACATGATAATGTCACGAGGAGTGTTGACTGAGAGATAAAAAAAAGGAAAAGAAAATTAGTTCTCCATTCAGCACAAAATATCTGCCAATACGTGTGTGTGTATGTGTGTCTGTATTTGTGTGCGTGTGTGTGTGTGTGTGTGTGTGTGTGTGTGTGTGTGTGCGTGCGTGCGTGCGCGTGCGCGCGGCGTGTGTGTGTGTGTGTGTGTGTGTATGTGAAAAAAATAGATAACGTTTTTCCATTCCCACAAAATATTTATTAACCTTTTTTTTAGTCTGTGTGTGTGTGTGTGTGTGTGTGTGTGTGCGTGTGTGTGTGTGTGCGTGTGTGTGTGTGTCTGTCTGTGCGCGTGTATGTGTGTGTGTATGTGTATGTGTGTGAGCGCGCGCGTGCGTCTGTAGCCTCAGGTCCTTTGCATACACGTTCATTATGACTGTGAATATCATTTGCATTTAATGAAACAGTGAGTGAGAACGAGAGAAATGAATCGCCTCGGGAATGAGTGAGCGAATAAATGGATGAACGAATAACCAAATAAGTGAGTAAATTAATGAAGTTAACAAAAATATAAGTGAAGAGAGTGAGTGTGAACAAATAACGCAATAGTATTAATTGAACAGAGTAGCCACGTGAACAAATAACGAGATAGTATTAATTGAACAGAGTAGCCAGGTGAACAAATAACGAGATAGTATTAATTGAACAGAGTAGCCACGTGAACAAATAGCGAAATAGTATAAATTGAACAGAATAGCCACGTGAACAAATACCGACATAGTATTAATTGAACAGAATAGCCAGGTGAACAAATAACGAGATAGTATTAATTGAACAGAGTAGCCAGGTCGCCTACAAAACATTGAGCCAGCCCTTCCTTGTGCAGAGGCGGGAAGGCTGCGGGCTGCCCAAAGGCCCTCCACATCCAATTAACACCGAGAAGTGTCCGCCGGGAAGACTGACTTTCGAGTACGCGTTCTTATCACCCTCACTAATTAACACCACAAAAGGACGTGAATAGGACGAGAAGAACGACTG
>JACEEZ010005592.1:278527-287538 GCA_016584305.1 Chionoecetes opilio | reverse complement strand
ACACCCACACAACACACACACAGGGTACGCCCACCTCGTTCACAACGAGAAGTCCGGGTTCGACCCCGGGGAGCGAAGCGAGATGGCGATCTTCGCCCATCGTGTGTTAGTGTGTGTGTGTGTGTGTGTGTGCAATGCAATACATTTTAGTTCAAAAAAGTACACTATTTTCAACTTTAGATTTCATAAAATTGATAAAGACCTGGAAAAAGTATTTGGTGAATTTTTATATTTTTCATGAGTATTCAATACTTTAATAAAATTCAATAATTCTCCTGACATATTTGAAATACTATACCACTACATTTCTTCTGACTTTAAAATGCAATTTTTGTTTCTGTGACAATTCACGTATATTTTGCATGATTTCCCGGGGAACTTGTTAATTTTCCCAAATGGGCCACTTAATATTCCATGGGACTGCAGCTTTTCGTCCATCCCTATACATTTTTTCTGACCTAGAAATATGATGCTGTGGTTTTAAATGACTTTCGGTTAGTGTTTATGATGCGTGCAAAACAAGACACGTTGTAGTAAGGACTTGAGCTGGCGTGCATCCCTGAATGTTGGCAGAGTGAAGGTGCGTAATGGTGGCAGTGGTGGAATGATATTAGTGGTGGCAGTGGTGGATTAGGAAAGAATGGACAGTGGTATGGAAGGAATGGTGGAGGTGGTGGATGCAGCTAGTGGTGACGTATTGGGATGTAGTAAGTGGTGACAGTGGTGGGATGAACAGTGGTGGTATGTGGGATGTGGAAGAATAGTGGCAGGGTACGTTAGTGGCGAGTGGGATGTGGTAATGGTGCAGTGGTAGGATGCAGCTAGTGGTGACGTATATGGGATGTAGTAAGTGGTGACGGTGGTGGGGTGAAGCTAGTGGTGACGTATGTGGGATGTGGTAAGTGGTGGCAGTGGTGGGATGCAGTTAGTGGTGACGTATGTGGGATGTGGTAAGTGGTGGCAGTGGTGGGATGCAGCTAGTGGTGACGTATGTGGGATGTGGTAAGTGGTGGCAGTGGTGGGTGCAGCTAGTGGTGACGTATGTGGGATGTAGTAAGTGGTGCCGGTGGTGGGGTGCAGCTTGTGGTGACGTATGTGGGATGTGGTAAGTGGTGGTAGTGGTGGTATGCAATTAGTGGTGACATATGTGGGATGTGGTAAGTGGTGACGGTGGTGGGGTGATGTAAGAGGTGGTAGAAAAGATATGTTGTTCTGATGCTCCAACAACAAACTCATCACGCCATCAACTCAGGCTTTCCATTTATTTGTTTATTCATTTTGTGTGAGTCTGTGTGAGAGATAGCTTGCATATTAAATCCCAGCTATCACTAAGTCATTGGCGCGCGCGCACACATACACATACACACACAAATACATGCAAACACAGACACACGCACAAATACGCATACACACGCACACAGGTAGGCAGACACACACACAACACACCACACACACACAACACACACACACACACACACACACCCACACACACACCCACACACACACACACACACACCACACCACATGCTTACATATACGCACACACAAAACATACAACACACACACACACACACACACACACACACACACACACACACACACACACACACACACCACACACACACACACACACACACACACACACATGCTTACATATACGCACACACACAAAAACATACACACACACATACACACACACACACACACACACACACACACACACACACACACACACACACACACACACACACACCGCACACACTATACCAACCACAACACATACAACAACACACACAAAACACACACACACACACACACACACACACGACATCACGAGCACGCACACACACGATCACCCAGACAAAGGGTCTTAACTATATTCGCTCCTCAGTTAAGTACACACATTGTAACCTTGTACAATTCACCCAACACAGCACCTGATCACCGGTCAGATCAATACAGCCTGTCTATGCGCTCACACCTACGTGTATACGTACACCTACACTGCATTTCATAATTTCCGCGTACTACAACACAATTACACACACAACTCGAGATACCACACGGTCACCTACGAGGAAAAATTCTAAGATACGTCATTATTTTTCTAATTTTGTTTGTGGATAAATGCCTTTCATTCGCAACACACGCGATCACATCGACGTACTAAACACAGTCCTGTCGCAGTTGCACACACAACCCCCGTACTCAACCTGCACGCATTTCTATTGCTGTTGTTTAGAAGCGTCTGCGCCATCGTGGTTACATGTTCACCCGCTTCACTACCACATGATTTTTTTCATGATTCAATGGGGGTTTATTGTCCCTTTGGTTCAATGGATAGTGTTGCGGTGTGCTACGCTCCCAACTACATCCAAAGACATCACACAAGCTCCAACACACTCCGAGCAAAACGCATCGCAGTGCCTTGCTGGTTAGGCGTGAACGCATTCTGTGGTTAACATTTAAACCCGGCTTCAGCCACCGGGCATCTCCCACTAACCACGTCACCACACACTTAGCAAAGGATGTTGTGGGTGTGAGTCCACACAATCACCCAACACAACCACTACACTCCAAACCTTACCGAAGTCAAAACTGCGATCCACACTCACTGCACAACGTTGAATAGCACATACACACACATTCACCACACACACACACACACACACACACACACACAACACACACACACACACACACACCACACCACACACACACACACACACACACACACACACACCACACACACACACACACACACACACACACCCACCACACCAAACACAACCGGGCATACTGTACGTCGCACTGTACACCCCAAAAATTCTACACTGACAAATACGGCAATTAACACCTCCACGGACATAGTTCATGTGACCAAATCACACTACACTACAACATACACACACACACACACACATACACTGCTCATATGCCATAGTTGCTAAAACCGTGGCATTCTGTGGTCGCCTGTTCAACCCCTGCTAAAGAGATTCTAAACTGACAAATACGGGCAATTAATATCCTCCTTGGGCGTGGACATTGGGTGTGTGGTGTGAGGCCTCAGCTTTATCTACAGATCAGTCTCTATGAATTCTGTCTCTATTGGCCTTTCCGCCCTCATCTACTTTCCCTTGAGGATAGCGTGGTGACTCGTGGTTCCTCGCTGGTGTGGACGAGAAAAGCCCTAGCACTGCAGAAACGGACCCGAAAGTAAACACATATTACATATAGCTGCCATATGTTACTTTTCTTTCTAAATATAACTAATATGTTGTATGGTACTATGGATGCTTGTTTTTCCTGGATACAATGGCAATTAATAGTACGTCACAGTGCACGAAACAGTGAAAGTAATGCATATCTAGGAAGACAAACCGAAATCTAAGAAAATCGGTACAAAATATGGATGAAAATTTGTCCCGAGTTATCCAAAATTTCTGACATCTATCTTGCCTGAATATAGTGTGGTTATTTTTTGTCTGTTGTGGAGCGCTAACTACCAATATTTTTACGTTTGTGTGTTGGTCTTATTTAACAGCTTTTGACCAACCTACATGTGCCAACTGGAAAAAAAATGAAACACCCGTTCATCGAAATCCGAGAGAACAGTGAAAATCTATTTACGTAAAAACAAAACGTTGTAAAACACCGCTCGTTAGAAGCATTAAAAAGATTGGTGTTTTCTTCTAATTGGCATTTGGATTTGAAATGGGTATTGCGTCCAGCGGTGAAAAGGGTTTCAATGCGATAAGTGGTGAGGCACGAGAGGAGTTTGTATGGTATGGCAAAAGCAAAATAGAGGCGAATTGGAAAAAAAAAACTGATGCAGGCGAATTTGGCTGTTGCAAAAATAGATTGAAATGAAAGGGTGAATTAGGACTCCATGTATGTACATCCCTTTGTTTTGCTTGCGCCATCGGGTTCATCTCACTAAATGCGGGTCGTGTGTGAAAATACTGGGATTATGAAGAAAATATAAATGTTGAGTTATAATCCAAAGGTTGTAATAGTGCGGCGGTTCTTGACTTGGGTTGTGAGATTAAGCGACTGGGGGGGAGGGGAAGCACGACCCAAAGAAAAGGAAGAATTGACAAGTATCTAATTAAATGTGATAGCATTATATATGTTGTGTATATGGAAGGTGTTTATTAATATTCATTTGCACCACAGTAAAACATTAAAAACACGCATTTTTCTGGTTTTTTCTTTTTAATCCAAGATGATTTTGAGTTATATTCGTAAAAAAAATTGAGGGGTAGGCATGGAAAGGGACCAATTACTATAGGGGGTGTAGAAGTAAAAAGGTTAAATACCACAGAAATAGTGAGTGAGTGACTATCGATGTATTGGTGTGAACATAATGCCTGTACTTAATGGCTCTGAAGGCTTTTCTGATATTTTCTTATATTCAGATTTTTCCATGCACATCCACACTCTTTTTTTCTTAACCAAATCTGCATAAATTACGCACACTAATGAATTTCCATCCCAATCCCACATTTTTAGAGCCACACTAACAAAATCTTCATTGATAACGCGAAGTACATGTATACGCATTTTATATCATACACCCAAATTTTTTTCCTATCCGGCTAGGCACTCATTTTATATATACGGCTAATGGCTAAAAGTGTCGATCGTCCTCGATATAAATCATTAGTGAAGCATTAATGCGGCGCTGCTACTTCATAATCGACTTGCACGTGGACACTGAGCAGCTGCAACACGTAATTTAAAAGCTGAAACTGTTCCGGCATAAAGGAGTAAAGTGAAACTGAATGCATTATCTGTGTTTGCCAATAAAACATCCAGTTTGTAGCGACGAGACAGAGAGGCCCAACATCCTATCGTTCTGTGACCAAAAGAGACGAGAGGAGCAGAGAGTGAGAGAGGAGAGAGTGAGAGAGAGAGAGAGAGAGAGGAGAGAGAGAGAGAGAGAGAGAGAGAGATGAGAGATGAGAGAGAGAGAGAGAGGAGAGAGACGAGAGAGAGAGGAGAGAGAGAGAGAGAGAGAGAGAGAGGAGAGAGAGAGAGAGAGAGAGAGAGAGAGAGAGAAGAGAGGAGAGAGAGAGAGAGAGACGTGAGAGGGAAGAGAGAGAGAGAGAGAGAGTGAGAGAGAGAGAGAGCGAGAGAGGGTACCACTGGAATACCACATGGAATCACGGCGCTGTGGTGTTCCAAAGGCACAGTGCAGAGTGGCCACACTGGCTATAGGTTCGTCCCAGTCCTACAAGAGTCGCACGCGGAGTACAGACCGGTGCTTTGTTAGTGGGGTACTGCAGTGGAGGGATGCCACGTTCCAGTGCCAAGCAGCACCGACGGGAACCTTTGTGGTGCCCGCGTCCCTTCAGGAGTGGGAACATTTTCACGGCCCGCGTCCCTCACTCCAGGAGAGGAACACAACGACACACTCTCTCTCTCACTTCGTCCGATTAAGATAGAAAGAGAAGAGAGAGAGAGAGAGGAGATAGAGAGAGAGAGTAGAGAGAGAGAGAGAGAGAGAGAGAGAGAGTAGAGAGAGAGAGAGAGAGAGAGGAGAGACAGAGAGAGAGAGAGAGAGATAGGAGAGAGAGAGAGGAGAGAGAGAGAGAGAGAGAGAAGAGAGAGAGAGAGATGAGAGAGAGAGAGAGAGGAGGAGAGAGAGAGAGAGAAAAAAATATACTATCGTAGAGTTTTGGAAGGAAAATACATTTTAGCGCCTAGTTTCAGTCCTGCCTTTGCATATCTTTCTCTCTCTCCTATCGTCTCTGTCTCTACGTCCTCTGTCTTTCTCGTCTTCTCTTGTTCGCAGCCGCCTCTCTCTCTCTGCTCCTACATCCCCGATCTCTCTCTCATCTCCTCTTTTTTTTTTCTCCCTCTCTTTCCTCTCTCTCGATCCATCAATCTCTCCCGCTCTCTCCTCTCTCTCTTCCATCTTCTCTCCGACCATTCTCTCCACTCCCCTCAACGCCAAAAACGCTCCCTCCCCGTCCATCCGACATCGGGCACCTCTTTGGTCCCTCTCAGATCTCCTCTCATCCCCCTCATCAGCCTTCTGCCTCCTCTTCTCGTCAGGCTCTCGCTCTATGGCTCTCCCTCTCTCAATCCTCTCCTCTCAATCAACTCCTACATCTCGTACTCGAGTGGGTCTCTCGCTATACGGTCTCTCTCGAGCATTCTCTCCTCATCCTAGTTCGACGTCCCGCTCCCTCCTCGTTCTACCTCCCCGTCTCCCCTCGTCCCATCCCTCATCCTTCTCCCCCCTATCTCCCTCTCCTTCCGTCTCTTCTCTCTCTCTCTCCCCTCTCCTCTCCCGCTCATCCTCACTTCTCACGGTTCAAGCCTAAAGTCACCAATCATCACTGTTCCCCCTCCGGTCCATCTTACTCTCCTCTCTCCCAACCTCAGGTCCCATCTCTTCTCCATCACTACTCGATGCCACATCGTCCCGTCTTCTCTCCCTCATCGCCCCGATCTCACTCAATCGCAGCAGGATCCCATCTCTTCCATACTCTCTCTCCCGCTCGGCCTTCTCTCATCTCGTTCTCATGTATGTTTTCATCGTCGCCATGTCTCTCGGTCTATCTTGTGGGTCATGTCACGTTTCTCTCGCCGAGGAAACAAGTCCTCATCGTCACCTGCTCAAGAATGCATCGCTCTGCCGCATAACAGGGACGGTGCGGTAAAGCGAGACTTACTGGAGGCTTTGTTAGTTGAGTCTTGCGCTGGCATGCCTCACTGAATAGATTGGCCCCCCGCTGTGCTAGGAAAGCAAAAACATAAAACCTGCGACAACCGTCTATATAAAGTTCACCACAACGGGATACATATACACCATTGAAACGGACCCCGTCCTGTCGATGCGTTGGCATAACACATGTAAGGCAATGTGTCTGCATGTGTGAGGGAAGGATGATGTAGAGGGATTGGGAAATTTTTTACCTTGGTCCGACGGAATTTAGTTGGTTTCTAGCGTAAATCTTATTCGTGTATTCATAGCATATTCCGTCTTGCCGTTTTTCCTGTTGTTTGTTGGTCGCTGTCTGATTAAAGTCAAACAACATAATACATGGCACTACTGCATTGCTGTTAATATGCTGCTTTATCTACTCGAAAAAAAGCGTGAGAAGAACCCCTTTGAGGTGAGACCCAGAGAACGTATTTCGTTTTACACAATTTTGGGTACCATAGAACGATTTTTTTTAGTGAATATAAGCAATATTGTATATATTATATATATGACCCTGTTTAAGGTAGTCCTCGCCCTTGTTCCCTAACAATGTGGATATTCAGTACCCTTTCGTAATTTTTGACTCGACAAACAAAGATAATACGAAATCTTTTTATAAATACACAGGAAAGAGCTTGTGTGACGGGGTTTAAGGATTTAGTACAGGGATGATTGGCTTGCTGCTTCATAGGAGCGTTGTTATCTGAGCGCTGAACCCGAATGAAGTCACTGAACCCCACCACAAACACCTTATACCAAATCTATGAGTTCATACTCGTATTTGCTTATTATGCGAGATTTCCGCCATAATTGGCTGACCTGAGAATGCTATGCAGAAGACTGCCTCTTCCTCTCTCATCCGCTCTCTAATGTACACCAGATTCCATCGGTCGACACACAACAGCCAATATCGCAGTCAGGGACGTGTCATCACCATAAATGCGAGCGAAATAATTGTTTGCTTGCAATTACAAGGGAATAATGTTTTTAAATGTCTGTTAATGACCTTGAAATCTAACCAGGAATTTCATTATAACAAGTACACAACGACATAGGAATGATAATCTTTGTCAAAAATATGGGATATTCTTCTCTTCCCTTACTTACTCTTTCTCTATACTTAAATGTTGCAGCATTTTATTTTCTTCTTATTTTCTTCTCTCATTAGTGGTCCTTAACCCCATTGAACAGAACTAAGAATCCTATTGTAATTTAGTTAGTGGTTAAAGAGGGCACTAGATAGAAACGATTTTTAGTGAATATAACCATATTTTAATAGCTTGGAACTGTTATATCCTTGTCCCCTTGTTCATTTGATATACCGTTACTTTTTTTTCGTGATTTATGCTAACACCCCGCGACGATTTTATATGCACTACGAACACTAGCCGCAAAGAAGCCGCCCTCTGGGCGTACTTTTGGGGCAGTTCCCTGCGGAGGGCTTATCGGTGGGCCGAAGGCCCACCACAACACAGATTCTCCAGATAGCCAATTCTATACTTTCGCTGATATTGGATGTGAAAATGATTTATGTATTATTGTCCCTATGTTTCCCCCCCACCCATTTCCCATTGTGGACGTCACTCCATTACACCCATCACCACACCCCCCGTACCCCTCACCCCCCCCCACCCAATTTTTCCATTCACTGGTTACCCATTACACCATACACCGACCTCACTACCCCCCCCCCATTCAACTTATCCACCCATTACCCATCAACACACACAGAGACACACCCATTCATAAACTCACCTAACCATTACCCATCAACCAATGGGCACCCCCCCCATTAAAATAATTACCCATCCCCCAACCCCCCACCCTTTCCCCTCACCTCCAGCACCCTCGACTCCCCACCGCATGCTCACCTCACCGCATCGCCCCACACCACAAAAACCCATTACCCATCACCTACCCCAACCCCATATCATTCCCCATTAAACATATCACCCTACATCAAGGTTTCCTCAATTAAACTTATCAGCAACCCCCTTTTTTTTTCTTCACAATTTCGCTAATAGGCTACTAAAAAAAAAAAAAAAAGTGATCGGATCATCTCATAAGTGGGCTTAAAATGTGCCCCTGGTCGACCCGGTTCCAAAGCTGTGCCATATGATGGGATTGGGGCACTGGGGGCGACACCTATCGCGGACACACACACAGACACACAGATACACAGACACATACACAGACACACTTTCGCTTATATTATTATAGAAAGGAAAGATCTGGGTGTGAAGGGGTTAACCTGAAGGCGGCGTGCGAGGAAGTATGTCTCCCTTCGCCTCTGAAG
>JACEEZ010005592.1:263527-271027 GCA_016584305.1 Chionoecetes opilio | reverse complement strand
ATATGTATCTAGCCTATTACGAGCCAGAATGTTAATGAGGCCTGTGTGTCACCCATACCTTACGTCCGTTAGGCCGAGTAAATAACATTATATTCCTACTCTAATGATGCGGAAGGGAGAGTAGCAGGAGGAGGAGGAGGAGGAGGAGGAGGAGGAGGAGGAGGAGGAGGAGGAGGAGGAGGAGGAGGAGGAGGAGGAGGAGGAGGAGGAGGAGGAGGAAGGGGAGGACGAAAAAGAGAACGAAGAGGAGAAAGAGGATGATAGACAAAACGAAAGAAAAACAATAATAAAAAAGGCAAGAACCCTTTTGATCTACACGAAAAAAAAGACGCGGATATATATCATGGGCCATATGAGGTGCGAACACGTGATGTCTACTTGTTGGGTGAGAACATAACCACTGTACCATCGGGGTAGAGCGAGGACGAAGAAGACGACTACCATAATGAGTAATAATGACTATATTTATACTTTTATCTTTTTGTTGACGTGTAAGCCTAAACGATGACAATGAAAATAAATAATGGGAGAGAGAGAGAGAGAGAGAGAGAGAGAGAGAGAGAGAGAGAGAGAGAGAGAGAGAGAGAGAGAGAGAGAGAGAGAGAGAGAGAGAGAGAGAGAGAGAGAGAGAGAGAGAGAGAGAGAGAGAGAGAGAGAGAGGAGAGAGAGAGAGAGAGAGAGAGAGAGAGAGAGAGAGAGAGAGAGAGAGGAAGAGAGAGAGAGAGAGAGAGAGAGAGAGAGGAGAAAGAGAGAGAGCACACTACTTAATGTTGTCATAATTGAGCTGTTTAATGAAAGTATTGCAATCAGAATGCATGACGCGATACACAGATCCTGCACATGTCATTCTTCAGGCGCCCTGCCTGAACACCCGCCCCTCCCCGCCCCTCACCCACCAGACAGCTTAAAGCAGATGTACCAGAGCTTTCTCTTGTCGTTTCCATATGACACGACCTTCCATGCAAAATTCCCAAAACATAAAATGCATCTTATATTTACTTAATTAAGAATACTATGATCTTTTTGGTCAAGCGTTCAACACAAACGTCCTATTCTTGGAAGTGTGGGGTTGAAATTGATTAGTTAAGTAGTAAGAGCTCTCTTTGACACGGTGGGAAAAACAAACATATAAGTCAGCCATGATGTTTGCTGACACCCATGACACTGAGCAGTTAGGCAAAAACACGGCAAACACATCCACGCCCTCGTAGCCTGCCTGCCGGAGACGCCCAACAGCACCAGGCGTGGCACGATGCTGCCCTTTCAGTAGAAGGCACCAACTTGTATTCTAAAAAAAAATACGCATGGAGAACAGAGTAAATTAGGGGGGGGGGGCACTCAGTAGAGCGCATACCTTCGCCTGAATATAAAAAAGTAAAAAAAAAGAAGTAAAAAAAGAAAGTAAAAAAAAAAAAAAAAAAAAAAAAAAATATATATATATATATATATATATATATATATATATATATATATATATATATATATATATATATATATATATATATATATATATATATATATATATATATATATATATATATATATATATATATATATATATATATATATATATATATTATATATATATATATATATATATATATATATTATATATATATATATATATATATATATATTATGCACTCAATATGAGCGCATACCTCCGGCCGAATATTTCATCAATTGGTTGCCATGGCAACAGTTGTCAATAGATTTCATACAAAATTAAACCAGTCCTTCCTTATACCAAATAGATCTGGTATACCGAGTTTGGTCCAAAGCTATTCGTAACTTTTCGAGAAATTCTGTACACTAACAAACAGACAGACAGACAGACAGACAGCAGACAGACAGACAGATCGGGGTGAAAACATAACCCCTCCAACTTCGTTGGCGGAGGTAAATATATCCCTGGAAAGGTCGAGGCGACGAAGGACGCGACAGTTTCTAGTTTGGTCTGTGTTTCTAGTAAATAGAGACTAAATAAACCACTAAATTGGCCTACATCCCTTTTTTTATTATCTTACTGTATTCTTTATAGGGACTGGCAACTAAGCGGGCTTTGTGTTACCTCTTTTTGTTGTGTTCTTGGCCAGTCCTTTGTGATGAAAAAAAAAATATATATACATAGAAAATATATCTGATTGAGTTAGCCACGTGTGAGAGTTTACGTCTAACGATTTCGTAACATTAAGTAAAACCTTCCTTCCGGCGAGGCATGGCAGGTGCGCCCTGATAATACCCTCAGGAGGAGCACCGCTCGTGGCCACCGAGATGACAAGGCCTGATGCATCGCCCCTGACGTCACACCATGTAGATCCCACCCGCTCCGCTCCCCGTACAAGTTTACCTACCTAATATAATGTTTATCAGTATAAAAGATATACTGTTATCTTCGTAAATGTTTGTTCTATAATATTAACAAATAAAAATTCGTAAAACACACAAAGAATTGCCATTATGAGACTTTCAAGAAATATGCATTAACTTAAACTCTTCGCCATTTAATATTTTGCTCAAAAACTTTTTACATGGAGAATTTCAATAGAAGCGGAATTTAATTAGCTTTCCATTGATATATTTCGTTTAGTCATAAATGAATTAGTAGTATGCATAAATTAGCGTTAACTAAATATTAAAAATCATGAAATCGGGTAATTTCCTACCTAATATATGTTTATCAGTATAAAAGATATACTGTTATCTTTGGAAATGTTTGTTCTATAATATTATCCAATAAAAAACCGTAAAACACACAAAAGAAATGCCATTATGAGACTTTCAAGAAATATGCATGAACTTAAACTCTTCGCCATTTAATACTTTGCGAAATTTTTCGCAAACTTGTACGGTACGGTACATGTACGGTAAACTTGTACGGGGAGCGGAGCGGGTGGGATCTACATGGTGTGACGTCACGGGCGATGCATCAGGCCTTGTCATCTTGGTGGCCACGCACCGCCTCGCTGCCTCTAATCAATCCTTCACTTATTTTCCTTTCATCGAGACTCATGTTTCTGAAGGCGCTAGAGGGAACGTCTGTTTTGTTTCTTCCTTTCTAAGTCCTCGTTGATGCTAAACCCCTTGAGGCCCAGAAAGTAATTTCCATTGTAATTTGGGTACCATTAGACGATTTTTAGTGAATATAAGCAATATTTTATAGCTATGGCCTGTTTAGTATCCTTCTCCACTAATTAATTTGGTATATTCAGTTACTTTTCGTACTTTTATGGCTCGACAATATACGATTTTAGATAGCAAAGGAAAGATATGGGCGTGAAGGGGTAAATATTTCACCTCCGCAGCTGCACAAAGCGGCTATCTACATAGGTACTTTGTGCTCATCCTACATGACCTTCACTAGTGCCCGTATTCTGACTTACACTTTATAATCACAATTTCATTAGTCACATGTACAGTATATAAATATATTTATCTAAAAATCATGCAAAGTTATAAAATTCATAGGCAGATTACGTTTCTGCCCCAACTCCTTATTTTGAGTCTCTAAACTGATACTACCTACTAGGAAGGAAGTATCGTAGGAAGAAAGAAGGAAGAAAGAGATGAAGAAGAAGAAGAAGAAGAAGAAGAGAAAAGAAGAAGAAGAAGAAGAAGAAGAAGAAAAATAATAATAATATAATAAGAAGAAGACTGCGTTATATTTCCCCAACCAATATAGGGAACAAATTTTCCGATTAACTTAGTAATGCTCGTCTTACCTGATAGCCTTAGGAAGCAGGTTCACCTTCCTTGATATTTTCTTGGCATCTAATATCTTCACAGAATGCCTTCAGCTTCTCACTCGATTTTGGCTTATCCGATCATAACATCTTTTTCTTTGTTTCACTCGTGTTCCCTTGGCGTCATTTCAACCTGCAACAAACGTGTTCTTACGTTAGGCTTGAGTTCAATGCCGCCCTGTTAGCAATAGAGGCCGATTTGTGGAAATATTTCTTTGTTCTTATTATCAATACATAAAAGCAACACAGTGGATGGCTCTGGCGTATGTTGTGGAGGCCGATATGAACACATGGAGGTTAGGGAACGGGGGACGGGGGATCAGGATCATTAATAAAACATAAACACACATATACACACCCACATACACACACACATACACACAAACAAACACCCACACACACACACACACACACACACACACACACACACACACACACACACACACACACACACACACACACACACACACACACACACACACACACACACACACACACACACACACACACACACACACACACACACACACACACACACACACACACACACACACACACACACACACACACACACACACAATAAAATAGAGGGTGCAAATTGCGGCACACTTATCCCTCCTAATCTGTCTTCGGTCGACGTATGGTTAATTATTAAAGATAAATTGCCACCATTTTTAACCAGGGCGAGACACATTTATTACAGTCGTCACAATGGCTGGCTGGCTGTCCATACCCATTAATACAGCGCTGCACACAATATACGGATTAAACAAAACGAAATATCATCGCTCAGCTATATAATAAAACAATAATCTCCACTAATTTCAGAACTGGCAAACGTCCCTCATATCCATGTGATTATTTTTCTGTCTCCAAAAATGACGTCGTCGCACCCTCGTCGCGTCTTTACGAGCCAACACGACCCCTCGCGCGCCATAACGTTCTTCCCACACGTTCCCTAGCCCTCTCTTTCCATTTTGTCCTGATTACACCATAGCACCTTCCCCTATTTCATATTACGCCCTACCCATCTGTATGTCATGAACTGCTGATGCCAGGAACGTCTAAATCCTTAGCACTATGAATGTGTACCAAATTAATTTCACTTCGAATTTAACCCCTTGAAACCCAGAGCGTAATTTCCATAGTAATTTGGGTACCCTTAGACGATTTTTAGTGGATATAAGCAATATTTTATAGATATGACCTGTTTAGTATCCTTGTCAACTAACTAATTTGGTATATTCAGTTACTTTTTGTACTTTTATGACTAATAACATACATTTTTTTTATAGCAAAGGAAAGATCTGGGCGTGAAGGGGATAAAGGAAAATTCAAGAATTATCAAGTTGCTCTATAGAGGTGCCGCTACTCATGCGATAGTTATGCTGGCTGACTTGTATGAAAATGAAAAAAATTGTGTAGAACGCATTCATTATTCAAGGGAACGAAGGGTAAAGAGACAGACTGGTAAATGATGAAAGGCTTCCCTGAGGGCCAGAATGAATGGGGGAGCGACGGATGGAGTTCGGTGAGGTTGAAGAGGAAGGCTTGATGAAGGGTTGGTAGAGTTGAAACTTACTTCCTACTCCTACTCCTCATTTCTTTTCCTTCTTTTATTTTATCCTCTCCTTCTTCTTCTTCTTCGTTTTCTTCGTCTTCTTCTTTTTGCTGCTGTTGGTGTTATTTTTGTTGTTATTGTTATTGCTCTTGAATTTGCTGCTCTTGTTTTTATTGCTATCTTTCTGTTGTTAATATTGCTGCTCCTCTTCTTCTTCTTCTTCGTCTTCTTCTTCTTCTTCTTCTTCTTCTTCTTCTTCTTCTTCTTCTTCTTCTTCTGCTGCTGCTGCTGCTGCTGCTGCTGCTGCTGCTGCTGCTGCTGCTGCTGCTGCTGCTGCTGCTGCTGCTGCTGCTCTGCTGCTGCTGCTGCTGCTGCTGCTGCTTCTTCTTCTTCTTCTTCTTCTTCTTCTTCTTCTGTCTTCCTATGATATTTCCTTCCTAGGTAGTATCAGTTAGCATTCATACTTCATTAATTTCCTCTCATTCTTTACTACGAAACTTCCATGTTCCTATCTTCTTGAGGGGCATGGTATCCTTTTCCAACTGTTCTCTCCTCCTCGTTATACCCCTCGTTTTAAACCAATAGGGCTTCTGGTATCTGTTCTTCCTATGTATTCCTATGTATGTCCAACACTCTAACGTGACTATTTCTCTTCATTATACGATTTGAGAATCATTCCTCTTTCCAATTTTTTTCACTTCTCTGTATTCTTCTAAAAACTATGGTACAGTTTTTCATTACAAGGTTCTCAAGTCTGACACAGCCTTAGTGATCTGGCTTAACCCCTTCACACCCAGATATTTTCTTTGTTATAAAAAAATCGTATGTTGTCAGCCATAAAATTTCGAAAAATAACTGAATATACCAAATTAGTTAGTAGAAAAGGATACTAAACAGGTCATATCTATACGATATTGCTTATATTCATTCAAAATCGTCTAATGGTAGCTAAATCACAATGGATATTACGTTCTGGTCTTCAAGGGGTTAACTGAGAAAAAAGTGCCGGTTATGACTAATGACGAAGAAATAAAGTGAAAAAACATAGAAAATAATGGCAACCTTTACTTTCTCAGCAAGTGATGGCATGCGTGTGGAGGCAGCATAATAAACGACGGAGGAGCATATCAACGAAGAAGAAGAAATAAGAGAGAAGAAGGAGGAGGAGGAGCAGAAGGAGAGGGAAGAGGCGGGGCAGCAGAAGAATAATAATTAAGAAGAAGAGAAAGATGAAAAAGAAGAAGATGAAAAAGAAAAAGGAGGAGGAGAGGAGGAGGAGGAGGAGGAGGAGGAGGAGGAGGAGGAGGAGGAGGAGGAGGAAAAAAATCAATTGAGTAAGGAGGTCCCCCAAGACACACACACACACACACACACACACACACACACACACATACACACACACACACACACACACACAAACACACACACGCACACACACACACGCACACACATACAGGGTCATGGGATGTTATGGCCGCATGCATGGGCCACTTCCTACCTGGCCGCCGCTCCCCTGGCTCACGGGGCGCATACCTGGCATTCCGCCCCACAGGCATCACGCAGCACCTTCCCGGTAAACACTATAATCAAGCCGTCCCAGGAAGAAACCCAGCAACCCTCCCTCTCTCACAGCCTGCACGAGCCCCGTCCCGCCCCGAGCCGCCTACCACGAAGAGGTGTCACGATAATTGAACGTGTCATCAGTCTCCTCCCGTCATTGTACATCCACGGAACGGACGCTTAAAAGAGAATGCCCCGTGTCGATAGCAGCTTTAAACGCGCTCATATGTAAATACCAATTCATTTTATTCTCAACAAAGAGACGCTGCCCCTCATAAATTTGCATTTTCACCACTAAATGTTTATTAAGAGCTTGATATAATTCATCACACGGAAATTGGTGTATCAAATGAAATTTTGTGCAATAAAAGACTACCTAACGCTTCATTAATTACCTTTAATTAAATGAGGCCGCTGCAACGGAGTAACTGAACAGACTTTTCACGGCCGAGAATTTGATGACTTTTATCGCTTAGTTTTTATCCCGGACGAGTGACAGTTGAGGGACCGAGAAGACCGTCACACACGTAGGGCAGATGGGCGTAGGAAACAGTGGGCGGCGAGACGGTAAAGGGTTGTGGGGGAAGGCGGCCAACACGTGGGTGGAGCAAGCAATAACCCCTTCACGCCCAGATC
>JACEEZ010005592.1:253527-256027 GCA_016584305.1 Chionoecetes opilio | reverse complement strand
CCTGCGTAAGTGCGTAAGTGCGTGCCTGCGTGGGTGCGTGTCTGCGTGCGTGCGTGAGTGCGTGGGTGCGTGGGGGTGTGCGTGGGGGGGGGGGACATTGAGTCCAGTTTGTATTAAAACATATATTTCTGCAATGATCCAAGTTCTTTAGGCAGCAAAATACTGATTGAGTAAAGACTGGTGCAAAAGAGCAGAACGAAATAATAAATAATGACCTAAATAAGGACAAAAATTTAAACATGCAGTCAATAGAAACAAACACTCAATGAATATAAAACAATATAAATGGCAAATGTTGAAAGGAATAAATGGTGATAGGAAATAAGAAGGAATGAATGGATGTACAAAGAAAATAACAAAAAGTCCCATTGAGTAAAATGATAATAAAATATGAGAGAAAAAAATATATAAGAGCTAGAGAACGTTAAAAAAATTATAACCAATAAAATATTAGTGTGTAGGAAAGAAGGCCACATGCATAGGATATATAACGAGACTATAAAAATCAAGACTTTATCATATTTTGTTGTTGCTGTTGTTATTACTGCTGCCACTGTTGTTGTTGTTGTTGTTGTTTGTTGTTGTTGTTGTTGTTGTTGTTGTTGTTGTTGCTGTTTTTGTTATTACTGCTGCCACTGTTGTTGTATGAAATGTCTAATCAGTCTTATCTCCAGGTACTGAATCAACGAAATATGAGAATTGTTGAAAAGAAATGGAGGTAAATTCCCAGATGAACACCAAACTTCCTTTGGTGGACGAAACTATTTTCTTCTGATGAGTTTTGATGTGTTTTGAATTAATCTGCTAACCGTTTTTGCCGTAAATAAAAAAAAATTGTGCAAAAATGACAAAAAAAAAAAAATTGAACCTAACCGAACCTATACCTAACCTAACCTTTACCCAACAAAGAAAAAAAAAAAAAAAAACTAACCTTTACCAAAAAAAAAAAAAAAAAAAAAAATATTTGCGACAGGAACGGGTAACAGATTAATACAAAACACAGCAAAACTCACCAGAAAAAAATTGTTTTGTCCACCAAGGTGAGTTCGGTGTTTATCTGGAACAATACCGAAATGGATGAAATTTTATTCACCTATCCTGCACTAATTTTATTCACCTATCCTGCACAACCAGCACAGGGCTCTGTCACGCCGGACTAGAACCCTCCTGGGGAGAGACAAGGAGAGGTATGTCAGGAGTCTCGCTGGGGATGTCGAGAGTCATTTGAACGCTAATGACCTCCGACCCGCCTACCGAGCCCTGAAGAAGCTCCGTTCCAAGTCTCCATCTCGGGCGAGTGCTATTCGAACAGCAGATGGGCGCCTCGTGTCGGACATGGATGGGCAGATGGCTCGTTGCGCTGAGTACTTTGGGCAGTTGTTCACGGTGGACCCTCCAACTGAGCAGCTTCACACCACTGGGTTACGGGTAGTGGATGCCGATCCTCCCATTGACGAAACCGCACCCTCTCTTGACAAAGTCAGAGAGGCTGTAGCAAAGTTGAGGGGTGGAAAGGCAGCTGGTGTTTGTAATATCAGTGCGGAGCTCCTCAAAGCTGGGGGTGAGGCCATGATCCGCGGGTTGCATGCTGTCCTGACTGCCGTGTGGCAATCAGGTACCATTCCTCCTGACTGGAAAAGGGGGCTGGTCGTCCCTATCTGGAAAGGGAAAGGGGACCGTCAGGACTGCAACAATTACCGCGGTATTACACTGCTCAGCGTACCAGACAAGGTGCTTGCCCATTTATTGCTGACACGGATTCGCAGTCATCTGGTGAAGCATCAGAGACCTCAGCAGTCTGGGTTCACGCCTGGTAAGTCAACAACGGACCGTATCCTAGCGCTTCGTGTCCTGGTGGAACGCCGACGTGAGTTTCGACAGGGAATGCTTGCAGCCTATGTTGATCTCAAGAAGGCGTTTGACTCAGTGCATCGTGAGTCACTCTGGGATCTTCTACGACTTAGCGGGATTCCTGCTAGGACTATTGGTTTGATAACTGGTCTGTATTCTGGGACTGAGAGTGCTGTGAAGTGTGGGGCAGGTGTATCCAGCTTCTTTCCTGTGAATACAGGAAGTGAGGCAAGGGTGCGTCCTTGCCCCATCACTTTTCAACGCTTGTATGGACTGGGTATTGGACAAGGTTGTAGATCAAAGTGATTGTGGAGCATCCGTCGGCAACACCAAGATCACTGATCTTGTTCTTGCCGATGATGCAGTAATCTTTGCTGAGTCGCTGGAGGTCCTGGTGATGGCTCTCGAAGCGCTGCACGAGGAGGCAAAGCCTTTGGGACTTGAGGTCTCCTGGCTTAAGACCAAGGTCCAGGTGTTTGGAGACTTACTAGATGAAGCAGTCAGCAGTACAGTCTGTTCATGCGTGTGGCGAGGACATTGAGATCTTGGAAAGTTTTACATACCTTGGTAGCGCAGTCCATAATGACGGCGGGTCACGTCAAGAAGTCTTACGGTGGATTGGCATAGCCCACGGTGTTATGGACTCGCT
>JACEEZ010005592.1:243527-248527 GCA_016584305.1 Chionoecetes opilio | reverse complement strand
TATAACAATAGCAGGTAAGATGTAAGCAATTCAACACATAATACATACAAAATAATGTGGTTGATAATATTCTGGAAATAACTTATGCAGTGAAAAAAAAGCATAAACATGGAAGTATACAAAGATAAAAAGCCCGCGGATAAATTGTCTTTTTTACTTAAAATATAACACACACACACACAAAAAGAAAAAACTATTGGTATTATATCTTCCAAAATGTTCTTCCCTTTTCAACACGAGCTATTCACTCAAGGGACAAGCCACTCACTCCTCCCCTTCCTGCTCTCCGTCAGCCTTAACCTTCGTATGACCTTAAAACTGAGGGTAGACCATCATAGAAAAACGGACCCTCACCTATACCATCACAGGTGTCACTATAAAAATCCAGCCTACCAACCAACGGGCCAACCATCACGTCCCTCCATATGATAAACAGCCTACTGGCGCTATGGGCTTCAATGTTAAAAAAATATAAATAAATAAAAAAAGCGGTGAAGGTCCACTCGCACACAAGCACTGAGTGACATTGATCTCTCGGGAACTAAATTGATTTCCAGGGGACGCCGTGTCGAGCCAGAAGGACCCTCTTGCGGTAACACCCCCACCAGGCATTATCTGGCACTCCCGTAACGACAGGCATTACTCACTCTAATACATAGGGCGAGTGCGAAGGCCAGCTGGCACCATGGTGTTATAAGTGGGGAACTTCTATTCTTTTTGTTCTCTCTCTCTCTCTCTCTCTCTCTCTCTCTCTCTCTCTCTCTCTCTCTCTCTCTTCTCTCTCTCTCTCTCTCTCTCTCTCTCTCTCTCTCTCTCTCTCTCTCTCTCTCTCTCTCTCTCTCTCTCTCTCTCTCTCTCTCTCTCTCTCTCTCTTAGCGTTCTTCTTTCTCACAGTTTTCCATTAGCGGCGTGGATTCTTCCCTATTACACACCCCTCACACACGCACGCACGCACGCACGCATGCTACCTACGCACGCACGCAAGCGCGCGCACACACACACACATACACACACATACATACACGCACTCTCACACACACACACACACACACACACACACACATACATACACGCACACACAGACACACGTATAATCACAACTTATCAAAACAACATTGCAAGTAGAACTGTGCATACTTTTCCCGTGGACTGTTGACGTACAATATACGCTGATGATGTGACCCTATATGTACATCGATTCATCTACGTACTCCTTATTTCGTAGACGGAGGACGCCAGAGAGGAATATAGTAAAGACAAAAGAAAAGAAAAATACTGACAAATATAATTAAGAGCATAAGAAAATAAGGAAGCTACAAGAGGCTGTGAGACCTAAACGAGGTAGTTCCTGTTGTTGTTGTTCCTGTTCGAGGTAATTATTACTGTCTGCCTCGTGTAACCAAAGACACGTATAGCATTAGCAACTGCAGGTGTTTATGAGAAGTGATTACAATTTCCCAGCATCCCTTTACCACCGTAGTCGCAATAGAGTGGCAGAAAGGAAGCTCTTTATCATTGAGTCATTTTCTTTTGCGTGTGGTTCTTCGTTAATTTTGCTTTGTTTTCTTTTCTTATATAATGAATATTCAACCTCAGCGCAGCGTAAAATGAATAGCCACGTTCCCGAGTTTTTATATATTTTTTTTCTCTCTCTCCCTTTTGAATTCCGTGAGAGTATGTGGTTAATGTAGCTTCGACAAAACAATTCAACATAGAACTGTACCTGGAGTGTGGCGAGAGGTGCGTTTGCATGGAATGAGAGAGAGAGAGAGAGAGAGAGAGAGAGAGAGAGAGAGAGAGGAGAGAGAGAGAGAGAGAGAGAGAGAGAGAGAGAGAGAGAGAGAGCCGGATGAAGCACGTCGCTTACCACTGCGGCAACACAAGGACCCACCAAGTCCCTTTGTGTCAACTGGTTAAGCCTCCTACACCGTCCTGTGACCCTTGCACTGCACAGTCCTTAACCCTTGATGACCTCGCCGCAACCCTTGTCACAGCAGGTCACCGCGGAGGATGCAGCCAAAGCATTCTACGTCTTATTGGTCTTTCTAGTCTAGTGGTGACACTTGTGGCATTACGTTTATGATTCTCCTCACTTTGGGGATAACATGGTGTAGTACAGTGTTAAGAGTACTCTCCCTCTCTCTCTCTAGAACAAGTAGAACGAGAAGTAATGGATTCAAGCTGGAAAAGACGTAGATTTAAAAAGGAAATTCGGAGAAACTGGTTCTCAAATAGGGTGGTGAATGATTGGAATGGACTAAGTCGTCAGGTGGTCAATACGGAGTCTATTGGGGTCTTTAAAAGGAGTCTGGATAAATTCATGGATGGGGAAGAAAGGTGGATATAGGTAGAGTTAAGTAACAGGAACTACCTCGTGTAGGTCTCACGGGCTCTTGTAGCCTCTTCATTTTCTTATGTTCTTTCTTATGTTCTCTCTCTCTCTCTCTCTCTCTCTCTCTCTCTCTCTCTCTCTCTTTTTTTTCTTCTCTCTCACAATCACCACACACACACACACACACTCAACATCACACACCCCACAACACACACACACACACACACACACACAACACACACACACACACACACACACACACACACACACACACACACACACACACACACACACACACACACACACACACACACACACACACACACACACACACACACACACAATTAATAAGCTCAAATATTTCTGTTAACAAATTCATAAAAACTTTTTGAAATATTCAGTGACTAATCAATGTATTTCATATTTCAGTATTTTCGACAAAGTCAATACATTCTAATTCATCGTCCTGGTACATGATTCAGTAGATGAATGAATACTTTCATGAAATAATTCCTCAAACCTCCAATATGAAGTTGAAAGACTTTACTGACAGCAATGTAATGCAGGTGGAGAGGCTAAGTAGATCGACCACATTCATGTTAGTACTCGTTGGAGGATCCTCCAGAACTGCAGAGATTACCGGGGCGCCGGGATTCTTTGCAACTGATCACAGACTAGTTGTTGCTACACTAAAACTTCATGTCAAGTCAAGAAGAATCTCAAGAGGTGTCCATACGATTCCATTGAGACTGAAGGACTTGACATTTGCAGAGTAGCGGAGGCACTTAAATCGTTGAATGTGCCGGTGCACTGGACTGTAGACTGTGGCATACTTCAAATGGGACTTCAGGCCAAGATGTATTGGGACGCGTGCAGTCAAGGCCTGTTATGATCTCGATGGATTATGGATATTATATAGTGATAATATAGATCATATATATTATTGGGGATAGTAGTATAGTCATACTATTATATCATACGATTGATTATATATGTATTATATAATATAATATCTATATCTATATATTATATTATATCTATATCTATATCTATATTATATATATATATATATATATATATATATATATATATATATATATATATATATATATATAACACCACATCACAAAACAACCATGATTACACCCTTGCTAACACGCACTCTAAAGCTTCTTGTGACATGCAATTTCCCACTCACATAAAGGACACGATGGCTTTAACTGGCGCACAGGGACGCAAATTGACACCCTTATAACTACAACATCAACCATAACGACACCCAACCATAACTACACTTACTCATGTAAACTACAGATATCAATCAAGGAAACTCAACACCTGGTATGTAGAATCAGCCTCGAGATTTACGGCATGAATAAAGGCTCTTAGCGGAGTGATGAATAGCGGCAATTAGCATACCACGATGGGTAACAGATTAGTTTCCATGGAAGCTACCCATTTATCCCCCCTCCTCCACACACACACACGTAGGGGCGTGTAGGCATGAGCGTAAAACATGTGAATGGATGAGAAGAAAACATGAGTGCAGAAGAAAAGGATATAAACATATGAGACGTGATAAGCTAGAGTTGTTAAATGTTTGAAGTGTGTGAAGGTAACTTTTTTAACCCCTTCACGCCCAGATTTTTCTTTTGCTATATCAAATCGTCTCTTGTTAGCCATAAAATTACGAAAAGTAACTAAAATAAACCAAATTAGTTAGTGGACAACAATACTAAACAAGTCATATCTATAGCATATTGCTTATATCCACTAAACATCGTCTTATGTTAGTCAAATTACAATGGAAATTACGTGCTGGGCCTCAAGGGGTTAACTGTGTGGTATTTGGATCTGTAAACCATGGATGAGAGCAATAATATATTTACATGGACCTGGAATATCTATTTTTGTGTTGATTAGGGATGTGGGTAGGATGTGTAGAGGTGAAGAATGAGGCGGTGCAATGTGAGCTTAGTTATGCTGTAATAAGATTTGCTGCACGGACCTGAGGGGAAGCAAAGTAAGCAATAAGTGGCTGAAGGGACGAAAGGCAATCACGACCGTTACTTCCCTCTCCATCAGTCTATATTAACAACCCTATGCGTGTGACGATTATTTAAAGGACTACCGCTGAGGAGGGAGATTAATTGGGGTGTGCGAAGGCAGAAGACAAGACTGGAGGAAACTGTGATGAAACTAGTGAAGGTAAAAATAGGTATGCTTGCTAAAGTCTTTCCATTTTATTAAGTCACTTGTAGAAACTATCCACCAACCACCCTCTCAATTAGTAGAGTGGTAGTTTTGTTCCCCCCACCCCCGTCCTTGTGAGGGAGGTGTTGTTTGCTCATCATAGGGGAGAAGTAGGAATGTATATATATATATATATATATATATATATATATATATATAATATATATATATAATATATATAAATATATATATAATAATATAATTAATATATATGTATAATATATATATATATAATACTATATTATAAGACTATAGTATATAAATAGATTATTATTATAATATATTTGATATCATAAAATAATATATATAATATATACTATAAATATTATGGTATAATATATATTAATATATTAGTATTAATATTCCTATATATATATATATATATACATAATTATATGTAAGTGGCTTAGAAATT
>JACEEZ010005592.1:226027-236027 GCA_016584305.1 Chionoecetes opilio | reverse complement strand
GAGTGAGATTAGCAGTGGAGGGACTCGCGGCCTTTCTCGCCTCAACCACAAGTACAGTACAGCAAGGCAGCAGTACACCAGGAAACACAACTACAGTACAACAAGGCAGCAGTACACCAGGAAACACAAGTACAGTACAGCAAGGCAGCAGTACACCAGGAAACACAAGTACAGTACAGCAAGGCAGCAGTACACCAGGAAACACAAGTACAGTACAGCCAGGCAGCAGTACACCAGGAAACACAAGTACAGTACAGCAAGGCAGCAGTACACCAGGAAACACAAGTACAGTACAGCCAGGCAGCAGTACACCAGGAAACACAAGTACAGTACAACAAGGCAGCAGTACACCAGGAAACACAAGTACAGTACAGCCAGGCAGCAGTACACCAGGAAACACAAGTACAGTACAGCCAGGCAGCAGTACACCAGGAAACACAAGTACAGTACAGCCAGGCAGCAGTACACCAGGAAACACAAGTACAGTACAGTCAGGCAGCAGTACACCAGGAACACAGTACAGTACAGCAAGGCAGCAGTACACCAGGAAACACAAGTACAGTACAGCCAGGCAGCAGTACACCAGGAAACACAAGTACAGTACAGCAAGGCAGCAGTACACCAGGAAACACAAGTACAGTACAGCCAGGCAGCAGTACACCAGGAAACACAAGTACAGTACAGCAAGGCAGCAGTACACCAGGAAACACAAGTACAGTACAGCAGGCAGCAGTACACCAGGAAACACAAGTACAGTACAGCAAGGCAGCAGTACACCAGGAAACACAAGTACAGTACAGCAAGGCAGCAGTACACCAGGAAACACAATACAGTACAGCCAGGCAGCAGTACACCAGGAAACACAAGTACAGTACAGCAAGGCAGCAGTACACCAGGAAACACAAGTACAGTACAGCCAGGCAGCAGTACACCAGGGAAACACAAGTACAGTACAGCAAGGCAGCAGTACACCAGGAAACACAAGTACAGTACAGCCAGGCAGCAGTACACCAGGAAACACAAGTACAGTACAGCAAGGCAGCAGTACACCAGGAAACACAAGTACAGTACAGCAAGGCAGCAGTACACCAGGAAACACAAGTACAGTACAGCAAGGCAGCAGTACACCAGGAAACACAAGTACAGTACAGCCAAGGCAGCAGTACACCAGGAAACACAAGTACAGTACAGCAGGCAGCAGTACACCAGGAAACACAAGTACAGTACAGCAAGGCAGCAGTACACCAGGAAACACAAGTACAGTACAGCCAGGCAGCAGTACACCAGGAAACACAAGTACAGTACAGCCAGGCAGCAGTACACCAGGAAACACAAGTACAGTACAGCAAGGCAGCAGTACACCAGGAAACACAAGTACAGTACAGCCAGGCAGCAGTACACCAGGAAACACAAGTACAGTACAGCAAGGCAGCAGTACACCAGGAAACACAAGTACAGTACAGCCAGGCAGCAGTACACCAGGAAACACAAGTACAGTACAGCAAGGCAGCAGTACACCAGGAAACACAACTACAGTACAGCAAGGCAGCAGTACACCAGGAAACACAAGTACAGTACAGCAAGGCAGCAGTACACCAGGAAACACAAGTACAGTACAGCAAGGCAGCAGTACACCAGGAAACACAAGTACAGTACAGCCAGGCAGCAGTACACCAGGAAACACAAGTACAGTACAGCAAGGCAGCAGTACACCAGGAAACACAGTACAGTACAGCAGGCAGCAGTACACCAGGAAACACAAGTACAGTACAGCAAGGCAGCAGTACGCCAGGAAACACAAGTACAGTACAGCCAGGCAGCAGTACACCAGGAAACACAAGTACAGTACAGCCAGGCAGCAGTACACCAGGAAACACAAGTACAGTACAGCCAGGCAGCAGTACACCAGGAAACACAAGTACAGTACAGCAAGGCAGCAGTACACCAGGAAACACAAGTACAGTACAGCAAGGCAGCAGTACACCAGGAAACACAAGTACAGTACAGCAAGGCAGCAGTACACCAGGAAACACAAGTACAGTACAGCCAGGCAGCAGTACACCAGGAAACACAAGTACAGTACAGCAGGCAGCAGTACACCAGGAAACACAAGTACAGTACAGCCAGGCAGCAGTACACCAGGAAACACAAGTACAGTACAGCAGGCAGCAGTACACCAGGAAACACAAGTACAGTACAGCAAGGCAGCAGTACACCAGGAAACACAAGTACAGTACAGCCAGGCAGCAGTACACCAGGAAACACAAGTACAGTACAGCAAGGCAGCAGTACACCAGGAAACACAAGTACAGTACAGCAAGGCAGCAGTACACCAGGAAACACAAGTACAGTACAGCAAGGCAGCAGTACACCAGGAAACACAAGTACAGTACAGCCAGGCAGCAGTACACCAGGAAACACAAGTACAGTACAGCAAGGCAGCAGTACACCAGGAAACACAAGTACAGTACAGCAAGGCAGCAGTACACCAGGAAACACAAGTACAGTACAGCAGGCAGCAGTACACCAGGAAACACAAGTACAGTACAGCCAGGCAGCAGTACACCAGGAAACACAAGTACAGTACAGCAAGGCAGCAGTACACCAGGAAACACAAGTACAGTACAGCAAGGCAGCAGTACACCAGGAAACACAAGTACAGTACAGCAGGCAGCAGTACACCAGGAAACACAAGTACAGTACAGCCAGAGCAGCAGTACACCAGGAAACACAAGTACAGTACAGCAAGGCAGCAGTACACCAGGAAACACAAGTACAGTACAGCCAGCAGCAGTACACCAGGAAACACAAGTACAGTACAGCCAGGCAGCAGTACACCAGGAAACACAAGTACAGTACAGCCAGGCAGCAGTACACCAGGAAACACAAGTACAGTACAGGCAAGGCAGCAGTACACCAGGAAACACAAGTACAGTACAGCCAGGCAGCAGTACACCAGGAAACACAAGTACAGTACAGCCAAGGCAGCAGTACACCAGGAAACACAAGTACAGTACAGCCAGGCAGCAGTACACCAGGAAACACAAGTACAGTACAGCCAGGCAGCAGTACACCAGGAAACACAAGTACAGTACAGCAAGGCAGCAGTACACCAGGAAACACAAGTACAGTACAGCAGGCAGCAGTACACCAGGAAACACAAGTACAGTACAGCCAGGCAGCAGTACACCAGGAAACACAAGTACAGTACAGCAAGGCAGCAGTACACCAGGAAACACAAGTACAGTACAGCAGGCAGCAGTACACCAGGAAACACAAGTACAGTACAGCCAGGCAGCAGTACACCAGGAAACACAAGTACAGTACAGCCAGGCAGCAGTACACCAGGAAACACAAGTACAGTACAGCAAGGCAGCAGTACACCAGGAAACACAAGTACAGTACAGCAAGGCAGCAGTACACCAGGAAACACAAGTACAGTACAGCCAGGCAGCAGTACACCAGGAAACACAAGTACAGTACAGCAGGCAGCAGTACACCAGGAAACACAAGTACAGTACAGCCAGGCAGCAGTACACCAGGAAACACAAGTACAGTACAGCAAGGCAGCAGTACACCAGGAAACACAAGTACAGTACAGCCAGTTGAGTCTTACAGGAACTCAAGTGCAGTACAGCAAGTGTCAGCATACACAGGAAAACATAGTACACAGCCAGTCACCAGAACCGTAAGTACAGGCATTGGCGGAGTATTCAGTCCAGAACAAACGTCGCAGCGTCAGTAACAGGAAAACAATGTACATTGTACCCGCAGCTACATCTGACCATACAGTCGCCAGCAGCATACCCGGATAACACAGTTAAGTTAACAGCGCACGTACATCCGAAACACAAGTACAGTACACATAGTCAGATATGCTATGCAAAACAATAGTACATACAGCAATGCATACATGAATCAAATCATACGGATTGTTCATTACGAGGAAAAAAAGTACAGTACACAACTCAAATTAACTAGCGAACAATGGTCAGTACAGCAGATGCAGTAACAGAAACACAAGACGGTACAGCAGCAGCAGTACAACCAGGAAACAAGTGTCTAGTGTAGGCGAAGGGCGGCGTACACCAGGAAACACAGGTCGTCGCCAGCAGCAGTACACGCGGAATCGCAAGTTACATACAGCAGTGCGAGTCCGGAAGCCAGTACATTACCGAATACCGGAAGTCGAGACACTCACCAGAACACACAAGACATCACCCAGCTCAAGGCGTACATTAAGCCCAGAGTCCCGGAAAAACCCGTAGCAATGAGCATCAACCGAGAACACAAGAATACAGCAAGGCCAGTCCCAGGAAAACGTAGTCGAGTGGGTGGACGGATGTACGTGCAGTGCAGTGTTCGTGTTGTGTGTGTGGTGTGGTGTTGTGAGGCGTGTGGCATGTCGTAGCGTTGAGGTTGTGGGGTGTGCGTGGTGGTGATTGTGTGCTGTGTGTCTTTCCTCGTCGATCTTTGATAGTTTGGCTCGGACCAGCATCCGTAAAGAAAGAACTATCAGCTCAGACGAAAGGTTAGAAGGATACAGCTTCATCCTGAGAAATCCGCTTTTCAGAATAAAATGTCCAATTTGTGAACCCACTAAATCTTGCATTCGTCCCCCGCCCCCCTGATATATTATTGAACACCCCGTCATCAAACAAAAAATGTACTCACATTAATTCCAGGATATGCTATTGAAAAATATATTAGATACTAATAATGCTTTTTATTATTCATATGGATTGTAATAAATCATCGGATTTGTTTTCATATTTATCGAAATAAAAATGTGAAACAACTTCAATATTTAATTAGCGAATTTGGTGCAGCGATGAAAAAAGTTAAAAGCGGATAAAAGCGAAACGGAAATTGTGTGTGTGGGGGGGGGGGGGGGGGGGTATTGACCCATGGTCTTGCCCACGCGAGACGGACGCGCGATCGCCAGTTTCACCCTTCCGGTGCGAGCTTGGAGCTCATTATTACCGATCTTTGGGTAATGCTGGGACCTCACACACCACACACATCCATCCCATTGCTCAAAGGGGACATTAACCGCCCGAATTTGTCAGTGAAAAATCCCCGGGAGCACTGAGGATTCGAACCGGCTAACCACAGAATGACAGACCAACGTCTATCCACTTGAATATCGTGTGTGTATGTGTGTGTGTGTGTGTATGTGTGTGCGTGTGTGTGTGTGTGTGTGTGTGTGTGTGTGTGTGTGTGTGTGTGTGTGTGTGTGTGTGTGTGTGTGTGTGTGTGTGTGTGTGGTGTATGTGTGTGTGTGTGTGTGTGTGTGTGTATGTGTGTGTGTGTGTGTTATTCATCATCGATCTTCATAATGTGTTGGACTCGCGATCCCAGCTAATCCCCAGAGGAAAGAGTCTCAAGCTCAGAGACTGATTAATGGGTTAGACAGCGACCTAACACCCACACGCTTTCCATCTCCTTCCTCGAGGAGGCCAGTAATTGCCCGCTCGTCAGTGAAAAACCCAAAAGGCCTAACGTAGCTTCAAACCTTAGATCTACTGGATGTGTATGTTTGTGTGTGTGTGTGTGTGTGTGTGTGTGTGTGTGTGTGTGTGTGTGTGTGTGTGTGTGTGTGTGTGTGTGTGTGTGGTGTGTGTGTGTGTGTGTGTGTGTGTGTGTGTGTTGTGATAGAGAGAGAGATAGAGAGAAAGAGAGATTCGTAAATCGTTCAATTCGTAAAAATATCATTATTTTTACGTTACAGACGCTCACGTAGGTGTACATACATCGATGAAATATGGATTTTTCTTTTTGAATCTCCGAAAAGAAATGTCAGAAGTGCTTCTCTTGCAGCGACTGTGAGCCACTACCCAACATTGGAGGATTCGGATCTTTATTCGGCATTCACCGCCACCCTCTCCCTCATGGTAATCCTCGAAATTCGTTAAGAAGAACATCAACATTCACACTTGTTAGTTGAAACACTGGAAGGCAGGCGAATGAAGAGACTCCAACCGAATGAAAATACGGCAGAAACTCACATGAAAAGGTAACCAAAGCGTTAACAACATCAACTAATCATAACGTACTACCACTACTATCTACTAACTAATATATACTAAAGTAATACTAACTATCAACTAAGACACGTATCCGAACCACCTAGGCTTCACGATACATGCATAGCATATAATTAACATCTAGCTGATCCATGAAAAAGCCTTTACCATCACTAGTAAAAAAATATTCAGAGCCTGACTACAACTGGTTACAACCATTCACATTCGAATCGCGATGCTACAAGGTACAAGTCATAGTATTGGTGCATACACAAAGCATAACGTCAATTGTTCAACACTCACTTATTTTTCTATACAGTTGTTACAACGTGCCTAGCTGCAACTCACCTCAGTGTGGATGGAGGAGTGCGATGTGACTATATATAAAATTGGCGCCATTTTGGATGTTCTAAGGCAGCTATGCTGTTGCTAATATACGAAACTTTGATTACTTTTACGCTTTATATCCTCACACACAGAATAGAGATTTATTTTGTGATACTATATTATAGGAGTGTGAGGACCGTGTGTCATATTTCGTTCATGAGGCAAATAATGAAGCTAAGTGGAACTAAATTTATGTAACAGGTGAGTGACCTCTCAAAGTCTGTCTAGTTCAATTGATGATACGTTTGCTTATAATGGGTGTTTCTCTTTTGAGTTCTCAAGAACTAATGCAAAAACATTTATAATGATGCAATGCCTATGAGAACCAAGGACACCACGAGAAACAGTTTGTTGATAATGATGCAATGCCTATGAGAATCAGGGACACCACGAGAAACAATTTGTTGAATGTCACAGCCGAGAAATGAAACACAGGCACACGCATTCATTTTTTTTCTAAAACTATATTGAAATCATGTTTCCGTATTCACAGAAAGAGTTGGCCAAGGAAGCGGTAAGGGGCAATTATTCTGTAGCTATTGCTCAGATAGAAATGTCAAGGCATGAATTGTGACAAACTCAAGCTATAACTATATTGTAGTAACACTTTACAACAAAGATTACTTGTTGTATGCACATATTTTACAAATACATTAGATTTGTAAGTCGTATGTTAAATTACTGGTAATTCTAAGCTAAAGTATAGATTTTTTTTAGGACAAAAAAATGAATAGCTTTTCTTTAAAAAAAAAAAAAGTAGTGTTGGGCGGTAAGGCATGGGAGGAAGGCTTCAGCTTTTCTGTCCTTCCTTCACACAGCAAGCAAATGTATGTATGAATAAACAGTTTGCATGGATAGGTAATCTCATTTTAGTCCAACAAAATTTATGTTGCCTTCTACTCCTGCGTTTCTATGTTTGTAAAGAACTGTTTTGCGTCACCCAGACGCCTGCACGTCTGTACGTCAGACGGCAAGTGATCCAAATACTAAAACGAAGCTTTCAAATCAAGAGTAAATGTGTCAACTGATAAATCTATAGCGATGACCCTATTGCATCAATATTATAGATTTCACAAGTGTTGTAGTATTAAGCGATTATCATGTACTTTTCCCGCCGTCAAGGATTCATACGAAATACTGTCCTGCCTAAGCACCTTGTTTCCCTCCAACCAGGTTGACTCCTTTACATCCAACTTCACTTCATAATCATATCAGAGATACATAGAGATGCTCCAAGAGATGACACTTGACAGTGACTCAAGTGCTGGCACACTATGTTATTTTCGGTTTTCTGCTGCATAAGTAAAATGACTAAAACAACAGTAATAATACAAATATAATAATAAAGGTAATGATACAGATAATGATGATGATGATGAAGATAACAATGAAAAATATAATAAAAGTAATAATAAATAACAATTACGGTAATGATAAAAAACTATTTAATATTAATGGTGATAATAATAATAATAATAATAATAATAATAATTTATAATAATAATAATAATAATAATAATAATAATAATAATAATAATGATAATAATAATAATAATAATGATAATAATAATAATAATAATAATAATAATAATAATAATAATAATAATAATAATAATAATAATAATAATAAAAAGAAGAAGAAAAAAAAGAAAAAAAAGAGAAGGAGGAAGAAGAGTGCTAACATTAATAATTACAATAACACTACAATGATCACATAAATGATTAAATATATGATTAATAATAAAATTTGAAAAATTAATGATTAATAAACTCGTGCATTCTCTCCCATAATAACTTTGGTGTATTTTTGTCCAGTTTGCTGATCACGGCAATGGGAGGCGGAGGGGAAGAGTCGCTCGGGACATAATGTCAACACGCTAATTTAGATAACGATACTATACTAATTACTGTTCCACGACGAGGACGACAAATTTCCATTTCAGGTCGTGAAAATGACCTTTCAACACAACACACACTGGCAGCAGCCACTCGATGTGTCCTGGCTGGAGTATAATTGAAATGTAATCCTATTTCTGTCTCACAGCAAGAGATAGACGGGGTCGTCCTAATTTGATTTCATCTTGTGGCCAATTAGCCGAGTTTTGATTCCCCCGAGAGAGGGAACGAGTCGCCAGAATGAAACAGAAGCACGGGGCGACAGACCGACGCCATAAATACACGCACGCCCCACCCACACTAGCTTTGTGGCACGACATTTAAACAAACACACACACACACACACACACACACACACACACACACACACACACACACACACACACACACACACACACACACACACACACACACTCACATACACACACACCACATATAAACACTTTAATACGTGCCAGGAAACACCACAAGATCTACATGTGCATGATAAAAGTGTTAAAAATATAATAATGAAAAAAAAGCTTCATTCGAAGGTAAAATTCATCAAGAAGTAGGTCTATTTTCACAAGATGGCAGCAGCATCTTCCTATAGAACCAGCAAGTTGTAGTCCACGAGAAGATAAACTGAATAACAAGACTTTGAGGTACTTTGATTGTATAGTCTTCCCATATTGTACAGCGTCTAACTTTGATTTCTGTACAGCCTTGCCCACCCACGGGAAGTATAAAAACACGAGATGAGATCCAAAAAGGTGATCTGAAGAATGATCTGATCCGTTACGAAACACAAGACACAAAAGGAAAAGAAACGATAAACACCTTCTGCGGTAAGTTAAAAAATTGGTAAAAAAATTGGATGATGAAATACCAATCTATGAAGGAGTGATATCTATAATAATATAAGCGAAAGTGTGTGTGTGTGTATGTGTGTCTGTGTGTGTGTGTGTGGTATAGGTTCCGCCCCCCGTGGCGGAATCCCATCATATACAACATTTTTGGAATCAGGTTGACCAGGGGAAGGTTTTAAGCCCACTTATGAGATAATCCGATCACATATTTTTTTTTTTTTAGCAGCCTATTAGCGATAATTGTGAAAAAAAAGTGGGTAGCGAGAATTGAGGAAACCTTGATGTAGGGTGATGGGTAATGGGTGAGTGAATGGGTGGGGTGATGGGTAATGGGTGTGGGGTGATGGGTGAGTGAATGGGTGGGGGGTGATGGGTGATGGGTGAGGGAATAGATGGGGGGTGATGGGTAATGGGTGAGTGAATGGGTGTGTGGTGATGGGTAATGGGTGAGTGAATGGGTGGGGGGTGATGGGTAATGGGTGAGTGAATGGGTGGGGGGTGATGGGTAATGGGTGAGTGAATGGGTTGGGGGTGATGTGAATGGGTTGGCGTTAATACATACATTTCTACATCCATGATTTCAGGAAAGTTAGAAGGGGCTATCTGGAGAGTCTGTGTTTGGTGGGCCGAAGGTCCACCAAACACAGGTGGTGGGCCGAAGGCCCACCAATAGCCCTCCGCAGGAGCTAGCCAAAAAGTCCGCCCGGAGGGCGACTTTGCGGCTAGTTATACTATATTGGGAGAATTTCTGGGTAACCTATAGCCGGAACAATCACGGTTATGGGAACACTAATGGGGCCATTGTTGGTGTAGTGGTCCCCGCCCGAGGCGCCTCGCAGGGGT
>JACEEZ010005592.1:213527-223527 GCA_016584305.1 Chionoecetes opilio | reverse complement strand
GTGTGTGTGTGTGTGTGTGTGTGTGTGTGTGTGTGTGTGTGTGTGTGTGTGTGTGTGTGTGTGTGGTATAGGTTCCGCCCCCCGTGGCGAAATCCCATCATATGCACAGTTTTGGAACAGTTTGACAGGGAAGGTTTAAGCCACTATGAGTGATCCGATCACATTTTTTTTTTTTTTAGCAGCCTATTAGCGAGACTTGTGGAAAAAGTGGTTGCGAGAATTGAGAAACCTTGATGTAGGGTGATGGGTAATGGGTGAGTGAATGGGTGGGGTGATGGTAATGGTGTGGGTTGATGGGTGAGTGAATGGTGGGGGGGATGGTGATGGTGAGGGAATAGATGGGTGGTCATGGTAATTGGGATGAATGGGTGTGGTGATGGGTAATGGGTGAGTGAATGGGTGGGGGTGATGGGTAATGGGTGAGTGAATGGGTGGGGGGTGATGGGTAATGGGTGAGTGAATGGGTGGGGGTGATGTGAATGGGTTGGCGTTAATACATACATTTCTACATCCATGATTTCAGGAAAGCTAGAAGGGGCTATCTGCAGAGTCTGTGTGTGGTGGGCCTTCGGCCCACCAAACACAGGTGGTGGGCCGAGGGCCCACCAATAGCCCTCCGCAGGAGCTAGCCAAAAAGTCCGCCCGGAGGGCGGCTTTGCGGCTAGTCAATAATAATTACGAAAACAATAACAGCAATAACAATGAAATATAGATGACAATAATGTATAGCAACTAATACTACTACTTACTGTTACCACTCAAATTACTATTACCACTACATGTTTACTATCATTAATATATCCATTTCTTCTGTAAAAGAGGAACAAAGCTCTCCAGGGGAGGACAGACCAGGGAGTGACGAGTGGCCTCTCTGGCTGCACGAGAACAGACACCCATTGTCTCAACTCATCATGTGCCTCATCATGACTTATCACATATAATCATTATGTTAAACCTTCATAATATTTACAAAAAAATCACAATGTGTTCCTATTATCATCAATATAATAATGATAGATAATCAATATAAATAACATGCACCGTATTATAAACTCATGATCGAGTGCCCCGCTTCTCTTCAGGTCGCTGAGTGTAAAGTCTGAGGCTTATAATTATATGCGTTGGCGTTGTTCCCCACGGCCCTGAAGGAAGGCATCACGGTAAGGTCAAGTTATAACTCCCTCGTTATATTCCCGCCTCATAGCTCTTGCCGGTTCCACCTCCGGCGTGAAAGGGGCGGCGGGCAAAACGCCTTCCCCACAGACGGAAACTGCACATAAAGCTGGCCCAAATGTACCTTATATCACAAGTACATTAAGCCGCTGACGTTCACACGTATGCAGATGACCGCCGGAAAGTAAAGAGAGGTTTATAAGGCCAAAAATCCCTGGGTGGTTGTTAGAATGAGGCTGGTGCTGAGAGAAAGAGAGAAAGAGAGAGAGAAAAAAGAGAGAGAGAGAGAGGAGAGAGAGAGAGAGAGAGGAGAGAAGAGAGAGAGAGAGAGAGAGAGAGAGAGAGAGAGAGAGAGAGAGAGAGAGACGGAGAGGAGAGAGAGAGAGAGAGAGAGAGAGAGAGAGAGAGAGAGAGAGAGAGAGAGAGAGAGAGAGAGAGAGAGAGAGAGAGAGGAGAGAGAGAGAGAGAGAGAGAGAGAGGAGAGAGGAGAAGAGAGAGAGAGAGAGAGAGAGAGAGAGAGAGAGAGAGAGAGAGAGAGAGAGAGAGAGAGAGAGAGAGAAGAGAGAGAGAGAGAGAGAGAGAGAGAGAGGAGAGAGAGAGAGAGAGAGAGAGAGAGAGAGAGAGAGAGAGAGAAAAAAAAAAAATCTATGCAAGTATGTGGTTTCCGAGTGAAGACGCTTGGCTGGAGTTCCGAAACTAACCATAGAATTTTCTCAAAAATACGCTCATTGTGATTCCCACACAAAGTTACCATATTGGCTCCAGAAAACCTAACCTACCCTAACCGTAACCTAATGTAACTTAATCTTACGTGTTCATAAGTAAACGCGACATACTCTTCCAGAAAACGGGAATATGCTGGCCGGCCAGCCAGCCAGCCAGCCAGCCAGTCGACCAGCCAGCCAGCCATCAAGACAGCCAGCTAACCAGCCAGCAGGACAGACAGCCAGCCTAACAGCCAGCCAGCCCAACAGCCAAACAGACAGCCAACCAAAAAGCCAGCCAGCGAGCCATCCACCCATCCATCCATCCATCCTACCATCCATCCATCCATCCAGTCAGCCAACCAGCCTGCCAGCCATCCATCCATCCACCCATCCATCCAGACAGACAGATAGCCAGCCAGACAACCATCCACACAGTCAGCCAGACAACCAACCAGACAGTCAGCCAGATAGACAACCAGACAGACAGTCAGCCAGATAGACAGACAGCAAAACAGATAGACAGCCAGTCAGCCAGCCACCCAGCCCAACAGCCAGACAGACAGCCAACCAAAAAGCCAGCCAGCGAGCCAGCCATCCATCCACCCATACATGCCTCCATCCACCCATCCACCCATCCATGCATCCATCCACCCATCCACCCATCCATGCATCCATCCACCCATCCACCCATCCATGCATCCATCCACCCATTCATCCATCCAGCCAGTCAGCCAGCCAGCCAGCCAGCCAAGCAACCAACCAGTCATCCAGACAGATAGTCAGCTAGACAACCAACCAGACAGTCAGCCAGATATACAACCAGACAGTCAGCCAGATAGACAACAGACAGTCAGCCAGATAGACAACCAGACAGTCAGCCAGACAGACAGTCAGACAGTCAGCCAGATTGACAACCAGACAGACAGACAGATAGACAACCAGACAGTCAGCCAGATAGACAACCAGACAGTCAGCCAGATAGACAACCAGATAGACAGATATACAGAAAGACAGACATACAACCAGACAGATAGACATACAGACAGATAGACAACCAGACATACATACAGACAGACAGACACAGACAGACAGACAGACAGACAGATAGACAACCAGACAGACAGACAATAGACAACCAGACAGACAGACAGACAGACAACCAGACAGACAAACAGACAGATAGACAACCGGACATACATACATACAGACAGACAGACAGACAGACAGACAGACAGACAGATAGACAACAAGATAGACAGTCAGCCAGATAGACAACCAGACAGACAGATAGACAACCGGACATACATACATACATACATACATACAGACAGACAGACAGACAGACAGACAGACAGACAGATAGACAACAAGACAGACAGTCAGCCAGATAGACAACCAGACAGACAGACAGATAGACAACCAGACAGACAGACAGATAGACAACCAGACAGTCAGCCAGATAGATAACCAGACAGACAGACAGATAGACAACCAGACAGTCAGCCAGACAGACAAGCAGACAGACAGACAGATAGACAACCAGACAGTCAGCCAGATAGACAACCAGACAGACAGACAGATAGACAACCAGACAGTCAACCAGACAAACAACTAGACAGACCGACAGATAGACAACCAGACAGACAGACAGATAGACAACCAGACAGACAGACAGATAGACAACCAGACAGTCAGCCAGATAGATAACCAGACAGACAGACAGATAGACAACCAGACAGTCAGCCAGACAGACAAGCAGACAGACAGACAGATAGACAACCAGACAGTCAGCCAGATAGATAACCAGACAGACAGACAGACAGCCAGATAAACAACCAGACAGACAGACAGACAGGCAGACAGACAACCAGACAGACAGACAGACAGCCAGACAGATAGACAACCAGACAGACAGACAGCCAGCCAGATAGACAACCAGACAGACAGGCAGACAGACAACCAGACAGACAGACAGACAGGCAGACAGCCAACCAGACAGACAGACAGACAGCCAGCCAGATAGACAACCAGACAGACAGACAGACAGCCAGCCAGATAGACAACCAGACAGACAGACAGACAGACAGACAGAAGACAACCAGACAAGCCAGACAAGCAGACAGACAGCCAGATAGACAGCCAGCCAGACAGATAGCCAGCCAGCCAACCAACCAGCCATCCATCCAGACAGCCAGCCAGCCAACCAACGAGATTGTCAGCCAGATAGGCAACCAGACAGACAGACAGACAGCCAGCCAGATAGACAACCAGACAGCCAGACAGCCAGCCAAGCAGAGGGACAAATGGCATGAATGGGAGAGAATTAGTCTTCAACACAACTTATCAGAAGGAACCGGCGAGATAAATTGACGAGGGAGTCACAAGAACCAGTGAGGGAAGGAAAGATCCAATAGCAGAGAGGAAGGCAAGAGAGTTTCATCATCAACATACGTATATAAAAAGGGAGAAAAGAACGTAATTGACATTAGAGTGGCAAGCAGGAGTGTGTGTGTGTGTGTGTGTGTGTGTGTGTGTGTGTGTGTGTGTGTGTGTGTGTGTGTGTGTTATTCATGTTATAACCATCTAAATAAAACACTGAACAAAACTTCCTCCCACTCTTCCTCCTCGCTTCCTTTCTCCTTAACATACTCTCTTCTTTTTTCCTTTTTACTTTTCAAATTTTACGCAGCATATATTTTTCTTCTTCCTCCCCCTCCTGCTTGCTTCTGTCACTCCTCTTCTTCCTGCTTCTCAACATTTGGTTTTTATTCTTTGTTTCTTTTCTTTGGTTTTTACTACCATCCTCCTGCTCCTCCTCCTCCTCCTCCTCCTCCTCCTCCTCCTCCTGTGCGTGTGTGCGCAGAGTAACCAAAATGATACCTAGATTGCGAAATAAATCGTACGAAAATCGGCTCAAAGAACTTAACTTATTCCCACTAACAAAACGAAGGATAAGAGGTGACCTCATCGAAGTCTTTAAAATCTTCAATGGATTTACGAACGTAGTCCCAGAAAATCTTTTCACGCTAGACCGGTCAAGCTCAACTAGAAACAACGGATTTAAAATAAGCAGGAAACGGTTTGTAACGAACGAAGCAAAGTACTTCTTCACAAACCGTGTTGTAAACGTATGGAATGGGCTGCCGTCAGACGTAGTAAACTCAAATACAATAGAATCATTTAAAAATCGCCTCGATAAATATTTCATATCAAATCCCCGGTTGTCACTGTTTATCTCGGAATAATAAATTTATCTCGCGGGCCTCTGAAACTTACTCTCATTGCGTAAAATGATTGCGAGTCGCGTCTACACAGCCCCTCCCACACATCTCAGACAGCCCCGAGTAAACGGTCACTACTACAACTTTTGACCTGTGACGGGCTGTGGTTCAGTAAGGGCCCTGTCAGTTAGTGACCACCATCGGGATTTATATACCAGGGGTCACTGCTGCAGAAGGCATTGAAGTGCACGGCGTCCTACTTGGAAAGTGCACTACCGCAGTGGATTGAACGGAGCTGGGGCCTGATTGACTGCTGCCTCCCAAGAAAGCGCCAGGCAAGGCTGCCGCACCACCCCTGAACTTCCACACTGAGCCTACACCAACACTACATTAGACCTCATAACACACACAGATAGCCCCGAGTTAACGGTTACCATTACTACTCTCGACCTGTGACGGGCTGTGGTTCAGTTAGGGTCCTGACAGTTAGTGACCACCATCGGGATTTAAGGTACCAGGGGTCACTGCTGCAGGAGGCATTGAAGTGTACGGCGTCCTACATGGAAAGTACACAATCCGCAGTGGATTGAACGGAGCTGGGGCCTGATTGACTGCTGCCTCCCAAGAAAGCGCCAGGCAAGGCTGCCGCACCACCCCTTGAACCTCCACACTGTGTTCACACCATTACAAAACACACATAACATGACCTATCTATCAAGCACTAAACCTACCCCCACAAACTAGTAGTAGTTAGCCATAGATTACAGCTTTCAACTTTCCTCACAAATTCCATGCAGTTTTTCTATATTGCATGGTATCACTTCTTTTCCGGCCAGCTTCGGCTGGAGGGATGGGTGGGTGGGGAGGAGCCTTCTACTTCCTATCCTTTCTCTCTTATTATCTAGTTAGTGTAGTGTAGTTAAAGCAAACAGTCTTGTAAGGACCTATCGGTCTGTTGCTGTTTGTGTTTCCTTTGTATATTCCTTTGTATTCCTCCTCCTTCGCCTCAACTTTAACCTTACGATGAATGGACAGTTTGTAATATCGAATGCAATCTTATTTTATGTCATTTGTATTTTGTTCAATGGTTTCAATTGATTATATCCAGTTTAGTTTTTCTATTGATTCTTATTCTAGCTCCGATGCCGATATTCAGCTTCTTTTTTAACCAACTGTAAGCCCAGACATGCTTAACACATCGTGACATAAGCCCAGGCATACTTAACACAGCGTGAAATAAGCCCAGGCATACTTAACACAGCGTGACATAAGCCCAGACATACTTAACACAGCGTGACATAAGCCCAGACATACTTAACACAGAGTGACATATTGGTTATAGACGTAAATGAATAACCAGGTGTTCCCGGTACAAAACAATAAATTGACTGAATTATAAAAGGTTAAAGAGAGATAAGAGAGAGAGAGAGAGAGAGAGAGAGAGAGAGAGAGAGAGAGAGAGAGAGAGAGAGAGAGAGAGAGAGAGAGAGAGAGAGAGGAGAGAGAGAGAGAGAGAGAGAGAGAGAGAGAGAGAGAGGAGAGAGAGAGAGAGAGAGAGAGAGAGGAGAGAGAGAGAGAGAGAGAGAGAGAGAGAGAGAGAGAGAGAGAGAGAGAGAGAGAGAGAGAGAGAGAGAGAGAGAGAGAGAGAGAGAGAGAGAGAGAGAGAGAGAGAGAGAGAGAGAGAGAGAGAGAGAGAGAGAGAGAGAGAGAGAGAGAGGAGAGAGAGAGAGAGAGAGAGAGAGAGAGAGAGAGAGAGAGAGAGAGAGAGAGAGAGGAGAGAGAGAGAGAGAGAGAGAGAGAGAGAGAGAGAGAGAGAGAGAACACCCGATTGGAGCTGGTGTCCCACAAGGCAGTGTTCTTGGACCCCTATTATGGAATGTGTTTTTTAACGACCTCCTGATGCTCACCCCGGAGGCACACGCCTACGCGGATGACTGCACCCTCACATTCCCCTGTAACAGTACTGACCACCGCACTACTGTCGCCCTCGTCAACCAAGTGTTGGAGACCATCACCTCATGGGGACGACGGTGGCAGGTTGATCTCGCCCAGGACAAAACACAGGTCATGCTGATCTCCCGGCGACATCACCTCCCAGCCACCCCTATCCCACCCATTCTTCTGGACGGGAAGGTGTTGCCCTTGCAGCCGACGGTCAACATTCTCGGCGTTGAGGTGAACAGCACCCTCTCCTTCACCAGCCACGTCAGGAAGACAGCCTCTAAGGCCGCAGGCAGGTTGAACTGCGTCAGGCGCGTCTCCCACCTCCTTGACGCTCGGGGTGTCACAACCCTTTATGCGGCCCAAGTCCGCTCCCTCATGGAGTACGCCCCCTGACTTGGTCATCCTGCCCCCCTCGTACCTTGGTCTTCTAGACAAGGTACAAAACCGTGCCCAGCGGCTCATCTCCCTGAAGGCAGCACCAGACATGCAGCTCGCCCCCTACAGCCCCTACAGCACAGGCGAGACGTGGCCGGCCTGTGCGTCACGTACAAAATCCTCAAGCAGGGCGCCCCACACCTCGCTATACTCCGGCAGCCGGGGGCGACACCTCACCCATACTCCACCAGGGACGCCAACAAGAGGGACCAACAACTTATTGTTCCCTTCGCCAGGACAGCGACCTTCTTCCGCTCCTTCCTGCCGCGATACAGCAGGCTGTGGAACCGTGTAGTGCGACAGACTGACATGCACCAGGCCGCCACACTTCACATCTTCAGTGTGCAGTGAAGCTGGTGATGCATCTGGAATAATTAGCAACTAAATGTGCAGACTAAAGATGTTATCGGACCTCACCGAATTTGGCTGTAAAATTAATATCAAATGTATAAAAAGAAAAGATAAAGAGTACGAGAGACGACGAGGAGACTGAGAGGGTGGAGAGAGAGTAGATAAGTGAGAGAATGAAGAGAGAGAGAGAGAGAGAGAGGAGAGAGAGAGAGAGAGAGAGAGAGAGAGAGAGAGAGGAGAGAGAGAGAAGAGAGAGAGAGGAGAGAGAGAGAGAGAGAGAGAGAGAGAGAGAGAGAGAGAGAGAGAGAGAGAGAGAGAGAGAGAGAGAGAGAGAGAGAGAGAGAGAGAGAGAAGAGAGAGAGAGAGAGAGAGAGAGAGAGAGAGAGAGAGAGAGAGAGAGAGAGAGAGAGAGAATGTTGCAAAAATGTAAAACGCAATTCCCTTAAGACGCCGAATGAGTGGGAATAAAGATCAGGTGAGCCTCGGTAGAACGATTTTCTGAATTTCTACGTCGCTTCGTCCTGGACACAAAAATTCACGTATATGAGAACGAACAGAGGCACTTCGATCCACAGGAAGTTATTTGCAGATTACGAAAAGAATCCTGACTTCAGCGCGTTTCTAAGCTAAATGTCAAAGGGTATACGGGTGAGTAGAAGTATGAAACTGAGTAGTAGTAGTTGTAGTAGTAGTAGTAGTAGTGTAGTAGTAGTAGTAGTAATAGTAGTAGTAGTAGTAGTAGTAGTAGTAGTAGTAGTAGTAGTAGTAATAGTAGTAGTAGTAGTAGTAGTAGTAGTAGTAGTAGTAGTAGTAGTAGTATAGTAGTAGTAGTAGTAGTAGTAGTAGTAGTAGTAGTAGTAGTAGTGTAGTAGTGTAGTAGTAGTAGAGTAGTAGTAGTAGTAGTAGAATTGAGAGTTGAGGAGGAGGAGGAGGAGAGGAGGTAAATGAGGAGAGGAAGAGAAAGAGTAGGAGGAGAAAGAGGAAGAGGAGGATGGAGGAGGAGAGAGAAGGGAGGAGAGAGGAGGAGTAGGGTGAAGGAACAGCGAGAAGAGGAGGAGGAGGAAGAGGAGGAGGAGGAGGAGGAGGAGGAGGAGGAGGAGGAAGAGGAGGAGGAGGAGGAGGAGGATTTTACATAGGATTACATAGGAATAACAGACACCAGGAGACCTATTGGTCCATAGCGAGGGTATCTGCTGAACTACATACTACTAACTATCAACTACTTGTAAGAAAACAGTTGGAAAATGATACCTTGTCCCTAAAGAGGATAGGAACATGGAAGTTTCATAGTGCAGAATGATAGGATATGAAAAATACTAACTACAACTACCACTACCACTACAACTAATTGATACGGGGGACTAGATACGAATTCGCACTATCAATACCCATTTACTTTACAGTGCGCGTCAAGTCTGTTTTTGAATGTAGTTATTGTGCTGGCTCCGACAACATTTGCTGGTAACTTGTTCCACCGATCAACGACTCTAACATTGAAATAATTTTTACGGAGATCGGTGATGCAACGTTGACCGTTTAGTTTTAAACCATTATTTCTTGTTGTCACTTGAGTTGAAAGCTCGAATAGGTTCTCTTGATTAATGACATCAAAACCTTTAGGATCTTAAAGGTTTCTATCAAGTCCCCACGGATTCTACGATCCTTTAAGGAAAACATATTAAGTTTCCGCAGTCTCTCTTCATAAGATGAATTTCGCGAGGAGGAGGAGGAGGAGGAGGAGGTGGAAGAAGAAGAAGAAGAAGAAGAAGAAGAGGAAGAGGAGGAGGTGTAAGGTAACCAAGCGCCAGGCAATCTCAGGTTTCTGCTTCTGCTGCTTCCTCGCTCCATCTAAGCTTTGGATTTAGAAGTTCCTGATCCCTGTCGATGAAGCTCAGTACGAACTACTCAATGAATAAACATCTAATATACTATAGGAGTAGCCGTGTGTCTGTCTGTCTGTCTGTCTGTCTGTCTGTCTGTTTTGGGTAGCCGAAACTGTACATTCAAATTTGATGGGAGTAGGCTCAAAAAATCGCAAATACATCGTAGGTGGTAAGCGGCTTGGTCCTATGTCGATTGAATAATTTTGAAGGGGGTTTTGGGCTAAAAACACTTTTAGGCGTATTAGATTACGAGAAAAACTCTGCGGTAACGTCTTGCCTCATTTCA
>JACEEZ010005592.1:203527-208527 GCA_016584305.1 Chionoecetes opilio | reverse complement strand
AAAAAATTGTCTGTTGTGGAGCCATGAAATTACGAAAACTAACTGAATAAGCCAAATGAGTTAGTAGTAACGATACTAAACAGGTCATATCTATAAATTATTGCTTATATTCACTAGAAATCGTCTAATGGTATCTAAATTACAATGGAAATTACGTTCTGGGTTACGTACTCATGCGGTTAAAGAACAATAAGTCATATTTATTGAGAGTGATAACTTTTGAGAGGGTAGTAAGTCGACATCAATCACAAAGTGAATCTAAACCATTAAATATGCATCAGAGGCTATTGTGGTCAGTGACAAATCCTGTGTTATATGGATATTCAATAAAGGTCACTACTCACTTCAATAAACAACACTCACGATTGTGAGTGTTGAAGCTTTTTCGTTTTATCAATTCTCGTGATCAATTTATCGTTTTATGATTCATACTTTCCTGAAAGTCTTCTATGATCTTATACTTTGTTGTTGTTGTTGTTTTCAAAAATTCAGAAAGGATTAACCCCTTCACGCCCAGATCTTTCCTTTGCTATATAAAATTGTCTGTTGTTAGCCATAAAATTACGAAAAGTGACTGAATATACCAAATTAACTAGTGGACAAGGATACTAAACAGGTCATTATCTCTAAAATATTGCTTATATTCACAAAAAATCGTCTAATAGTACCCAAATTACAATGGAAATGACGTTCTGGACCTCAAGGGGTTAAGCAGGAAGATAAGCCAGTGACTTCCATTATTCCAGAAGCCCACACGGATGGCGATAACGCGCGGGAACACATATGGACAAATCCCTTCATTTGTCTGTCACACTTCAGGCTATTATGAAGCACTAGCCGCAAAGCCGCCCTCCGGGCGGACTTTTTGGCTAGCTCCTGCGGAGGGCTATTGGTGGGCCTTCGGGCCCACCAAACACAGACTCTCCAGATAGCCCCTTCTAACTTTCCTGAAATCATGGATGTAGAAATGTATGTATTAACGCCAACCCATTCACATCACCCCCAACCCATTCACTCACCCATTACCCATCACCCCCCATCCATTCACTCACCCATTACCCATCACCACACACCCATTCACTCACCCATTACCCATCACCACACACCCATTCACTCACCCATTACCCATCACCCCCCATCTATTCCCTCACCCATCACATCACCCCCCACCCATTCACTCACCCATCACCCCACACCCATTACCCATCACCCCACCCATTCACTCACCCATTACCCATCACCCTACATCAAGGTTTCCTCAATTCTCGCAACCCACATTTATTCACAATTATCGCTAATAGGCTGCTAAAAAAAAAGAAGAAAAAGTGATCGGATCATCTCATAAAGTGGCTTAAAACCTTCCCCTGGTCAACCTGGCTCCAAAAATGTGGTATATGATGGGATTCCGCCACGGGGGGCGGAACCTATACCACACACACACACACACACACACACACACACACACACACACACACACACACACAGACACAGACACACACACACACACACACACACACACACACACTTTCGCTTATATTATTATAGATGAGAGACGAGACCAAAGTTGTGAATACCATCATATTTCACCTCAACAAAAAATTGAAAAAAACGCCAGAGAATGCAAAATGAAGGACACCAGAATCCATTTCCATGAGAAACACTACAAGGCCGTCAATAATATGTTTTTGTCTCGGTATTTTACGGGTATTTTCAACGTCTAAATAATTGATTGATTAAAATATATATAAAAAAAAGTATTGCAATATGTCAGACAGAGGTTATGAAAAAAATATACATACCTCTATAAAGGTAATAGGGGTGCGCATGGTCTCGGTGCTCATCTCCGTCTCATTAGCCCTTGAGCCTGTGGTGGGTGTCCAAACGCGTCCATTGGTTTTATCGTAAGCAAAACATGACTTGTACGACGTTATTATGAGGAGTAACAGTATAACAACAATAATAACAATCAGAGAAAAGACCCGGAGCATAAACTATCAGGGTGAAAGAGACCATGAAGTGAAAATCATAAAAAAATTCATGAAATGAAGAGCATCACATATAAAACATCTCGCGGTAAGTTTCATTGCTTTAAGGAAACGACAATGTTCGCGAAATAAATTTGGTGAGTGGAAAGAAAGCAAAGAAAGAAATATGATTCACGAATTAAAAAATAAAAGTGAATGAAAAGTCTGACAGAACAACGAAAGAGATGTTTGGGTGAAATTAAAATAAAATAAAATAATGTCTCCCGGGGAAGCAATGGGAAAGAGAGTAAAGGTAAGAAAAAAGGAAGGCGTCAAATTACGTGTGGTACCTAATGGAGAGCGCTGGTGGTAACATGGAGGCCAAAATAGTGGAAGCATTTTTAAGAGCATACCTCAAAATGATGTGGCATGGGAAACCAATAATAAAATGCATAGGAATGAAAGGGGCGTGAGAGGCAGCGAGGCGAGGGCTGTGTTAGGTGCATCTGGAATATACTTGGCATGTAACTCTGAAAAGCCACAGGGATGGACAAGGTCACCGGAGTGTTAGGAGTGTTAGGAGTGTTAGGAATGTTAGGAGTGTTAGGAGTGTTAGGAGTGTTAGGAGTGTTAGGAGTGTTAGGAGTGTTAGGAGCGTTGAGAGTTTTAGGAGTGTTAGGAGTGTTAGGAGTGTTAGGAGTGTTGAGAGTGTTGGGAGTGTTAGGAGTGTTAGGAGTGTTAGGAGTGTAGAGTGTAGGAGTGATTAGGAGTGTTAGGAGAGTTGGGAGTGTTGGGAGTGTTAGGAGTGTTAGGAGTGTTAGGAGTATTAGGAGTGTTGAGAGTGTTGAGGAGTGTTGGGAGTGTTAGGAGTGTTAGGAGTGTTAGGAGTATTAGGAGTGTTAGGAGTGTTGGGAGTGTTAGGAGTGTTAGGAGTGTTGGGAGTGTTAGGAGTGTTAGGAGTGTTAGCAGTGTTAGGAGTGTTAGGAATGTTAGGAGTGTTAGGAGTGTTAGGAATGTTAGGAGTGTTAGGAGTGTTAGGAGTGTTAGGAGGTTAGGAGTGTTAGGATTTAGTGTTAGGAGTGTTAGGAGTGTTAGGAGTGTTAGGAGTGTTAGGAGTGTTAGGAGTTTAGGAGTTAGGAGTGTTAGGAGTGTTAGGAGTGTTAGGGAGTGTTAGGAGTTTAGGAGGTTAGGAGTGTTAGGAGTGTTAGGAGTGTTAGGAGTGTTAGGAGTATTAGGAGTGTTAGGAGTGTTAGGAGTGTTGGGAGTGTTAGGAGTATTAGGAGCGTTACGAGTCTTAGGAGTGTTAGGAGTGTTATGAGTGTTAGGAGTGTTAGGAGTGTTGGGAGTGTTAGGAGTGTTAGGAGTGTTAGGAGTGTTAGGAGTTTAGGGTGTAGGAGTTTAGGGAGTGTTAGGAGTGTAGATGTTAGGAGTGTTAGGAGTGTTAGGAGTGTTAGGGAGTGTTAGGAAGTGTTAGGAGTGTTAGGAGTGTTAGGAGTTTAGGAGTGTTAGGAGTGTTAGGAGTGTTGAGTGTTGGGAGTGTTGAGAGTGTTATGAGTGTTAGGAGTATTAGGAGTGTTAGGAGTGTTAGGAGTGTTAGGAGTGTTAGGAGTGTTAGGAGTGTTAGGAGTGTTAGGAGTGTTAGGAGTGTTAGGAGTGTTAGGAGTGTTAGGAGTGTTAGGAGTGTTAGGAGTGTTAGGAGTGTTAGGAGTGTTAGGAGTGTTAGGAGTGTTGGGAGTGTTAGGAGTGTTAGGAGTGTTAGGAGTGTTAGGAGTGTTAGGAGTGTTAGGAGTGTTAGGAGTGTTAGGAGTGTTAGGAGTGTTAGGAATGTTAGGAGTGTTAGGAGTGTTAGGAGTGTTAGGAGTGTTAGGAGTGTTGTGAGTGTTGGGAGTGTTAGGAGTTTAGGAGGTTAGGAGTTTAGGAGTGTTAGGAGTGTTAGGAGTGTGGAGTGTTAGGAGTGTTAGGGTGTGTTAGGAGTGTTAGGAGTGTTAGGAGGTTAGGAGTTTAGAGTTAGGAGTGTTAGAGTGTTATGAGTGTTAGAGTGTTAGAGTGTTAGGAGTGTTGAGAGTGTTGGGAGAGTGTTAGGAACGTTAGGAGTGTTAGGAGTGTTAGGAGTGTTAGGAGTGTTAGGGAGTGTTGGAGAGTGTTGGAGTGTTAGGATGTTGGAGTGTTGGGAGGTTAGGAATGTTAGAGTGTTGGGAGTGTTAGGAGTGTTAGGTAGTTTGGAGTGTTGAGTGAGTGTTAGGAGTGTTAGGAGTTAGGTAGTGTTAGGAGTGTTAGGAGTGTTAGGAGCTTAGGAGTGTTAGGAGTGTTAGGAATGTTAGGAGTGTTAGGAGTGTTAGGAGGGTTAGGAATGTTAGGAGTGTTAGGAGTGTTAGGAGCGTTAGGAGTGTTAGGAGTGTTAGGAGTGTTAGGAGTGTTAGGAGTGGACTGAGCACTGACGTTTGAACCATTTTATGTAAAACTACCATTTTGATAAATAAGATGAGTGAAATCTTACCAATATACGCATATTTTTCCCCTCATTTCCCAATACGAAGGTGTTGGGCATGTTTTTCCGTAACAGTTTAAGTAAAAAAGTGTTATGTACATTGGAACTCTAACCGAGACAACATTAAGACCATGTTAAGTACAACATTATGTAATTCTTATCTTAGGGTTGTTAGTTAATATGGAAAGAAAAAGATGTCATGTGAATGATACAGGGAGGAGCAGACAACGTTCGGACAACTGAAGCAGAGACAGTTAAGCAGATGTGATTGATATAATTTGTTAGCAACGCAGTAATGCAGCCAGAAAGTTATACCTTCACTGTGAACTGTCACTTTTACGAACCTGATAAACTAGCGACAACCTTATGTACCGCCACAATAAAACAACTATTGTAATGCAGGCAACAGTTTTTGGAGGCACACCAGCAACAGGGGCAGCAGTGGCAGCGGCAGTAGGGAGCGAGGCACAGGAAGCCGGGCGAGGTATACTGGAGGGAGAAATAGCCCTTGTCGTGGTGCGCGTCGCCTGGTGTGATGGCCGGCGTCA
>JACEEZ010005592.1:191027-193527 GCA_016584305.1 Chionoecetes opilio | reverse complement strand
TCAAACAAAGGCGCTGAACTTCGGGGCTTAATATTCATATTTAAAAGGAAATCAATATAACAACCTTTCTTCAAGATTACTCCTTTCTTCAGCGAACAATGTCATTGATATATTATAAGCTGTCTTCCCTGTTTATTGAGAACATTACTGAAAGCCTCGTATTTTTCTTTGAGTAACAACAATGACAATAAGTGATACAGGTACAGACCCTGAAATCTTTCCCAAAAAATCCACCCCCACAAAAAAAAAAAAAAAAAAAAAAAAAAAAATTACAGGTACACAATGTAGTGGAGTGGTGTAGTCACCTGGTGAAGAGAAGCTCTTTAAGTGGTACACTTTGCTTGCGGCGGGGACGAGAAGGGAGAGGAACAGTTCCACATGCTTGAATGAGTTAATCTCAACTCCCATTCTCTCACTGCCTCTCTCTAACATCTTCATCACCAGTGGAATGCTTCATCACTGACCAGCGCCGACCAAATCAACCCGGCTATTATGAAGCTGCTAGGTGCTTGCCCTACTTCCCCTCCCTTCTACACACACACACACACACACACACACACACACACACACACACACACACATACACATACACACACACACACACACACACACACACACACACACACACACACACACACACACACACACACACACGGGAACTCCTTAGGCCCGGTTCACACTTCACGCTTTTGCTGGACGTAATCTACGTGCGTCTTGTTATCGTGACGTCACCGTGACATCACGATGACGTTACCTCGTCTCCCTCCCGCTCGCTCTATCAGAAAACATTGCAGTATAAAACCGCCTTCCTTTCCTTACTTCCTCCCTTTTGTACCTCATGACACACCTATTACTCTCTTCACTATATCCCCCTTCACTCCCTGCCCTACCTATATAGCGCTACAATCCCTGACAACAGCGCTATTGCAACGGTTACAAGTGGATTCTGTATAGCAGGGTTATCCCCCAGGTATTGCCATATCGCAGTCGTGGCGCTATTTTTCAAATCACAAATAATTACTATCTATTTCACGGCTTGTAGAGGGTGTTGGTGGCGTAGCGTGATGCTGTAGGAAGGATGGTATACAGTAGCTACTAGAGGGGCACGTGAGAGGGTTAGAACTAGAGAACACGAGAAATAACGCAGGAAAATACACAGAGGTAGTGGTGGTGGTCGAGCTTACCTTCAAGCAGCGGTGCCGCTGTTGCCACGGACACAATATTTTCACATCATGTATGTCTTCCATTACTAATATTGTCTTCCAGAATCACTGATAATAAATATATTTGAAATCAGACCTTGGAAACAGCATTATTTTGATATTGCAAAACTTAGTTACGTATAATGTTCTATAAATTATGGCACCACCGCTCACACATTCTGGAAAAAAGCCGCGAAAAGATTTGGTAGCTCCGAATCTTGGAGCCTGGAGACGCACGTCTGTCAAGGTCACACAAGCAGGAAGTGACGTCACGGTGACGTCACGATGACGTCACGATGACAAGACGCACGTAGATTACGTCCAGCAAAAACGTGTAGTGTGAACACCGCCTTAATGTAGTGGTTAGTACGCTCGGTTCACAACCGAGAGATCCCGTGTTCGATCCCCTGGCAGAACGGAGAAAGATGGGCGGTCTCTTTAAAACCCGAGCCCCTGTCCACCCAGCAGTGAATGGGTGCCGGGTGCTAGCCGGCGGTTTGTGGCCCGCCTCCCGAGGTGATGGTTTTGGCCAACACTAAGCACTAAGAATGAATGATAAAATGTAGATATGGAGACGGGGCCATACGAGTGTAGCTCAGGCCCTGTAAAATACAACTAGGTAAATGCAACTAGGTAAAATACACACACATACACATTCATACACTTACAGTACATGGACTGCCTGTGTAGTACAGTTGTTATAGTTTTCAGTCTATCACCTGACACGCGCAGGTTCGATCCCCTCTCGGCTTGAAATTTTTTCTATTGGAACGCGGGCAGTTTATGTTCTCCTTTTGCTAAGGGGTAAGGTGTGTGGTAAGTGAAGCCCCTGCTTTACCCAAAGATCTGTCTATGAGCTATAAGCTCTTTTCAGGAAGGTACTAATTGGAGATCGCGTGTCCAGCGCGTAAGCATGCAGTGACAGAATAGCAAACGCACACACACGCACACACACTCAATATATATCTATATATATATATATATATATATATATATTATATATATATATATATATATATAATATATATAATATATATAATATATATATTGTCAATGTCTAATCACTCTAATGTAACTGGCTTTCGTGTTCCCAGTGCTTTGTGTTTGGGAAGTTGGAGCGTCGGCAGTACAAGGTGGGAAGGGCGTGGAAGGGAAGGGGGTGGGAAGGGCGGGGTTACCTTTATAGATATCGGTCGGGGGAGGCATCTAAACGGCGTTCATATTGATGATCTCAATCTATAATGCGAGAGGACCAGCCATACGTCAGGGTGATGCGGCAATAATTCTGCCAGTAATGT
>JACEEZ010005592.1:181027-186027 GCA_016584305.1 Chionoecetes opilio | reverse complement strand
TATCACCCTACACACGCCACTCCTTTCCGTGTGCAAACTTTTCTCGAAAGGCACAGCTGTCTTGCTGCACCCATAAAGGATGCATGCATGTGGCATATCGCAAAAAAAATCTATCAGAAACACCCAAGTATCTTTAAGTATTATATTTACCTCCGCCAACGAAGTTGGAGGGGTTATGTTTTCACCCCGATCTGTCTGTCTGTCTGTCTGTTTGTTAGTGTACAGGATTTCTCGAAAAGTTACGAATAAATTTGGACCAAACTCGGTATACCAAGTAAATTTGGTATAAGGAAAAACTGATTTAATTTTGGATGAAATCTATTGACAACTGTTGCCATGACAACCAATTGATGAAATATTCGGCCGGAGGTATGCGCTCATACTGAGTGCATAATGCATATATATATATATATATATATATATATATATATATATAATATTATATATATATATATATATATATATATATATATATATATATAATTGATGAAATATTCGGGCGGAGGTATGCGCTCTACTGAGTGCCCCCCCCCCTAGTTATCTCTGTGTTTACGTGCCTCTGAACAGCGCGGGTAGAGGAGCCTCCCTTTTGCTACGTCACCGAGCCTGAGCGCATCGTCTGCAAACCTTGAGGAGTGTTTTGAGAACTCGGGGAATTTGCAGATTTTTATTGCGGATTATTTAAAAATGGCTGACTGGATACTAAAAGTGACGATGTATTGTTGATATACTCGTTAATGGCTATGATTTGATTGCATTAAATCAGGAATGATGAAATGGTCTGGACGATTACTTTAAGGACCACTGGTTGAATATAGGTTAAAGAGTCATCAAATATGTCTCTATTCGCATAAAATATAGTAATGCAGCCCACATGACCCTCGAGAAGAACGAAATCTACGTCTGCTTCTCACATCTCTTTCATCCTTGCTATATAAATCTTATTCAACAACGGCTGCTTGTATTGGATCCTCCTCCTCTTCCTCCTCCTCCTTCCTCCTCCTCCTCCTCCTCCTCCTCCTCCTCCTCCTCCTCCTCCTCCTCCTCCTCCTCCTCCTCCTCCTCCTCACTCTCCTCCTCCTCCTCCTCCTCTCCTCCTCCTCCTCTCCTCCTCCTCCTCCTACCTCCCTCCTTCCTCCCCCCTCCTCTCCTCCTCTCCTCCTCCTCCTCCTCCTCCTCCTCCTCCTCCTCCTTCCTCTTCCCCCCCCTCTTCTTCTTCTTCTTTTTCTACTTCTATTATTTTTCTTTTTATTATTTTTCTTCCTCTCCTTTCGTGTGCTATATGTACACATCCGCTTATTCTTTCAACTCCTCAACTTTACTGCCTTAAAGCACTTGTCTAAAAGGAACAGTTTAGTATCTTGCATTACTTACATCTTCTCATATTTTACTTCCCTCCCACGTCAGAGTTTTGCACATGCACAACAATGCCGAGAACAGAACGACATTACTTGGTCGCTTTCCGCATCTTGAAGGCTCTGAATGCATCGCCGAGGATCTAAAGCATTCTTGTACTTTGGCACACCTTTGGTATTTGTTTTCCCTACCAGCTGTGCGCTTTTTCTTCTCACCAACACCATCGTCTTCACTAAACTTATGAAGACATCATTCAGGCACAACAACTTGCTTTGCATATCTGTAATTTCGTCAAACACACGAATCCTTCAGGTTCTGTTATATATAAGACAGTGACATCAAGGCGACTATGATCAATGCCTTTCTTGTTTGCTATATTCTCACATGAAAGGATGCTGTTTCTTTTCAGTGTTACCTATATTGTGCACTGCGGAACAACAATTGAATGAAAATTTCCAAAATATCCATGATAATATTCCTGTTCATAAATCGATACCGAGAGAGCAGACTCGAACTGGAAAAAAATATAGATGAAGGATGGACACAAAACTGCGCTGAACTCGTACTCTGACTTTGTGCTTAAAGTAGAGAACTGTTACATTCGGGAATATTACATCCTAGACCGCAAGACAGAGTAAACATTTGACTGGATGTTGTGTGAATGCTACGACAGGGACTCATATCATGTAAAAAAAAAAAAAAAGAGAGAGAGAGAGAGAGAGAGAGAGAGAGAGAGAGCGAGAGAGAGAGAGAGAGAGAGAGAGGAGAGAGAGAGAGAGAGAGAGAGAGAGAGAGAGAGAGAGAGAGAGAGAGAGAGAGAGGAGAGAGAAGAGAGAGAGAGAGAGAGAGAGAGAGAGAGAGAGAGAGAGAGAGAGAACTCACCCCGGAGCTACACCGCCCCGCAGGCAAGCGCTTGGTAATCTTACCATCATCTCGGCTAACGTTAGAGGTTTCCAGACTAACATCGGTGACCTAACGTATAGCCATGTTTTGCCACACAGTCCTGACATCATTGCCACTACTGAGACCTTCCTCAACTCCTCAGTGCCAGACAACTTTGTGCAGATAGGTGGCTACTCAAGTTGGTTCCGACGTGACAGAGCCCAAGGTACCTTTGGGGGAGTCGCTGTGTGCTTCCGCAACAGCCTTCCTGTACAAGCTCTCCCCGTCGACCTTCCTGCTCACATGGAGATGATGTTCTTCAAATTGTGGACACACACTCAAGACTCCATTCTGCTGTGTGTGTGTTACCGTCCACAGTGACAAGGTGGTGAGCCCCTTCACTACCTGACCACCAACTTAGATGCCCTGCTCCTCCAGCACTCCTGTAAGCATCTCATCATTGTGGGTGATCTCAACCAGTACCTTGTCCAAAGGCAGTTTGACGAGCTGTTGACGGTGTTTGGACTCACCAATCACGTCGAATTCCCCACCCACATCTCAGGGTCTTCACTTGACCCTGTAATCACCGATTTGCCCTGCAGTATAGTGACTTGCCGCCCGCTAGCAACAGTGGGTTCCTCTGACCACCTGGCTGTTCTCACCAAGATCAAGCTGGCCATCGACAGAGATGAGGCAGTGACTCGCACCAACTGGCTATGGGACAAGGGGGACTGGGATGCAATGAAGGCAACACTTAACAACATCGTGTGGTCTGACGTGCTTACAGGTGACGTTGATACACAAGTGAAGAACTTCACAGAAATCCTGATGTCCCACCAAAGAAGATTTGTGCCCTGCCAGACATACAAGTCTAAACCGGGAGACCAGCCCTGGTTTGGCTTTCAATGCAGGAAAGCAGCAGACAATAAGAGCAAGGCCTGGCTGCGATATAAGTCCCACCCCACAAGAAGACATAAACACCAGCACAAAATGGCCTGTGAAAATATGAAAAGAGTCCAGAAAGAGGCGATCAACAACTGGAGGGATCACCTCAAGCGAAAGCTAACAGGCCAGTCAGTGGGCACTAAGGATTGGTGGAGCAGCATCAAACAACAACAGGGCTTCTCTCGTGACGACAGCATCCCACCGTTGACAGCACCTGATGGCTCTGTTGTCACAAGTCACCGGGGTAAAGCTCAGGTGTTGGCTGCCCACTTCTCCTCCAAGATGACAGTTCCTGACCCAGAACGTGAACCTCCTACAGTTCCAGTTCTAACCAAGGCCGCCCTAGGGAACATCACCATTACCACGGAGGAGGTGTTGCAACAACTTCAACAAGTTGCTCCCAAGAAAGCGCTGGGACCAGATAGTATCAGCCCTCACCTGCTTAAAAGATGTGCCTCACAACTTGCTGTGCCTCTTGCTACCATCTTCCGGGAGTGCCTTTCATCTCAGCAGTGGCCATCTGAGTGGAAAATGGCGAGAGTCTGTGCTATCAACAAAAAGAAGAGCAGAGGCGATCCTCAGAACTACCGCCCCATTTCCCTCCTTTCCGTTGTTGGGAAAGTTCTTGAGTCCATCATTGCCTCCAAAATCGTTAAATTTTTTGACGCTCACCGCTTGCTAAATTCACGGCAATTCGGCTTCCGACAGGGGAGATCTGCAGCAGACCTTCTTCTCCTGCACTCAGCAGCCTGGAACCACTCCCTAGATCGGGGCGAAGACACCTTCGTCGTCGCCCTTGACATCGCTGGTGCCTTTGATAGGGTGTGGCATCAGGGCATCACTACCAAGCTGAGAAGCCTGGGGATCTGTGGGGACCTGTTACACCTCCTGCAAGATTACCTCCATGAAAGAACTCTGCGCGTGGTGGTGAATGGTCACACCTCCTCTGAAAATGCTATCAAAGCCAGTGTCCCTCATGGAAGTGTACTCGGGCCATTACTATGGAACGTTTACTTCAACGGCATCCTGCAGCTGATTCCTGAGGCAAGAGCGTACGCAGACGACTGTACTCTCACATTCACCTGTGAGAGGAGTGACCGCCACAACACAGTCATTCGTATCAACCAGGCACTGCAGAGCATCGCCTCCTGGGGCAAGAGATGGCAAGTCACCTTTGCACCAGACAAGACCCAAGCCGTCCTCATCTCCCGCAGGCAAGATGCAGCCAACTAGGACCAACACGCCATTCTCCTGGTAGGCAGAAAAATACACCTCCAGGAGTCAGTCAACATTCTAGGGGTGGAGTTCGACTCTGGCCTCACATACACCAGCCACGTCAGGAAGGTCGCCAAGGATGCTGCCTGGAAACTGAGCTGCATCCGACGCGTCGCGCACCTCCTGGACGCTCAGGGAGTCGGCACACTCTACAAGTCACAAGTCCGCTCCCTGATGGAATACTCGCCCCTCGCATGGTACTCCTGCCCCCCGTCATACCTCGGCCTCCTTGACCGGGTTCAAGCCAGAGCCCAGCGGCTGGCCCGGCTGAAAGCCCCTGAGGCTGCTGCACAGATAATTCAACCTCTCCAGCAGCGGCGTGACGTGGCAGGCATGTGCATCATGTACAAGGCTCACAGGATGCAGCTCCTACAACTAGCAGAGCTGCGCCTCAACCCACGGGCCAGGCCCTCCCACTCTACCCGTGCGGCCCACAACATCGACCATCAAGTGACTGTGCCCTTCGCGAGGACGGAAAATTACCCCCGCTCCTTCCTACCCCGCTATGGTCGACTCTGGAACACCTTGGTGCGCCAGACCGA
>JACEEZ010005592.1:166027-176027 GCA_016584305.1 Chionoecetes opilio | reverse complement strand
CCATCACCCCCCACCATTCACTCACCCATCACCCCACACCCATTACCCATCACCCCACCCATTCACTCACCCATTACCCATCACCCTACATCAAGGTTTCCTCAATTTCTCGCAACCCACTTTTTTTTCACAATTATCGCTAATAGGCTGCTAAAAAAAAAAAAAAAAAAAAAAATGATCGAATCATCTCATAATTAGGCTTAAAACCTTCCCCTGGTCAACCCGGTTCCAAAAATGTGCCATATGAGTTGATTGCGCCACGGGGGGCGGAACCTATACCAGACACACACACACACACAACACACACACACACACACACACACACACACACACACACACAGACAGACAGACAGACAGAGAGACACACTTTTGCTTATATTATTATAGATTACCCATCACCCCCACCTATTCCCTCACCCATCACCCATCACCCCAACCCATCACCCCCACCCATTCACTCACCATCACCCCACACCCATTACCCATCACCCCACCCATTCACTCACCCATTACCCATCACCCTACATCAAGGCTTCCTCAATTCTCGCAACCTACTTTTGTTTTCACAATTCTCGCTAATAGGCTACTAAAAAAAAAAAAAAAAAAAAGTGATCGGATCATCTCATAAGTGGGCTTATGACCTTCCCCTGGTCAACCTGATTCCAAAAATGTGCCATATGAGGTGTTTGCGCCACGGGGGGCGGAACCTATACCACACACACACACACACACACACAGACAGACACACTTTCGCTTTTATTAATATAGATAGATAAAAGACTTTATTCCGTGAACCTTTTGTTTGTTTTGTTTTTAGCTATCAGCAAACACACGCACACAAACAACACACACACACAACATACGTAAGTTTCTCCCCATCCATCACTCCATCACTCTTAAGTGCATTAAAGTCTCATATATCAGCTGCATGTTACCTTCTGTTTACCACATTGCTGATGGTCACTATCTCCGACACGACTTTTACCTGCCTCTATATATTTAAGCTTCATTAATTCACGCTCTAACACAGGATCTATTATAGTTAATATAGCATTTTTTCCCTACTCACTCACTACACAACCAAACGACTTCAGTACTCCCTGATCTGCCATCTCTATCAAGTTACATTGTTTTCCACTAACTTCTTGAATCATATTGCTCCTCACTCATTCACACCATCTCACTGCTGTTGTTCCTCAGACGCATTTAATTATCAGTACCTGAAACCTTTACCTTGACTTTCTAATTTAAGGTCTTGCCTCATAGCAATGCAGAATGGTTGGTATAAGAATCCATTCTTTGTTTTCCCAGACACGTCTCCCTTTCTCGAAATTCCCCGCAACCCTACCAAAATGCCAGTCTCCTTTTTCTACTCTGGGAGGAAAATAAATGAACAAAAAACTTGCTTGTGAGTCAAGGTTCGAATACTTTCATTTTTCTCTTACTGTACTCCTGGTACAGAACGTGACACAGATTTCCCGTGTGATTTGATCTGATCTGGTCTACACGATCAGCAAGACCCGGGAGAAGTACGTGAAGAGGCTTCGTGTGAACATTTCCTCATTGTCGGCACAAAATGAGGAAAGTTTGCCATGTAAACTAAGTTAGACGAGCAAGTTCCCTCAAGAGACTGAACATGACGGAAATGAGGAGCGCTCCTAATGGGGCCATCTGGTTGAGCTGCCACGACATTGCCTCAGCTACCTGACTGGCTGGCTCACAACCCATCAGGCGCGGCAGCCACGGTGACGGTGATCAGTCGATCATTTCCTGAATCACTCAGGTATACTCAGTGGCAACCCCATTGAAAGAGGAACATTATGTCCGTGCCTTCTTTCCTCAAGCTCAACTTTCATATTTTCTTGTCTTTTTCTCCTTACCCTCCATCTAATCCTCTTCCCCATATGCTTTCTTAAGGAACACATATTCAATTAGTCTGTAACAGGTGTATATAACACCATTATGCGTTGCAGTTTCTCTATTGCTTTGGAGGAAAACTATGTAACAACGTATTTGTCTGTCCATTCTATAATTTATCTTTCATCAACCCCACTTTCGACGGCGAGGGTACCGTTGGTTGTATAACTAGTAGAAAAGAAGCGAGCATTAAAGAACAGGTTGAATATAAAGTTTTTCTGGATGTCATTAGGAGTAAAGACACCTGAAAAGATCATGTTACATGGAGATTGACAGGTTGTCAATTATTGGGGCGACAGACCGGCAAACCAGGAATGGGAGACAGGTCGAGGGAGATGAAAGAAAATATAAAAAAAGGTAAAAGGGACTGAGAGAATACCAAAAAAAAAAAAAAAAAGGTAACAGAAGATACTTTTCGGGGTTTTCGCTTTCATCAGTCTGATATCTGGCTGCTGATGAGGACAGCATTTTGTCGAGCATTCAGTGATATTTCACGGAAGCATTCTATGTCAATAAATGTTTCAAAACAATCCTTCATTATCCTTTAATTAACTCATTTAGGCCTCCAGTCTTACTTTCTATTATTTCTCACATTCGTCTCCATATCTTTTGCCTTTGCTTTTTTTCAAAATTTCAGCCCAGCTTTCAACAGGTCTCTCTTCCTGTCTCAACTCCGCCACACTGTCTGCGGCCAAGAAAGCTAACCCTTTCATTTCTCAGCTTTTAACGATAATCTTTCCTTTGCTTCTCGTGCCATTTCCTCATCCCTGTGGCTTCTTTGGTCCATCAACCTCGCCATTACCCTCCGGCAGGATCGCCCCTCGGCGCCGCCTCAGTTCATTAAGAGTGAGAGTTCCTGGTGGGATCGCCAAATTAAAAGAAGGGTAATGGCGTGAATGTGAGAATTAACTGGGATTTAGCGCTGCAGCTTCTCTCGGGTTTAATCATACGTTTCATAGTTCCCCGAAACTCTACATAGATCTCTTTTGCAAATGTAATGTACTAAAAAGGATGAGATGAGCTTTGCACGAAATTGTAATTGTCACGTGTGTCGTGTATGTTCCAAATCTATTTCTGTAAAAAAAAAATTATACTGTCAGGCAAATACAGGCGGCTTAGAACTTCGGTGAGAAACCATGCGAGGTGAGGAGTCAGGTGCCTTGCCATAGCAGGGGTGTGTGTATTCGCCCACAGTCTTGCCCACGGGAGCTGAACTCGCGATCGCTAGTTTTATCCAACAGTAAAGAGCGTGGAGCTCGTATTGATCGATCTTTGGGTGGGACCTATCACACCACACATACGCCATCCTCTTGCTCCCTTCCTTAAGGGGGACAGTAACCGTCCTCCTTTATCAGTGAAAACTCCCCGGGTGTGTGGAGAGAGAGAGAGGAAGAGAGAGAGAGAGAGAGAGAGAGGAGGAGAGAGAGAGAGAGAGAGAGAGAGAGAGGAGAGAGAGAGAGAGAGAGAGAGAGAGAGAGAGAGAGAGAGAGAGAAGGAGAGAGAGAGAGAGAGAGAGAGAGAGAGGAGAGAGAGAGAGAGAGAGGAGAGAGAGAGAGAGAGAGAGAGAGGAGGAGAGAGAGAGAGAGAGAGAGGAGAGAGAGAGAAGAGAGAGAGAAGAGAGAGAGAGAGAGAGAGAGAGGAGAGAGAGGAGTTGAAATCTTCGGATGACACTGTCATCATTAAATGTCATCATCGAGGGGATGCCTATCGATCTTCCCTTCTCGTGCCACGCGATAGGCGTGTCGCGTCAGCGTGCAAATTGTACGGACAGTTTCATCTGTGATCCAGTCCCTGGCAGAATTTGATCCGAAGACGTTTCAGAATTTAATTCCTTATACGATTTTTGTGGTGGTGGTTTTGATTCCCCCGTGGTAGTTGTGACAAGTTTTGTCAAAATTTGTATATGTCTTGATAACCAAGAAACAATTTATATGTTGAAGCAACAGATGCAAGTTGCTTCCCCTCTGTTATTTGAATAGTATTATGTAATAATATTTATAGTATATATATTAGAAATAATAGTAATATCATCATATTATATATATATATATATAAATATAATATCATAGTCTACTATCTGTATATCTATATATATTATATATATATATATTATATAATATATATATATATATATATATATAATATATATATATATATATATATATATATATGCTTACCTATCTACCTATCTGCCTACCTACCTTGCTTTCTATCTTTCTATCTACCTGAATATCTAATGAATAATGATCCGTTCCCGCTATTCTTAAGTGGCCTTCAACAAACGGAAATGTCTGTCTAGAAAATGTATCTCATTTGTTATATGAATTATATATATCAACTTCTTCCGTCCGTCTAATTTTCATAATTGAGATAAGAGTCTGTGATTTTCATCCTATACTTCGTGGTGCTGGCTGAAAAAATTTATAATGACGAACAATAATTGTTGAAAACCATCCTTACTTACCACATGACATAACGGCGGTGGCAGTGCTGGAGATTTTGCTTTCATACAACACTGAAGACAAAGATGATTGCCCTCCCCCTGACAGGTCGCTCTCACTGCCAGTCAGCCTGTGAAGTATAGGAGGTCGAGTTAAACGAGATGATTACACATAATGAACTTGTGTTAGACGCGTCAGACACTGGTAATGTGCCTCACGCGACCCCAATGAAGGCTTATAATGAAGAACATCACCTTAAGCTGGTCTTGAGTTGTGATCGGCTATAAAAATGAAATAGGATCTTGAGAGATATTTTACGTGTTTTTTTCTTCATAGCTCAAAAAGCATTTCCTTGGGATATAGGGACTCTTTCTCTGTATAACTTTGTGTGATGTATCAACCAATGAAAAAACCCGAGGTAGCATGCTTAGAGCCCCTGCTCCAGTAAGTTTAATTTTCACAAAATTAATTTAATAAAACTCCGCTACTTAAACTATTTTGTTGCAAATAAGCTCCTGAGTGTTGTCTTGCGATCTCATGAAAATAATTTACATAACATAAATCACAACCATAATTTTGGCAACCATTACCGCCACTACCATTAGTTAGGCTACCATTGTCATCACTACCAATAGTTAGGCCACCATTACCACTACCACCATTAGTCAAACATCACCCACCATTAGTCAAACATCACCCACCATTAGTCAAACATCACCCACCATTAGTCAAACATCACCCACCATTAGTCAAACATCACCCACCATTAGTCAAACATCACCCACCATTAGTCAAACATCACCCACCATTAGTCAAACATCACCCACCATTAGTCAAACATCACCCACCATTAGTCAAACATCACCCACCATTAGTCAAACATCACCCGACTATGGGATCAGTCAGCTTGAAGGCACACATCTTAGGCTCTACAAGACAGTTTATTTTATATGTATAAACATGTATTAATATGACATGTTTCATGGAACCTCATTGATGTGAAGGAACAAATATTAAGAAATTTTACTTCATCATGTTAATGCACTATATCTATATCGTCATTTGCAGTAGATTAACCCCTTCACTCCCAGAACGTAATTTACATTATAATTTGGCTACCATTAGACGATTTTAATGAGTATAAACAATGTTTTATAGATATGACCTGTTTAATACCCTTGTCCACTAGCTAATTTGGTATATTAAGTAATCTTTCGTTATTTTATGGCTAACATCAGACGATTTTATATAGTCAAGGAAAGATCTGGGCGTGAAGGGGTTAATGGAAAAATAATTATTATTTTACGAGATAATTCATTGTTCTGAAAAAAAATAATGAATGAGGAAGTAAATAAATAAAAACTTACTAAATACTAGGACAGTGAACAACACGTATTTTTTGTATTTACTTTTAACATCTGAATGAAGAAAAAGGTCAAAGGTCTTTTTTATTCATGTGTTGGTAGTTTGCCTTCAATATTACGCTGGTGTTAATGTAAATCCCCGGTAGCTTGATGTGTTAAAATGTATATCCAGCTTCTTGATTACAATACCTGGTGATCCTTGGAGGCTTCAATGGCATTACTGTTTTGGGGAGACTGACAAAACGTTAGCGAGTCATACAAGAGGATTCTGTATTCACCGATACAAACAGGCGCACAACAACACTAGGCATTTGAACGAAGGGAGAATAAATGAAACTAGAAGAGATAAATTGAGTAGATAGATAGATAAATGATAAATAAATGATAAATAAATGATAAACGATTGATAAATATAAATATAGATAGATAAATGGAGTACTAATGAAACTCTGGTTAGTCACAATACTGCAGAGAAGTGCGTATGTGAGTGGGGCAATGTTCCTCAAATAACTGGAGCTACTAAGGCTTCTAGGCTAGCTATATGCAATTTTGAGTATATATAGCATTCCCACGTTTAGTAGTAGTAGTAGTCATTTATTGACAAAGTACCAGTTTTTCAGAATTTTTAACGTCATAACAAAAAAATGGGATACACTTTGTCCAAGTAAAGATAAAGATACTAAATGCATTAAAAAGAAAAGAGGGCGATATTTCTATACTAAAAACTATCTAAAAGAAGACACAAAGAATGACAATTAACAACCTAAAAAGTAAAACACAGCAAACTCCCCCCAAAAATTACTCAATAATTCTATCACTATGTAAAACATTATGAACATATTTACATAACCAAATGAGATAAATAAAAAAAAATAATAAGTACATTAGTGAAGTAAGGGATACAAATCTATACTAAAAATAAAAAAATAAAAAAAAATTTAAAACAAGAAAACACAGAATGAATGACAAAATCATAGAATGATGTAAAAAGAAAGGCGTAAGTACATAATTGTTTGTCATGTTTTGTGGCTTAGTTGTAAACAGATTCTCAAGCCATATGTCCTGTCTGGGTGAAATAACGAATTTACTATTATCACCATTATTATAAGTTATTGACAACGCAACATTGGACGCCCTTTCACTACCATCTTCCACTACAAGTTACCACTACAACAGAAGATGGTGAACGTGGGGGATAACTCAGTGATGCTCCGACAAATCAAGTTACCTCTTCCAGCATTCTTACGACCACCTTAACCCCTTGAGACCCAGAACGTAATGTCCATTGTAATTTGGGTACCATAAGACGCTTTTTAGAGAATATATGCAATGTTTTATAGATATGACCCGTATAGTATCCTTGTCCACTAACTAATTTGGTATATTCAGTTACTTTTCATAATTATATGGCTCGAAAACACACAATTTTTTATAGCAAATGAAAGATCTGGGCGTGAAGGGGTCAACTTCATGATCGCATTGTTTATCACTCTCTGCATCAAAACTGCTTCACACTTTTTTTTCCCATTAGCATACTTTTAAAATGGAAAGAATGCAGATCACGTATTATCTGTTTATGTCAACGAAGCACACAGGGGACAGAACTTGAAAAAAAGTCTGGCTTATGATTTATGTAATGTTTGAAGAGTAGGAGGGATGTCATCTATGAATGTTATTGCCGTCACTTTAATCCGAATAATCACACCAAAATAATCTCGTTTCCATTTCATTTCGTGTCTGTACAGTGGTGTACTGTGAATAGCATACATCAGCATAAAATATGTACATACTTCAAAACAACCCTCCCATAAATATATACCCGGAGTTAATTAATCCTCAATATGACGCATGAAACGCAATAATGGGATATACAAAATCCATGAAATGTGAAAGGCACACTAATTTGTACAAAAAATAACGAATTACAGGGAAACGAGAGTAATTTTCATAGCAAAGTTGTTTACGTACTTTGTCCACGTCCGCGGGTGTGGAGGCGGCGGCGAGGGGAGTGTGGAGGCGGCGGCGAGGGGCGGGTGTGGGTGCCACGTACCCAGGGTCAATGTATATGTATGATAGATAAGCAGAGTAGTTGTCACCTGCATAGCAGGGGCGCCGGCGGTGAGCCGCCGGCGAACTACAGACAGGCAGACCGGCGACTGCCTTTGCCAGGGTAATACGGAGATTGTAAACAGGGACTCCTGTACATATTTCGTCAAGTGTATATATTGTAGATTTACACAATTATACTACCTCAATTACCCTGGCGTCTCTCTACATCCTCACGAAACCAATTATCAATTTATCAACATTCCAGCGTATAAAAGTGATTGAAACGTGTGTTACTGGACAATACTCATCTCCGGCATTTTCGGTGAGTTACCTGTGTGAGCAGAGTTACTCGCGAAAATGAATAACCAGAACAACTTTCATATATTTTAACATCAACAAAAGAAGGCAGACACCATGGATAATGTGCGAAGTGCAAAGTACGAAGAATTATTTTTTTTAACAAAGGGATTCATGTGTGAAATATCATCTACGTATAACGCAATCGAATATAGTAATATTGTGAAAAGATAGTAAGACACAGAGAGAGAGGGGGGGCTAGTTACTTTCAGGGTCACGCCACTCACCCATTAGTCTGGCTGCGTCTACGCCCACTTGTTCCCTGCAATGCTTGTTGTTATTACATCTCATCATAATTATCTTTGCGTTTTCACCCTAACATTTATCATACTGAATGTGACTCGTATTTCAAACGCTTTCCACGTAACTCTAACTTTTAAGAACATTTGTTTTTTCCATTAGCGTTCCTCTTCTCTGACCCGCAATGCAGCACAAATACCAAACAGTTGTGTTCTTTGCCATTAGACTATTAATTTAACAGAAGCAGGTATCAACCACCCACACCAAACTTAACTTAGAAAATTACATTAAAAGAACCTAACTTGTGTATAATTTAATGTTGTTACGGATACATTCACAGGAGACGGATGTCCTTTTGTTGGTTCGTGAGTGTTTTTTTTCGTGTTTGTGTTTGTTTGTTTGTTTATGCGTGTATATTTCTTAGTTTGTGTGTGAGTATTTCTGCTTGTTAGGTTTTCTTTTGTTTGTGTGTGTCACGCTGGCCGTGTATCAGCCGTGTAGCCGTGTATCAGCCGTGTATCAGCCGTGTATCAGCCGTGTATCAGCCGTGTATCAGCCGTGTATCAGCCGTGTATCAGCCGTGTATCAGCCGTGTTCAGCCGTGTATCAGCCGTGTATCAGTCGTGTATCAGTCGTGTATCAGCCGTGTATCAGCCGTGTATCTGCTGTGTATCAGCCGTGTATCAACCGTGTATCAGCCACTGACTCAGGCGGCCACCGTGCATCGCAAGCAAATATGTCAATCGTAGTTTGAATAATGCAAACAAATTATACTCATTCCACGCCATTAGATGCACTAATAATATTGTATTTCAAAAGCATTATATTAAATGGCATTTCAAAACTTAGTCTACCTACTGAATTGTTGAAAGTTTCCCTTGTGTTTTGTGTGTCATCCTGCTTTGTGAGGATTAACGTGAGTCGGTCTTCAATAGCAATGCCATTTAGTTAAGCATACTGTAGAAACTGTTAAACATACATATTGAATACTGAATATATGAATACTGAATATATGAAATACTGTTAAACATACATATAGTTTTAGCATACTATAATGTTAACCTAACCCTAAAAAAACATTCATATGAGAAAGAGTGACATGTCTATTGTTAGAGTTCAACTTAAAATTAACTTCCCTTTCCTCCTTCCTTTCTTTCAGGGTTTAAAAGACAATACTTCGAGGTGAAAAATGTCAAAACAAGGTGTCTAAGAGGCTAAATAACCATTACCCATCACATCCATCACTACTCTTCACTTCCAGCCACTAATCATAACCATCACTACTCCTAATTTCTACTCCGGCTACGCGCGGAGCACGTAGCCGGAGTAGAAATAACCATAACCATATTTAGGTAAACCATAAAAGTATAACCATAAAAGTGATTAACCCCTTGAGACCCAGAACGTAATTTCCATTGTAATTTGCCTACCATTAGACAATTTTTTGTGAATATAAGCAATATTTTAATAGATATGACCTGTTTAGTATCCTTGTCGACTAACTAATTTGGTATATTAAGTGCCTTTTCGTAATGTTATGGCTCGACAACAGACAATTTTATATAGCAAAGGAAAGATCTGGTCGTGAAGGGGTTAAAAATGGAAATAGTTTACGAAGATGTTCTGTGGAAA
>JACEEZ010005592.1:151027-161027 GCA_016584305.1 Chionoecetes opilio | reverse complement strand
AGAGAGAGAGAGAGAGAGAGAGAGAGAGAGAGAGAGAGAGAGAGAGAGAGAGAGAGAGAGAGAGAGAGAGAGAGAGAGAGAGAGAGAGAGAGAGAGAGAGAGAGAGAGAGAGAGAGAGAGAGAGAGAGAGAGAGAGAGAGAGAGAGAGATGAGGAGGAAGAGGAGGGGAGAGAGAGAGAGAAGAGAGAGAGAGAGAGAGAAGAGAGAGAGAGAGAGAGAGAGAGAGAGAGAGAGAGAAGAGAGAGAGAAGAGAGAGAGAGAGAGAGAGAGAGAGAGAGAGAGAGAGAGAGAGAGAGAGAGAGAGTGGGGGGGGGGAAGGGAGACCAGGCAGTAGTATCGATGTTTCTACAAAATGGAACTTATTCTGGCCATTCGCAGGTCCAGTTTAATCGGAGGAGAGATTAGTGTTTATTGGAAAATGCTGGTCACGGAAGTCATGCGATTAGGAACATCGGCTCTCTCTTGGCCGGGAGTTTTCTTGTTCCCGAGAGAATTCGTGGGCTGTTTTGTCTACCCTCTTTATTAGGATGGGGAGGCGTGGGGTGGGAAGGAGGCAGAGGCAGGCAGTGAGGTAGCCAAGGACAGTTAGTAAAAGACGCAGATTGAGAGCCAGATTGCACAGTGAGAGTCCATGGGAGGAGTGGGGGTTAGGGATGAGGGGTGTGCATTGTTTATTAGTTTTTGTCAACCAAGGTTTCGTGGAACTGGTCGATTGCAGGTGGTTGCGTACCTGCCTCACGTGGCCTTCGATATGGACGGTGATAAATTTATGCAAAGATATTCGGGATATAAATAATAAGACATACAGGCACGACGAATGGAAAGGCGAGAGCATATAACGGATATAAAAATGTAGTTAATCATGGTGTGAAAAGTAGCGTGCAAGAATATTTTTTTTTAAGAGATGCAATTTATATTTTGTATCGTTGATTTTATTGTTTGCGGTTCATATATACATAATTTTCATATATGGTTTTGTTTAATACGTATTATTATTGTGTTACGCCCAGACCATGATATTGCTGTTGTTGTTGTTGTTGTTTCATCTTTTTTTTCTCACAGTAATCTGACTCATACGTTATATATGTGACGCACTGAAGACTTGATTACCTCATCAAGGGCGCCAACAGGTACAACACACACCTGGGATGCACCTGGTGACCTGGGAGAGGAGGGAGCATTTCCTTAATTAAGAGAAGCTGTTAACTCATACATGAAGTAAAGGGTTAAGGAGAAAGTTCAGAGCGTCGCGAAGGAATGGCAGACCTCTCATTCACCTCCTACCTTCCTTCTCTCTCTCCGCTTTCATCCCTTCTTTTTCTCTCTCCTTTTGCCTATAAGCACACCTTCCTCCTCCAGATTTTCAACCTACGTACACCAAACTTTCATCCATCCTCTCTCTCTCTTTCTCTTTCTCTTTCTCTTTCTCTCTCTCTCTCTCTTCTTCTTCTTCTCTCTCTTCTTCTCTTCTCTTCTCTCTCTTCTCTCTCTCTCTTTCTCTTCCTCTCTTTCTCTCTCTCTTTCTCTTTTTCATCTTACAATTTCTTCTCTTTCCTTTTTTCTAAGATACTTTACACTCTTCCTTTCCTTCCTTCTTCCTTCTTCTTTCTTACTTCCTCCTTCTTTCCTTCTTCCTTCCTTCCTTCCTTCCTTCCTTCCTTCCTTCCTTCCTTCCTTCCTTCCTTCCTTCCTTCCTTCCTTCCTTCCTTCCTTCCTTCCTTCCTTCCTTCCTTTCTTTCTTTCTTTCTTCCTTCCTTCCTTCCTTCCTTTCTTCCTTCCTTCTTTCCTTCCTTCCTTCTTTCCTTCCTTCCTTCCTTCCTTCCTTCCTTCCTTCCTTCCTTCTTTCCTTCCTGCCTTCTTTCCTTCATTCCGCTGCCTTTTGCGTTGTCGCTTCCTTTCTTCCCTCCTCTCTCCACATCCTCACCGCTGCCTCTCCTTGTGTCCCTCACCAACACACACCACAAACCGAAGAGCTACATCTCCGACCACGTTCCTCTTCCTTCTCTTTCTCCTTTGCCACCGCCTTCCTCGCACCGCTTTGAGTCTTCGGTCTCAAGAACAGCTCCTACCTCCCTACCAGATCCTCTTCCTGCTGCGACTTTCTCAGCAAATTGAGATTAAGCTAATCGTACCCACCACATCCATATTCACGGTCCTGAGACTCTGCGGTGCCTTCCTTCCTCCCTGCCTCCCTCCCAACCCACACACGCACTACAGTGACATCTCCGTTCGGGATAGTTGTCTCTTATTCTCTCTCTCTCTCTCTCTCTCTCTCTCTCTCTCTCTCTCTCCTCTCTCTTCTCTCTCTCTCTCTCTGCCTCTCTCTCTCTCTCTCTCTCTCTCCTCTCTCTCTCTTCTCTCTCTCTCTCTCTCTCTCTCTCTCTCTCTCTCTCTCTCTCTCTCTCTCTCTCTCTCTCTCTCTCTCTCTCTCTCTCTCTCTCTCTCTCTCTCTCTCTCTCTCTCTCTCACTTTAACACTTTAACACTTTAACACTTTATTATGTTTGCCATTTTACAATATTTTATAATGATTATAACAGGATATGGGGTTGCAAACAGTCCTTTACAAGCAACGCTTTTTGGGCAAAGGTGTGGAGAGAGAGTGAAAACACACAGAAAAAGTAATAAATAAGCACAAGGTATATAAATACTAAACAAATACTGACATAAACAGGCGATGATAGTTAGTAAGTTACTTAGACTAATTTACAGGATAATATACACTAGTAATAAATAATATTATACAGTTGCTGTGAAGAATTACACAAAAAATAAGTACACGAATAATAATAACAATGATAATAGTACACAGAGCTAGTATAATGATAATAAATGTTTCTTGAATGTTTGTTTAAAAGTGCTTAAGCTAGGTGAATGTTTGATATGTACAGGGATATCATTCCATACGTTGGTACCTTGGTACATTAGGGAATGTTTGTATAGGGTTAGTCTATGACTAGGTATGGACAGGGAGCGTTGGTTGCGGGTTTGGTAATTGTGAAGTAGTTGGTCATTATTGTAGTTAGACGCTGATTGTTTGTACATAAAAGATGCAATATTTAATTTTGATAAATCATTTTGATTCAAAATATTTAAGGATTTAAATAATGGAGGAGTGTGCTCGCAGTAGTCACTGTCGGTCATTATTCTGATGACTTTTTTATGGAGTACATTTAGATGATTTAAATGACAGGGATAAGTGGTGGACCAAATGAGAATACAATAATTGAGATGGGGATAAATGTGAACATAATACATGCATTTAAGAACTTCAACTGGGGCGAAGGGTTTGACTTTGACAAGGAGTGGAATTAATCTAGATAATTTTAAACAGAGGTTGGACAGATGATGTTTAAAAGTTAAGTTTTTGTCAAAGATTAATTCAAGGAACTTTATCTTGTATACTTGAGTAATGTCGTCATTTATAATTTTAAGATTTGGTAATGGTTGGTATCTGGTAGTGGTATTTGTAGATAACATGAAATATGTCTTGGCTGTATTTATAGTTAGGCGGTTAGCCAAACACCACTCCGAGAATTTAGCTAGCTCTGCATTTGCTCTATTGATTAGTTCTCTCTCTCTCTCTCTCTCTCTCTCTCTCTCTCTCTCTCTCTCTCTCTCTCTCTCTCTCTCTCTCTCTCTCTCTCTCTCTCTCTCTCTCTCTCTCTCTCTCTCTCACATATATACTCACACACATACACACATATTATTACTTCCATTATTTCCATGACAAGTTCAGCATTTTTCTGACTCCCATCTTTTGATCTTTTACCACGTTCCTATACTTTCCTCCTTTTCACAACTGTCTCTCTCTCACTTCAACCCTTCTACCACCAGTCCCTCTGTACCAATCATCTCCTAGGCTGTATCGCACCGGGGACTAAGGAAGAAGAGGATGAGGAAGGGGCTTGAGGCGGAGGGTGACATTCTGCTACAGTTGCCTAGCGGTGCGGTACCGAGAAAAAGAATAGCGGACCAGGCGATAATGCGGCAGTGGTAATCCCATATTGTGTTCTACCTCATGTGTTTCGCCCTCTGTCTTGTGCGTCTGTGGGTCATGCGAGCTGCAGGACTGAGACTAGGATACACACACACACACACACACACACACACACACACATACACACACACACGCACACACACACAGACACACACACACACACACACACACACACACACACACACACACACACACACACACACACACACACACACACACACACACACACACACACACACACACACACACACACACACACACACATACGTACACACATCCACACCACGATGGTCAAGTGGATAAGAGCATTGGTGCGCCATTCTGTGATAGGCCGGTTCGAATCCTCACCACTCCCGGGGATTTTTCACTGAAAAATTCAGGCGGTTTCTATCCCCCTTCATCAAGGGGATGGGGGGGGGGGGGGTTAGATACCATCATCACGCAAAGATAGGTAATAATGAGCTCCAAGGAGTGTGAAACTGGCGATCGGGAGTCCGACTCTCGTGGACAAGACCATGGGTGAATGAATAACACACACACACACGGAGTTACATAAGAGACCCATTTCCGTGAAGCAACATCTAATATGTGTTTCCCACGCCTCCTAAGTCTGCGAGTTAACAAGAAGTCACGTAAAGGAACAAGACAGACAGACTTAACCTGCCGTGTCTCCACCGCCACGGAACATTACCATCAGGGCACAGTCACCGGCTGTTCTCCTCCACTACTTTCAAACCCGTAAAGAAATACTGCGATTCCTTCTTTTTCCATGCAATATTCCCTCTCCCTCCTCTTCCTGTCTTCGTCTCGTCACTACATGAATATACATCAACGACCATGAAATAAAGGTTTAAATGGAGGAGAATGGACCTTCATAACCACTGCGGGTACAGTTAGCGGCTGCCTAATTGAGCTCTAAAACTGTCTGCCTAATAACTCTGCGCCACTTACCGTCCACGGATGAGCCACAACCTATCCCGTGAAACTTTACGACATGCGACGAAAAAAAAGAGAGAAAAAAAGGGCGCATTTCTTGATTACATTTTCATGCTCATCACATGCATTGACACGCACATACAAACGTGGCTATATATGTACGTGCGTACGTACACACACATACACACAAACACACACACACACACACACACACACACACACACACACACACACACACACACACACACACACACACTAACACACACATGCACGCATACGCACACGATCACTATTGTATCATTACCATTTTTATTATTATAATAATTATTATTATTTATATCATCATTATTATTACGATTAAAAAAAATGACTATCATCAATATCATTATCATTATTGTTATTATTAATAGTACAATTATCATCAGTCATTGTGATTACTATATTTTGAATAATTTTTTTACAACAATTATTGTTGTTATTCCTATCAAACTATCATTCAACTATTATTATTATCATCATTATCATCATTATCACCATTATCATTATCACTTTTGCCATTATCATGATCATAACCATTACTGTAATCTTCATCACAATAATCACTATTACCACACGCACCATCACAAGCGTTGGACGCATCATCGTTTCCCGCAAGAATTACGTTCCTGGGAAATAGTTGCGAAAAATGCTTTAAACGAATCAAATTTTCTCACTTATTTTCCCATTGATTTTTTTATTTCTGAATTTTAAAACAGCTGTGCGCCGAGTTTCGATTTTTTAAGAGGCTAAATGAATTTTTGGAACATTTTTTTAGCGTACCTTTTAATTTTCGTAAAGCGAAGTTGCGTTAAACGAGGAACAAAATGTAGCCTACTATCATTACTATTATTAATTTTTTTAGTATTATTAATTTCATCATAATCATCATTATTATCATTACTATTATTACCATAACTAGTATTCAAATAATATCATATTGTAATTAATTCTATAATAATATAAGCGAAAGTGTGTCTGTCTGTGTGTGTGTCTGTGTGTGTGTGTGTGTGTCCGCGATAGGTGCCGCCCCCCGTGGCACAATCCCATCATATGGCACAGTTTTGGAACCAGCTCGACCAGGGGCACATTTTAAGCCCACTTATGAGATGATCCGATCACTTAAATATTTTTTTTTTTAGTAGCCTATTAGCGAGAATTGTGAAAAAAAAATGTGGGTTGCGAGAATTGAGGAAACCTTGATGTAGGGTGATGGGTAATGGGTGAGTGAATGAGTGGGGTGATGGGTAATGGGTGTGGGGTGATGGGTGAGTGAATGGGTGGGGGGTGATGGGTTGGGGGTGATGGGTGATGGGTGAGGGAATAGGTGGGGGGTGATAGGTAATGGGTGAGTGAATGGGTGTGTGGTGATGGGTAATGGGTGAGTGAATGGGTGGGGGTGATGGGTAATGGGTGAGTGAATGGGTGGGGGGTGATGGGTAAGGCGTTAATACATACCTTTCTACATCCATGCTTTCAGGAAAGTTAGAAGGGGCTATCTGGAGAGTCTGTGTTTGGTGGGCCTTCGGCCCACCAATAGCCCTCCGCAGGAGCTAGCCAAAAAGTCCGCCCGGAGGGCGGCTTTACGGCTAGTGTATCATAATCTTCGATGCCGATTGTTGTTTAGGTTAATGTTGTTGTTGTTTATCATGTCAATCAGGGAGACTATATCGAATTATTACAAGAATACACTGTAAAAAATAATGTACCCGAAGTTACTTCTTCTTAGAATAGGCTGAAAAGATAATCTGATAAACCATTCAAGAAGGATGAAAGAATATAATAACTTTTCTATTTGCATTCTTAGGAGACATTACAATGCCGCGTTGAAGAGTTTTTATCACCATCATCACCATCATCAACATCATTGCAGTCATTTTCATTCGTTCAACAATCTATTTACAGAATTTCATGGTGAATGTAACGGTGCCACAAAAACCTAGTATATTCTTTTCGATACGCCATAAAAAACTTTCCTTCTCCACATAATGGCATCACACACTTTTCACTTCCGTTCCTTTGGCCACTCATCGATTCAATTTTTATTCTTCCTCATCTATTCAGTTTTTCTCTTCCCCTCCTCTTCCTTATTCTCCTTTCCTCTTTTATCCTTCTCCTATTCCTCTTTTTTCAGTCACTTCCTCTCTCGCTTTCTCTACTTCCACCCTTCTTCATTCCCTCCCCTTTCTCTCTTCCCTTCTTCCTTTTACTTTCCTTCCACTGAATTGCAGCATGAATCATTTAAAATAAAACTTTAATAAGCGAACATTACCGTCCTTTGCACAACCACCATCACCACCATGCTGTTTTATCTGTTCTATTGCTATCTGTTAACGTGTCTGTTCGTATATGTGTCTACCAGTTCTTCCAATCTACTCATAATATTTTATCCTTTCTATTCTTAACTACTGTATTTATATTAACAATTATTCGTTATACTTTTCAGATTTTTTGTTTCTCATTTAGATTTTTCATTCCTACCATCTCAAGTTTATCAAAGCAAATCTATCCGTCCCCAAAGTCTTGTATCAGATGTTATACATGATAATTTACCTTCTGTTACCTTCCGTTACTATCTAATCAGCCGACTCGTGTTTAGAAAAGAAATACTTGCATTGTATCTTAATTAGCTTTCAAAGTTTTCACCTCTTCTGTGTATCATAGCTTCTCTTCCTAAGAAATCTATATTTTTTTTACATAAACATTTTCTTTACGCCGAAATATTATACTTAACTTTTCTTTAATTAATTTCCTATATATTTGTCTTACCAATTAGTTTAATTATTTTCACTACTTATTGTTTCCTAGGTTTCTATCTCTTTATGAATAATATCGAAACTTTTATCTGTATTTCAACACTTTCGTTTTCATATTTAATAAGTTAGTAGTGGCGGTGCTCTATTTATTCTAGAGAATGTTCTATTTCCGCCGCTTGGTGTGTCCAGCGTTGCGAGTAAAACATTTATTGCTATACAACTGAATTAATCTCCCCAAGCACTGGAAGAAAGCCATTAGGAGAGAGAGAGAGAGAGAGAGAGAGGGGAGAGAGAGAGAGAGAGGAGAGAGAGAGAGAGAGAGAGAGAGAGAGAGGAGAGAGAGAGAGAGAGAGAGAGAGAGAGAGAGAGAGAGAGAGAGAGAGAGAGAGAGAGAGAGAGAGAGGAGAGAGAGAGAGAGAGAGAGAGAGAGAGAGGGGAGAGAGAGAGAGAGAGAGAGAGAGAGAGAGAGAGAGAGAGAGAAGAAAAAAATAATAATTCCCCACCCACTAACAGATTGGTGAATAGGCAGCATGACAGAAAAGCAAATACATATAGTTGATATTCCTGATTAATGTGACAGAAGCGAGGCAAAAAAAAAAAAAAAAACTGTAAAAATCATAACGAAAAAAAAAAAAAATACAACGCACCAAAACTCGGATGTGAAATCTGGAAGTAAAAAAGACAATGATAGAAATGTGACTTGGAATTAATGCAAAAATCTCGGTTGAAAAGAATATAAGAGAAAAAGAAATTATTGAAAGCGCTGAAAACTTTTATGCCTGAAATGCAAAATCCCAGCTAATTCCTACATTCCCACCATTACCATTCTTTAATTTGGTAAGGCCTTGCCCAACCCACTGTCCCCCGTCCCCCTCCCTTGCTCTTAATGAACTGAGGCTGTCATGAGGGCGACTCGGGGAAGGGAGCCACGGGGATAGGGAGGGAGGGAGGGAAGGGGAGGTGGAGAATGTTAAGGCTGACTGATGGTGACGGTGCAAGGCGACCTGAGAAGAGAAAAGCGGACGACCAGGTCAGGACGGTGACCCTGGTGGCATGGCGACATGGAGACATGGTGGTGGTGGTGGTGGTGGTGGTGGTGGTGGTGGTGGTGGTGGCTATAGTAGTGATGGTGGGTGGTGGTGGTGGTGGTTTGTGGTGATAGTAGTGGTGGTGGTGGTGGTGAATATTAAATTAATCATGTTAAAAAATATCACAATTAGAATTATAAGACACTTGAGGTAAGACATATACGCAGTCATTCAAGCAAAATATCTGTCATCAAAGTCGATAATTTTGTCGCCGCCATGAACTTTATGGAAATTCCTTTTTTATATTTCGTTTAGGACTCTCTCTCTCTCTCTCTCTCTCTCTCTCTCTCTCTCTCTCTCTCTCTCTCTCTCTCTCTCTCTTCTCTCTCTCTCTCTCTCTCTCTCTCTCTCTCTCTCTCTCTCTCTCTCTCTCTCTCTCTCTCTCTCTCTCTCTCTCTCTCTCTCTCTCTCCCTCCCCCCCCCAGGAATATTGTGATGGACAAGAAGGCCGTGAAGGAAGTGAGCCCTATACCCAAGAAACAAGGGAGAGGGGCTCCAGGGGTGTCACGATGCAATTGCTGTTTTAACCCTTTGAGACCCAGAACGTAATTTATATATGAATTTGGGTACCATTCGACAATTTTTAGTAACTATAAGCAACATTTTAAAGATGTGACCTGTTTAGTAAGTAGCCTTGTCCACTAACTAACTTGGTAAATTCAGCTAGTTTTCGTAATTTCATGGGTAACAACAGACGATTTTTTTTATAGCAAAGGAAAGATCTGGGCGTGAAGGGGTTAACGTATGAACAGTTCGACAATCTCCGAGTGAACACAAATTGCCATAGGCGTTAATTTACCTCCCTCGGTCTTTCCATAGTCCATGCTTTCAAATAAAACATAAAGAAGGAATAGCACTGCAGTTAGGAGCTGAATATTTGTTTTTTTCTCTCTCACACTTATGTTAACACCACATACATATGCTGATTTAACCACCTTGAGACCTAGACCGTAATTACCTCCGCCAACGAAGTTGGAGGGGTTATGTTTTCACCCCGATCTGTCTGTCTGTCTGTCTGGTCTGTCTGTCTGTCTGTCTGTCTGTTAGTGTACAGGATTTCTCGAAAAGTTACGAATAGATTTGGACCAAACTCGGTATACCAAGTATATTTGGTATAAGGAAGAACTGATTTAATTTTGGATGAAATCTATTGGCAACTGTTGCCATGGCAACCAATTGATGAAA
>JACEEZ010005592.1:133527-146027 GCA_016584305.1 Chionoecetes opilio | reverse complement strand
TTGTGATTTTTGTGGGATTTTGTGTGATTTATTGGGATTTTGTTGGGATTTTTTGGAATATTTTTGGATTTTTGGGGGATTTTTTTGGATTTTTTTGGATTTTTGGTGGATTTTTTTGGATTTTTTTTAATGTTTTAGGATAAATAGAACAGGAGGAGTCACATGAGAATGTGTTTAGCAGTGTGGAGCAGTACGAGGAAGAGCAGGTGGTGTTTTAGTTGTGGTGGTGATGGTGTATGCGTATTGGTAATGTTGGTTGGTGGTGGCGGTGGAAGGCTGTGGTAATAGTGATGGTGGTGGTGGTGGAAGGTGGTAGTAATAGTGATGGTGGTGGTGGTGGAAGGCTGTGGTAATAGTGATGGTGGTGGTGGTGGAAGGCTGTGGTAATAGTGATGGTGGTGGTGGTGGAAGGTGGTAGTAATAGTGATGGTGGTGGTGGTGGAAGGCTGTGGTAATAGTGATGGTGGTGGTGGTGGAAGGTGGTAGTAATAGTGATGGTGGTGGTGGTGGAAGGCTGTGGTAATAGTGATGGTGGTGGTGGTGGAAGGTGGTAGTAATAGTGATGGTGATGGTGGTGGAAGGTTGTGGTAATAGTGATGGTGGTGGTGGTGGAAGGTGGTAGTAATAGTGCTGGTGGTGGTGGTGGAAGGTTGTGGTAATAGTGATGGTGGTGGTGGTGGAAGGTGGTAGTAATAGTGCTGGTGGTGGTGGTGGAAGGTTGTGGTAATAGTGATGGTGGTGGTGGTGGAAGGTTGTGGTAATAGTGATGGTGGTGGTGGTGACGATGGTGACGGTGGTGGACGCAGAACAGGGCGGGGCAGCTTTAGAGGTTCTGATCTCACACAGTCACGCCACACACGCATTACCGTGCCCTGCCCTCCCCTTCCCTGCCCTTGCTGATTCAACCTTGCAATTTTTTTTTTACGCCACTCTCCTAAATCTGCAGACTTTTTTTTATTTCTTTCTTAACATTTCGTATTCAACCCCTTCACGCCCAGATCTTTCCTTTGCTATATAAAATCGTCTGTTGTTAGCCATAAAATTACGAAAAGTAACTGAATATACCAAATGAGCTAGTGGACAAGGATACTAAACAGGTCATATCTATAAAATATTGCTTATATTCACTAAAAATCATCTAATGGTGCCCAAATTACAATGGAAATTACGCTCTGGGTGTGAAAGGGTTAATGCGGGTGTATCCTCCTCATCTCACCTAAACACACCTCATTTACTCTTCCCTTGTCTTTTCCTGAGGCTAAGCGCCTGATTAACACACCTCTGCACCCACTCATAACCCCCCTCCCTCAATATTCTTCCTTCCCTTCCCTGTCCGCGCTTGTCCATGATCCGTACTTATTTTCATTTTTTTCACAGCTATGTATAACTCCTAAAGACGTATTCAGGATTTATATTGTGACGCCTTTGATGATTAGAGCGTCATGCCGTCCTGCCCATCCCTGCAATACCCCGGTGTATTCAAGGTCGAAGGTAGGGTTGATGGGCAGCATGTGGGTAGTTTGATCCAAAGTTAACTCGAACTCAGAACTATAGCACAATGTTTCTAGACGCTGACTGGTCGGCCAACACCTCCTGTATAATCGTATATTGGTATAAGAGAAACCCTGACGCGCGGTGGAGGCTGTTATGATGGAAAGAACCGTTTTGCATATGTTATAGTGCATGTGTCTAGATTTGTTTGTTGTCAATACATGACCCAACAATGACATGGTGACGCTTTTTTATTCAATTCTACCTAAGTATTGTAATATTTTTTCATTGGTAAATCATTCTTCCTAATATGATCTATCAATACAATATAAACGAAGGGCATTGCAATTCTCAGTGCATGTTTCGTTACTTCTGTGTGCACTGCATACATACACCGTTATGTCGTATTACATTACAGAAAAAATGATATATCTAGCTGGTTCAGAAACACTTTCATATACATGAAAAGACTTTCATATTCTTTGTGTTCTGGTGATGCATGACTGCATCACCGCATAGAAACAAAGCACCCTTTTAAGAAAATAATCTACAACCCTTCACAATCACGCGTTGCACCTTCCCTCCCGAGCCCAAAGCAGGCCAACGCTTGTGTATCCGTTTGGTATACAGGCAAAAATTAGAGCATAACCACACTCTAGACATACTCTTGTCAGTGTGACAAGAATAGGCTTGTTCTGCGAACATGTCTAAAATCACATGAATAATCTTGTCACACTGAAAAGATCTTAACTTGTCAACCATGAAAAGATTGTGTTCATCAACATGACAAGATTTGACCGTCTTCCATGACAAGAAGCATCTTGTCATGGAAGACAAGTTAAATTTTGTCATTGTTGACGAACACAATCTTGTTATGGTTGACAAGTTAAGATCTTGTCAGTGTGACAAGATTTATCTTGTGATCACGTTCGCAGAACAAGTTGTTTCTAGTCACACTAACAAGTTTTTTTTTTTGGAGATCTTCACCATCTCACGTCTCTACATTGCTGCCGGTGTTACAACTTTGCTTCCTTGTTGTTACAACGAAACTATCCAGATTTTCGATGAACGTTCATTCATTGTTGAGACACCCTGAGGAAAAATAAAGGAAATTATATATATATATATATAAATTAAATTTCTCTATCTATCTATCTATCTATCTATCTATCTATCTATCTATCTATCTATCTATCGATCGATCGATCGATCGATATATATATATATATATATATATATATATATATATATAATATATATATATATATATCTATCTATCTATGTATATATATATCTATGTATATCTATCTATATATATATATATATATATATATATATATATATATATATATATATATATATAAATGTAATATATATATGTATACTAGCCGCAAAGCCGCCCTCTGGGCGGACTTTTTGGCTAGCTCCTGCGGAGGGCTATTGGTGGTGGGCCTTCGGCCCACCACCTGTGTTTCTTCGGCCCACCAAACACGGACTCTCCAGGCCCCATCTAACTTTCCTGAAATCATGGATGTAGAAAGTATGTATTCCCTCCACCCATTCACTCACCCATACCCATCACCCCCCACCCATTCACTCACATATTACCCATCACCCCCCACCCATTCACTCACCCATTACTCATCACCACACACCCATTCACTCACCCATTACCCATCACCCCCCACCTATTCCCTCACCCATCACCCATCACCCCCAACCCATCACCCCCCACCCATTCACTCACCCATCACCCCACACCCATTACCCATCACCCTACCCATTCACTCACCCATTACCCATCCCCCTATATCAAGGTTTCCTCAATTCTCGCAACCCACTTTTTTTTCTTCACAATTATCGCTAATAGGCTGCTAAAAAAAAAAAAAAAAAAAATGATCGGATCATCTCATAATTAGGCTTAAAACCTTCTACTGGTCAACCCGGTTCCAAAAAGGTGCCATATGAGGTGATTGCGCCACGGGGTGAGGAACCTATACCACACACACACACACACACAGACAGACAGACAGACAGACAGACACACTTTCGCTTATATTTACCACTAGCCGCAAAGCCGCCCTCCGGGCGGACTTTTTGGCTAGCTCCTGCGGAGGGCTATTGGTGGTGGGCCTTCGGCCCACCACCTGTGTTTGGTGGGCCTTCGGCCCACCAAACACGGACTCTCCAGATAGCCCCTTCTAACTTTCCTGAAATCATGGATGTAGAAATGTATGTATTACCCCCACCCATTCACTCACCCATTACCCATCACCCCCCACCCATTCACTCACCCATTACCCATCACCCCCCACCCATCACTCACCCATTACCCATCACCACACACCCATTCACTCACCCATTACCCATCACCCCCACCTATTCCCTCACCCATCACCATCACCCCCAACCCATCACCCCCCACCCTTTCACTCACCCATCACCCCACACCCATTACCCATCACCCCACCATTCACTCACCCATTACCCATCACCCTACATCAAGGTTTCCTCAATTCTCGCAACCCACTTTTTTTTCACAATTATCGCTAATAGGCTGCTAAAAAAAAAAAAAAGTGATCGGATCATCTCATAATTGGGCTTAAAACCTTCCCTGGTCAACCCGGTTCCAAAAAGTTTCATATGAGGTGATTGCGCCACGGGGGGCGGAACCTATACCAGACACACACACACACACACACACACACACACACACACAGACAGACAGACAGACAGACACACTTTCGCTTATATTACCATTACCCATCACCCCCCACCTATCCCTCACCCATCACCCATCACCCCCCCAAACCCATCCCCCCCCACCCCTTCACTCACCCATCCCCCCCACCCACACCAATCACCCAAAAGTAAAAGAATATCCAAAGGGGCAGTGGACAAGGATACTAAACAGGTCAAATAAAATTTTTGCTTAAAATTTACTTAAAAAAACATTAATTGGTGCCCAAATTTTTTAAATGGAAATTTCGCTCTGGGTGTGAAAGGGTTTTCATGGGGTTTTATCCTCCCCCAAAACTCACCTAAAAACCCCCACCTTTATTTTCTCTTCCCTTTTTTTTCCCGAGGCTTTAAACGCCTGATTTTAACAACCTTGGGACCCACTCCTAAAACCCCCCCCCCCTTTTAATATTCTTTCCCTTTCCCTTTCCCCGGTCCCCCGCTTTTCCATGATCCGAATTTATTTTTATTTTTTTTTACAAACTATGTAAATCCCCAAAAGACGGATTCAGGATTTTATTGTGACGCCTTTGATGATTTTTGGGGCGGGCATGCCCTCCTGCCCCACCCTGCAACCCCGGTGTATTCAAGGTCGAAGGTAGGGTTTATGGGGGCCAGGGATGTGGGAGTTTTATCCAAAAATTAAATCGAATTTAGAAAAAATAGCACAATGTTTTTTAGACCCCCCGACGGTCGGGGCCCAAAACCCCCCTGGAAATCGTATTTTTTGGTATAAGAGAAACCCTGACGCGCGGTGGAGGCCCGTTATTTTATGGAAAAAACCGTTTTGCCCTATGTTAAGTGATTTGTCTAGATTTTTTTGTTGTCAATTAAAATGACCCAACAAGGGCATGGGTTTCGCCTTTTTTTATTTTAAATTTTTACCTAAGTATTGTAATATTTTTTTCATTGGTTTAAAACTTTTTTCCTAATTTTGATCTTTTCAATTTCAATATAAAAAGAAGGGATTGCCCAAATTTTCAGTGCAGTTTCGTTTTCTTTTGTGTGCAAGGGAAAACATACAACCCTTATGTCCCTATTAAAATTACAGAAAAAATGATTATTCTAGCTGGTTCAGAAACACCCTTTTATATACATGAAAAGGGCCCTTTTATATTTTTGTGTTCGGGTGATGCCTGACTGCACAACCATAGAAACCCAAAACACCCTTTTAAGAAAATTTAATTTTTACAACCCTTTACAATTCCCCGCGTTGCAAACCTTCCCCCCCCGAGCCCCAAAACAGGCCCAAAGTTGTGTACCGTTTGGATTTCAGGCAAAAATTAGAGCAAAAACCACACTCTAGGGCATTTCTCTTGTTTAATTTTGGGAAAAAAATAGGCTTGTCTCGAAACATGTCTAAAATTTACATGAATAATCTTTTTCAACTGAAAAACCATCTTAAAATTGTAACCCTGAAAAGATTGGTTTTTATCAACATGGGCAAGGGTTTGACCCGTCTTCCCTGACAAGAAGCATCTTTTAATGGAAGACAAGTTAAATTTTTTTCATTGTTTACGAAACACAATTTGGGAGGTTGACAAGTTAAGACTTGTCAGGTTGGACAAAAATTTATCTTGTGACACCGGTTGCAGAACAAGTTGTTTCTTTGTCACAATTTAAAAAGTTTTTTTTTTTTGGAGATTTTTCACCATCTCCCGTTCTTTCATTCTGCCGGTGTTTAACCCAAATTTTCTTTCCCTTTTTGTTACAACGAAAAATATCCAGAATTTTTTGATTTTAACGTTTTATTAAATTTTTGAGACCCCCCCGGGGGAAAAATAAAAGGGAAATTTTTAATAATATATATAAAAAAATTTCTCTATCTATCTATCATCTATCTATCTATCTACTAACTATTATCTAAACCCAACCCATCGATCGATCGTCGATTATATATAATATACTATAATTTATATATATATATATATTTTATTTTAAAATATATATCTTTTCTATCTATTTATTTAAAAATATCTATGGATAAACCAAATTTTATATATAAAATATATACTAAAAATATATATTTTATATATTTATAATAAATGTAATATTTTTATGTATACAGCCGCCAAAAACCCCCCTTGGGCGGACTTTTTTTGGGTAGCTCCTTTTCGGAGGGCTATGGTGGTGGGGCCCTTTGGGCCCCCCCACCTTTGTTTCTTTTGGCCCCCCCCAAACACGGACTTCCAGGCCCCCCTCTAACTTTCCTGAAATCCCTGGATGAGAAAATGTATGATTCCCCCCACCCAAATTTATCACCCATTTTCCATCCCCCCCCCACCAAATTTATCACATATTTCCCATCACCCCCCACCCATTTAACCCCACCCCCTTTTCTAAACAACCCCACACCCATTTTACCCCCCCCATTACCCCCTCACCCCCCAACCCATTCCCCCACCCATTAAACCCCCCACCCCCCCCCCCATCCACCCCCCACCCATTCACCACCCCCACCCCACACCCCATTACCCACCCCCCACCCATTCACTCAAACCCATTTCCCCTCCCCCTATAAACAAGGTTTCCTCAATTTTCCAAACCCACTTTTTTTTTTTCACAATTACGCTAATAGGTGCTAAAAAAAAAAAAAAAAAAAAAAACGGATATCTCATAATTTGGCTTTTAAAAACCCTTTACCCCCTCAACCCGGTTCCAAAAAGGTGCCATATGGGTGATTGGGGCCACCGGGGGGAGGAAACCCATACCACAACCCCCACAAACACAAAGACAAAACCCGAAAAGACAGGGCAGACACAAATTTCGCTTTTTTTATTTTTCCACTAGGCCCCACCCCAAAACCGCCCTCCGGGCGGACTTTTTTGGGTAGGGTCCTGCGGAGGGCTATTGGGGGGGCCTTTTGGCCCAAAAAACCCGGGTTTGGTGGGGTTCGGCCCCCCAAACACGGACCCCTCCAGAAAAGCCCCCCTAACTTTCCTTTAAATAATGGAGTGAAAAAGTATGTAATTTCCCCCCCCCCCCTTCATACCCAAATTTCCAATTTAAACCCCCCACCCAAATTTTACTCACCCTTTTTCCCCATCACCCCCCCCCCAAACACTCACCCCTTTCCCATCACCCACACACCCTTTACCCCACCCATTAAACCCCCTCACCCCCCCCCCTTTTTCCCCCAAACCCCTCACCCCTCACCCCCAAAACCCCCTCACCCCCCCACCCTTTCACCCACCCATCACCCCCAACCCCCTTTCCCATCCCCCCCCCATTCCCCTCCCCCCATTAACCCCAAAAACCCCACATCAAAAGGGTTTCCTCAATTTTTCGCAAACCCACTTTTTTTTCACAATATCGCTAATAGGCTGGCCTAAAAAAAATAAAAAAAAAGTGATTCCCGGGGTTTATTCAATTTAATTGGGGTTTTAAAAAACCTTTCCCCCGGGGGCCCCAAACCCCCGGGTTTCCCCAAAAAAGTTTTATATGAGGGGGAAATTTCGCCAAGGGGGGCCCCGGGAAACCTTTTACCAGACACACAACACACACACACCCAAAAACACACACACAACAAGGACAGGCAGGGCAGACCCCCACTTGCTTTTAAAATTTTCCAATACCCACACCCCCCCCTATTCCCTCACCCTCACCCATTCCCCCCCCCAACCCCATCACCCCCCCAACCCCCTTTACTCACCCATCACCCCAAAAACCCATTTCCCATTTTACCCCCACCCATTACTCAAACCCCTTACCCATCACCCAAAATCAAGGTTTCCTCAATTCTCCCCAACCCCCTTTTTTTTAACAATTTCCCCTTTAAAAGGTCAAAAAAAAAAAAAAAAGGTGATCGGATCATCTCATTTAACCCTTTTCTTTAAAAACCTTTCCCCTGGGGAAACCCGGGTTTCCCCAAAAAAGTGGCCCTTTTGAGGTGATTTCCCACGGGGGGCGGAAAAACCAAAACCAAGGGCCCCACACTCTCACACACCAAAAACACACCCCCACGACAGACACACTTTTGCTAATATTTTTCCCCTTACCCATCACCCCCCAAACCATTCCCCCCACCCCTCACCCCTCACCCCCCCAAACCCCTCACCCCCCCCCCATTCACCCCACCCATCACCCCACACCCCTTACCCCTCACCCCCCCCATTCACCACCCATTACCCCCACCCTACATTTAAGGTTTTCCCCAATTTTCGCAACCCACTTTTTTTTCCCCAATTACGCTTAAAAAGGCTGCCCAAAAAAAAAAAAAAAAATGGGTCGGATTTATTCAAAAATTGGGCTTAAAACCTTCCCCGGGGCAACCCCGGGTTCCCAAAAAAGTTTCATATGAGGTGGGTTTTTGGGGGGCCAAAAGGGGGCGGAAAACCCATTTTTCCAGGGCACACCCCCACACACACAACCCACACACACACCCCAAAAGACAGACAGACAGGACAGACACAAATTTCGTTATATTTTTCCCTTACCTTTTATTCCCCCCCCCCCCAAAACCCCCCATTCCCCCCCCCATCACCCATCACCCCCAAAACCCCTCACCCCCCCCCCATTCAATCACCCCTTTACCCCACAAACCCCTTACCCTCACCCCACCCCTTCACTCCAAACCCCTTTCCCCCCCACCCCACATCAAGGTTTTCCCCCAATTTCGCAACCCCCCTTTTTTTTTCACAAATTTTCGTAATAGGTTTCTAAAAAAAAAAAAAAAAAAAAGTGATCGAATCATTCATAAGGGGCTTAGACCTTCCCCCGGTCAACCCCCGGTTCCCCAAAAGTGCCATAGGGGGGATTTCGCCACCGGGGGGGGGAACCTATACCACAAAACCCCACAACCCCACACAGACAGACAGACAGACAGACAGGGAAAAACAGAAGACAGACAAAATTTTGCTTAAAATTATAAATTTCCCATTCCCCCCCCCAAACCCATTCCCCACCCATCACCCAAACACCCCCAACCCCTCACCCCCCACCCATTCACCAAACCCCTCACCCCCCCACCCCTTACCCATCACCCCCCCCCCATTACCCCCTCAACCCCCCCCATTCACTTTACCCATTACCCACCCCCCTATATCAAGGTTTTCCCCAATTCTCGCAAAACCCCCTTTTTTTTTACAATTAAACGCCCTTTAAAAAGGTGCTAAAAAAAAAGAAGAAAAAAAAAAATGATCGAATCATCCATTTAAAAATTGGGGGTTTAAAAACCTTTCCCCCGGTAAACCCCGGCCCCCAAAAAAATTCTTTTGAGGTGATTGCCCCCACGGGGGGCGGAAATTTACCACACACCCCAAAACAAAACAGGGGCAGACAGACAGACAGACAGACACACTTTCGCTTATATTATTTTAATTTTTTATATTTTAGCCCCCAAAAACCGCCCCCCGGGGGGAAAATTTTTGGGTTTGGGTCCCCGGAGGGGGATGGTGGTGGGCCTTCGGCCCCCCCACCTGTGTTTGGTGGGGGCCCTTTGGCCCCCCCAAACACGGAACCCCCCCAGGGTAGCCCCCTTTTAAAATTTTTCCGGGAAACATGGATGGAGAAATGTATGTATTACCCCCCCCCCACACTCCCCCAATTTTCCCACACCCCCCACTCATTCACCCCCCATCACCCCAAAACCCATTTCCCATCACCCCCCCCATTCCCCTCACCCCTTAAACCCCCCAACCCCACATCAAGGGTTTTCCCAATTCTCGCAACCCCCTTTTTTTTTTTTAAAAATCGCTAATAGGCTGCTTTAAAAAAAAAAAAAAAAAAGTGATCGGATCAAACTTTATAATTTGGGGTTAAAAACCTTTCCCCCGGGCAACCCCCCGGGTTTCCCAAAAAAGTGCCATATGAGGTGGGTTGCCCCCACGGGGGGCGGAAAACCCATACCCGACCCCACACCACAAAACACACAACACACACACACACACCAAAAAAAAGACAGGGCAGACAGAACACTTCGCTTTTAATTTTCCATTTCCCCTTTACCCCCCCCCTATTCCCCACCCCTTTTACCCATCAACCCCCAAACCCCCCACCCCCCACCCATTTCCCCTTCACCCATAACCCCCCCACCCCCTTTTTTTCCCCTCACCCCACCCATTCACTCACCCCTTACCCCCTCACCCTACATCAAGGTTTCCTCAATTCTCGCAAACCCCCTTTTTTTTTCACAATTATCGCTAATAGGCTGCCCAAAAAAAAAAAAAAAAAAAAGTGATCGAATCATCTCATAAGTGGGCCTTATGACCTTCCCCTGGTCAACCCGGTTCCAAAAATGTGCCATATGAGGTGATTGCGCCACGGGGGGCGGAACCTATACCCCCACACAAAACACACACACACAGACAGACAGACAGACAGACAGACAGACAGACAGACAGACACACTTTCGCTTATATTATTTAGATTCCCCATCACCCCCACCTATTCCCTCACCCATCACCCATCACCCCCAACCCATCACCCCCCCCCCCCATTCACTCACCCATCACCCCACACCCATTACCCATCACCCACACCCATTACCCATCACCCCACCCATTCACTCACCCATTACCCATCACCCTACATCAAGGTTTCCCTCAATTCTCGCAACCCACTTTTTTTTTTCACAATTATCGCTAAAAGGCTGCTAAAAAAAAAGAGAAAAAAAGTGATCGAATCATCCTCATAATTGGGCTCTAAAACCTTCCCCTGGTAACCCGGCCCCAAAAAAATGTGCCATATGAGGTGAGTTGCGCCACGGGGGCGCGGAACTTATACCACACACACACACACACAGACAGACAGACAGACAGACAGAAAACACTTTCGCTTAATTATAATTATATATATACTAGCCGCAAAGCCGCCCTCCGGGCGGACTTTTTGGCTGGCTCCTGCGGGGGGCCCTATTGGTGGGGGGCCCTTTCCCGGCCCACCACCTGTGTTTGGTGGGCCTTCGGCCACCAAACACGGACTCCCCAGATAGCCCCTTCTAACTTTCCCGAAAATCAGGATGTAGAAATGTATGTATTACCCCCACCCATTTACTCCCCCCTTACCCATCACCCCCCACCCATTCACTCACCCATCACCCCCACACCCATTACCCATCACCCCACCCATTCACTCACCCCATTACCCATCACCCTACATCAAGGTTTCCTCAATTCTCGCAACCCACTTTTTTCACAATTATCGCTAATAGGCTGCTAAAAAAAAAAAAAAAAAGTGATCGGATCATCTCATAATTGGGCTTAAAACTTTCCCCTGGTCAAACCCGGTTCCAAAAATGTGCCATATGAGGTGATTGCGCCCCGGGGGCGGAACCTATACCAGACCACCACCCCACAACACACACACACACACAAAACACACAGAAAAGACAGACAGACAGACACACTTTCGCTTATATTTACCATTACCCATCACCCCCCACCTATTCCCTCACCCATCACCCATCACCCCCAAACCCATCCACCCCCACCACCCTTCACTCACCCATCACCCCACACCACATCACCCCCCAGTGGGTCTGTCTGTGTGTGTGGTGTGTGTGTTGGAGTGTGCTGGTATAGGTTCCGCCCCCCGTGGGCAATCACCTCATATGGCACATTTTTGGAACCGGGTTGACCAGGGGAAGGTTTTTTAAGCCCAATTATGAGATGATCCGATCACTTTTTTTTTTTTTTAGCAGCCTATTAGCGATAATTGTGAAAAAAAAAATGGGTTGCGAGAATTGAGGAAACCTTGATGTAGGGTGATGGGTAATGGGGGAGGAATGGGTGGGGTGATGGGTAATGGGTGTGGGGTGATGGGTGAGTGAATGGGTGGGGGGTGATGGGGTTTGGGGGGGATGGGTGATGGGTGAGGGAATAGGTGGGGGGTGATGGGAATGGTAAATATAAGCGAAAGTGTGTCTGTCTGTCTTCTGTCTGTGTGTGTGTGTGTGTGTGTGTTGTTCTGGTATAGGTTCCGCCCCCCGTGGCGCAATCACCTCATATGAAACATTTTTGGAACCCGGGGTTTACCAGGGGAAGGTTTTAAGCCCAATTATGAGATGATCCGATCACTTTTTTTTTTTTTAGCAGCCTATTAGCGATAATTGTGAAAAAAAAGTGGGGGTTTCGAGAATTGAGGAAACCTTGGGTTAGGGTGATGGGTAATGGGGTGAGTGAATGGGTTGGGGTGATGGGTAAAAGGGTGTGGGGGATGGGTGAGTGAAAGGGTGGGGGGTGATGGGTTGGGGGTGATGGGTGATGGGTGGGGAATAGGTAGGGGGTGATGGGTAAAGGGTGAGTGAATGGGTGTGTGGTGATGGGTAATGG
>JACEEZ010005592.1:106027-128527 GCA_016584305.1 Chionoecetes opilio | reverse complement strand
AGAGAGAGAGAGAGAGAAGAGAGAGAGAGGAGAGAGAGAGAGGAGAGAGAGAGAGAGAGAGGAGGAGAGAGAGAGATAGAGAGAGAGAGAGGGGAGGAGAGATGAGAGAGGAGGGGAGAGAGAGGGAGGAGAGGAGAGGGAGAGAGGGAGAGAGGAGAGAGAGAGAGAGGAGAGAGAGAGAGGAGAGAGAGGGGGGGGGGGGGGGGGGGGGGGGGGGAGATTTTCTGCTTCACTATTCTTCCTTTTTAAAATATCCTCTCATCTCCTATTCTACCTTTTTTTGTCAATGTTTTTATTTCATTTTCTATTTCACACATCTTTTTCTATGTTTTTCTGTTCAACACAATACTTCTGCATCGCGTTTTTCCTCCCCATCCCTAGCTCTCTACTTTCCCTCGTGACGGAAAAGCCGTGAGGGGAGGAGAACATCTGGCGTCACTCTCTTTCCCTCTCTGCTCCCGCCACGCCCCAACCCACTGCAACCCAGCCCAAACCCCACAAAACCCAACAAATAACAGCAAAGGGAGGAGATGCGGCAGAAAGGCGAGGGTAAGTCTGCGGGGAGGCGAAAGGCGAATGTAAACTTGTCTCTGTGTGCAATGATTAATGGCCGTCTTGGGGCCGCTAATTTGTGGAAGTGGAAATCCAGGCAACGTGCTATAGGAGAAGTCTTAAGATTTTAGACTTAAATGTGTGTGTGTGTGTGTGTGTGTGTGTGTGTGTGTGTGTGTGTGTGTGTGTGTGTGTGTGTGTGTGTGTGTGTGTGTGTGTGTGTGTGTGTGTGCGCGCGTGTGCGCTAGTGTGTGTGTGTGTGTGTGTGTGTGTGTGTGTGTGTGTGTGTGTGTGTGTGTGTGTGTGTGTGTGTGTGTGTGTGTGTGTGTGTGTGTGTGTGTGTGTGTGTGTGTGTGTGTGTGTGTGTGTGTGTGTGTGTGTGTGTGTGTGTGTGTGTGTGTGTGTGGGTGTGTTGTGTAATTATTTACCTAGTTGTATTTTACAGGGCCTGAGCTACACTCGTACGGCCCGTCTCCATATCTACATTTTATTTTGTCTCAAATTTTTGTTTCATTCCTGAATGGTTGTTGGCCGAAGCCGGTTTTCGGGACCTTGGGTTGGCATCCTGTTAGCTCTTCAATTGCCAGGCAACCACCACGAAAGGCGGGACACAACCCAACTGCAACCCGGGCTATCACCTGTTACCCATTCACTGTTTGGGGTAGGGGCTCGGGTTTTAAAGAGACAGCCCATCTTTCTCCGCTCCTCCCGAGGACCGAACCCGGGATTTCCCGTTTGTGAACCGGGCGTGCTAACCTCAAAGGATTACCCGTATATGTGGTATGTGTGTGTGTGTTTGTGTGTGTGGGTGTTAGTGTGTGGGGTGTGTGTGTGTGTGTGTGTGGTGTGTGTGTGTGTGTTGTGTGTGTGTGAAGTGTGTGTGTGTGTTGTGTGTGTGTGTGTGTGTGTGTGTTTTGTGTGTGTGTGTGGTGTGTGTGTGGTGTGTGTGTGTGTGTGTGTGTGTGTGTGTGTGTGTGTGTGTGTGTGTGTGTGTTGTGTGTGTGTGTGTGTGTGTGTGTGTGTGTGTGTGTGTGTGTGTGTGTTGTGTGTGTGTGTGTGTTGTGTATGTATGTTGTGTGTGTGTGTGTGTGTGGTGTGTGTGTGTGTGTGTGTGTGTGTGTGTGGTGTGTGTGTGTGTGTGTGTGTTTATTTTCATATGTATGTGTGCTTGTGTCTCTATAGATACACGTTACGTTACCAAGTCAATTTTCAATACCACTATTATGAAAAGAAAAAAAGTTTACATCTTAAAAAAAAATTCTGATAATTTTAATTACATTACCATAAGATCTGCCTCCATTCCGATGTATATAATTTCTGCTTATCCTTTCATACTATACATATTTCCTTCTAAGTTGAAATACGCTTGAGATATGCACTTACTTCATAACATAACGAGGTAGAATGCTATACAAATATGTTCATTATAAAGATCTTGTACAGAACTCTTTACCTTTTGATCAGCCTGCAACAATGTGCATAGCGCGCTCCTGCTCTTCCTTGAAAAATCCCCGCATCACATTAATGGGCGAGGAGCAGAGAGAGAGAGAGAAGAGAGGAGGAGAAGAGGAGAGAGAGAGAGGGAAAAGAGAGGGGAGAGAGAGAGAGAAAGAGAGAGGAGAAGAGAAGAGAGAGAGAAGAGAGAGAGAAGGAGAGAGAGAGAGAGAGAGAGAGAGAGAGAGAGAGAGAGAGCGAAACACAACACACATGCATACAAAATGATGTATGAGAAGAGATGAGACGTCACAGGAAATATAGAGAGTTGTGTGCAAAACAAAGGGGGAGAGAAAAGGAGGAATAACAAAGAGACGAAAACAAAGCTAGAAAAAACCTCAGTGGAAATGCTGGCTAATGTGAGGATGGAGAAACATTGCTTGCTCCTTTCTCTCTTCTCTCTCTCCTCTCCCTCCTAAACCTCTCTCTCCTCTCTCTCCTCTCTCTCCTCTCTTTCCCCCCTTCTCTCGGCAATCTCATTCTTCTTCATCTCCCCGTAATTTTATTTTTTCTCTCTCTTCGATTTTCTCCCCCTCTCTCTTCTCTTTCATCTTTTTCTTCTATAATTTTCTTGTTTTATTTTTTTTTAGCTCCTTCTTTTAGTCCCTTCAGGATTATTTTAAGTGCAGGGGCTGGCCCCTTTAAATCTTACTTAGTGTACATAACAAGTTCCGTTCTTGGGATATAACTTTTTTTCCTCCGTCTTCTCCCTCTTCCCCCTCTCCTTTTCTCTCCCTTCTCTCTCTCCCTCTCTCTCCTTCTCGTCATCCCTCTCCCCTCTCAATCTTCCCCGTCCCTCTCATCCTCTCCATCTCTCTCCTCGTCTCTCTTCTCTTCATCTCTCTCTCTCATCTCTCTCTACTCACACCTCGTAGTGTTTTACATCTTTTAACATAAACAAGGGGGTTAAAGTTTGCTCCCGCTTCTTACACTACAACATGGGAACACCCCAAAATCGTGAAGTACATATAGCAAACAAAAGAACCCCCATAAAAAAAAAAAAAAAAATAAAAAGGAAAAAAATAAAAGCTACAAACCGCAATATAACCCAAAGAGAACTCACAACCATCCTAGTGTAATCAGCATCTCATTTTATAAAAAGTTAAAAAGTAAGATAATAAAAGGCTGTTTTGAAAATTCCAAGCTAAAGAAGCAAGAAATACGTAAAAGGTCCCAAAAGCTAATTGTTGTAAACAGCAAACACAAACAAAACACAACCCACACACACACACACACAATTACACACAAAGCGCACCCCCACACAAACACACACACAACACCACACAAACAACACACACAAAATACACACACACAAAAAAATAAAAAATCACACACCAACACACACACACACACCCCAAAAAACACACAACAAAACACAGACACACACCACACACAATCTATTGTAGCAGCAGAAGTTAAGCCAGCGAACGATTGTTGAACATAAAAATGAAATATAAAATATAAAAACCGAGCTATAACAAAAGCCATCCATTCACCTGCGTATTAATTGGATCTTTCACTGAACGATTTAATGAAGTGAATATTGAAAGTTCATTGAAATTTGTCATAATCGACGAGGGAAGTAACTTAAAAAAACTTGATGAAATAATTTAAATCTTGTCCCGAAGTGATTGTATTATTGATGGCAGTAATTTCTGCGCTCATCCTCTCTCCTCCCTCTCTCTCTCTCTCTCTCTCTCTCTCCCCTCTCTCTCTCTCCCTCTCTCTCTCTCTCTTCTCTGTCTGTCTGTCTGTCGTCGTCTGCTTGTTGTCTGTCCTCTCTCGTTCTCTCTCTCTCTCTCTCCTCTCCTCCGTCTCTCTCTCTCTCTCTCTCTCTCCTCTCATCTCATCTCTCTCTCTCTCCCTCTCTCTCTCCTCCTCTCATCTCTACGTCTCTCCTCCTCGTCCCTCTCTCTCTCTCCTCTCTCTCTCTCTCTGTCCTGTCTGTCTGTCTGTCTGTCTGTCTGTCTGTCTGTCGTCTGTCTGTCTGTCTGTCTGTCTGTCTTCTGTCTGTCTGTCTGTCTGTCTGTTCTCTCTCTCTCTCTCTCTCTCTCTCATCTCTCTCATCGCTCGCCTCTCTTCTCTCTCCTCTCTCTTCCTCTCTCTCTCTCTCTCTCTCAACCTCTCTCTCAACCTCTCTTTCAACCTCTCACTCCCAACCTCTCTCTTTCAACCTCTCTTTCTCAACCTCTCTTTCTCACTCACTCTCTCACTCTCTCTCTCTCTCTCAACCTCTCTCCCAACCTCTATCCTAAATACCTCTCTCCACCTATCTCTCTTACCTTTTCTTTCTACATTTTTCCCCCTCGTTCCCTCCCTTCCCCCTATCCTTCCATGCCGTCTTTACATGGACGAGTTTCAGGGTGAGAAACATTTTTCAGGCGGGGGCAGAGCATCCCGCTGAATATTAATGAACGTAAAGAGCCTAATGACCACATAAAAAAGGGTTATATTACCAGCCCGTCTCAGCCTCGCTTGGGCGGCACGCGGCTGAAAATGTTAAGGTGTGCTCACGTGAACTTGCATATTATATCACCTCCTTTAAAGAAAACATGAAGAAAAAGGAGAAATAAAATTGCAAGTAAAAATAAAAAGAATAGACGTTGACAAATGAGATAAAAGTCTGATCATTTGGTTGTGCAGCTTATTTTTTTTGTTTTGTTCAAAGTTTACGTATATTTAAAAAAATAAAATTCAAGGTTCAAAGTTTCAGTGTTTAGTATTTGATCTAATTCCACACTCTTTAACTGAAGATAAAGAGTGTAGTGTGTGTCGACAAAGCTTATTAGGTGGACGGAAAAAGGTCAGTAATTACTTTTTCACGAAAAGCCTTTTATAGCCCTTTTTTCTTATGTAACCTAACACCTCTAAAGAGCACACGACAAGGAGTTGTACACCTGAGTTATGGCGAAGGCGTGCAGACCGCGCTGAAATTACACACAGAGAAAGATGATTGGCAGGAACATCATCCCGGCTCTCTTAGACCGGGAGCCCAGAGCGTTTATTCATGTGAACGACGGCAAAAGGTTTGACATCATGAATATCAAGATTGAATCTCAGACATTAAATTTCAGCATTGCTGCCGGAGCGCAGCCGGGGCTTTAACCCTTAAATACCCCAAATAGAAGGGTTAAAATGATATTTATTCATGCGAGAAGCGGCAAGGCTGTCAATGGTCTAAAATTGTTCTTAAGAGTCCCCTGTACAGTAAATGCACAACGACAGCAATTTTGGGTGGGGCTTTGCCCCCGACAGCAAGCCCCACCCCTGGGTCAAAAATGACATTTATTTATGCGGAACGGCTGGCAATGGTCTCAAATTGTTCCCAAGAGTCCACTGTACACTAAATGCACAATGACAGCAATTTTGGGTGGGGCTTTGCCCCCGACAGCAACTCTCCCCCAATCCCCCAGCCCCTGGTCAAAAGTGACATTTATTTATGCGAAAAGCACCAAGGCTGGCAATGGTCTCAAATTGTTCCCAAGAGTCCCCTGTACCCTAGTCTGAGGTTGAGATTAGGTTAGGTTGAGGTTGACCTAACCTCAACCTAACCTAACCTAACCTCAACTTCAACCTCATCTAACCTCAACCTAACCTAACCTCAGCCTAACCTAACCTCAACCTAACCTAACTCAACCTAAATCGACCTCTAACTCTCTCCCTCTCTCTCCGAGAGGTCAACCTCGACCTCGACCTCGAGTTCAACCTCGACCTAGAGGTCAACCTCGACCTCAACCTCGACCTCAAGGTCAACCTCGATCTCGACCTCAACCTAACCTAACCTCACCTTAACCCCTTTCTTACCCCACAGCAACGCTGGGTCACGTTCCGTTTCCGCAAATACTAATCAAAGTAACTTAATCAAGCGCTCTGTTACAGTGGACTCTAGACACCCCGCTGGTAAACCCTCACGAAGGGTTACCAAAACTACTAAAGAACTTAAATTACTATACACAAATGCCAGAAGCATTATTTTAAAGCGTAACGAACTAATAGCATACGTTGTTGCCGAAACGCCAGATATAGTTAGTATCACTGAGAGTTGGCTCAACACCAAAGATAAACATTTATTATCTGAAATAACCATTCCAGGCTACAAGAAATTCCTAAATTGTCGTACACATAAAGCATGTGGTGGTGTCATTCATTACATTAAAGATAATCTACAAGCAATCGAAATTGATAAAGAAATCAAGATCATTATGGCTCAGTCTACGCAAAGATTAAGCTTAACGGTAAACTGCTAACTATTGGGACAATATATCGTCCTCCCAAATCAAATGCGGAAGTATTTGCTTCCTGTATGACGAGATAAAGTTCGTTGTCAACAATAATAACGACACAATTGTATGTGGAGATTTTAACCTGCCTCGTATAAACTGGAATAATAATTCTGCCGATAGAGAAGGTATGAGATTGCTTGATATGGTAAACGAATTATATCTAAATCAGGTCGTCCGTGAGCCTACACGGGATAATAGTATCCTAGATTTAGTTTTCACTACCGACATTGATCTGATTGATTATTGCGACATAGGTGAATATTTGGCAAACAGTGATCATAGGTTAATCAGATGCGGCATAAATTGCAACGTAGACATCACAGAAAATCAGTTATTAGTTCCCAATTATAATAAAGCTGATTTCACAAAGATACGCAGGGCACTAAGCGAAGTTGATTGGATTAACCTACTAAATGGTAATAACGCCGAAAACATGTGTAATTTATTCGCAAATAAACTCCAATCGGTGGTTGGAAAATATGTTCCCATGGTAAGAAAACGTTTGAATAACAAAAACAGACCCTGTTGGATGACTAATGAGATTCAACAAATCATCAACAGAAAGTGCCTAACGTATAAAGTTTACAAGCGATCAAATGCAGACTGCGAATCTAGAAAATACAATGACGTAAAGCGTCGTTGCAAAGGATTAATTAAGTCTAAAAAGCGCGAGTATGAAAAAAAAAAATACTATGAAATCCAAATCAAACCCGAAAAGGTTCTTTCAATACGTTCGAAGTAAGAAAAACATTAAGACATGTATTGGGCCACTGAAAGATAAGAATAACATCTTGGTAAATGACAATAAGAGTATGGCGTCCGTACTCAATGACTACTTTAATGCGGTTTTTATTAAAGAAGGCGAAGCTCCATTACCAGAACCAGTAAACATGTTTGCAGGACTCGATAGTGATAGATTGGAAATTGGAGAGATAACAGTAGACGAAATATCAAAGTATTTGCAGAAACTTGACCCAGCAAAATCCGTGGGGGTGGACGAAATTTCGCCGAGATTACTTCGCGAATGTCACGGTCAACTTTCGCTCCCATTAAATTTTTTTTCTCAATAAATCGCTAATGGACAAAAATGTTCCTAGTATGTGGAAATTAGCTAATGTTACACCGATATTCAAGAAAGGGAGTAAGAGCCTCGCAAGCAATTATCGCCCAATTAGTCTAATGTCTGTGATTGTTAAACTATTTGAGAAAATATTGCGGGATAAAATAGTGTCTTTTCTCGATGAAAATAACTCAATATTAAACTCTCAGCATGGATTTCGAAATAAGAGATCCTGCTTAACAAACCAACTCGATTTTTTCAATGTCATTTATTCAAACTGGGACGCTAAAATTCCCTCGGATATAATATACCTTGACTTCCAGAAAGCCTTCGATACAGTTCCCCATAAGCGATTTTTGACCAAGCTAAGGGCACATGGTTTAGGAGACCAGTTATGTTCATGGATTGGAGATTGGTTCTCAAATCGTAAACAACGGGTAGTAATAAACGGCGAGGCATCTGATTGGTTAGATGCTACTAGTGGGGTCTTATAGTCGCTAAACAAACTTGAATGTGTATCAATGTATTCGCCATATATTTGTGCAGCCGCTAAACATTTTTTTTTTTTACTAAAGTCTTGTGGTTATTCTATGATTGTACTTGCAAGATGAAGAGCGTTGAGGTTTATGGAATCCATGGTACAGCTCGTTCACAGAAAACAGGCCGCAAGGGTCTTCCTCTATAATTTCTCTGCCAGCGATAGGGAGAGACCTGTCAGCACCTTCACCTTTCATGCTGGTCACTGGGTCACTGAGCCTATGTGTGACCTCTGGGTCATTCTCAGGTAAAGTAGAGTTGCCAGATTTCACTGGCCAAAAAATTTGGCCACCTTTTTGAATTTGGCGGCCGCCCAATTGGGCATACTCGCGTTTTCTTAGTGAGTGACCAAATGGGCATAGCCGCGCTTTACGGGTTAAAAGATTTGATGTCATTAATCAAGAGAACCTATTCGAGCTTTCTCCTCACGTGACAACCAGAAACAACGGTCTAAAACTGAATGGTCAACGTTGCAGCACAGATCTCAGTAAAAATTATTTCAATGTTAGAGTTGTTGATCGTTGGAACAAATTACCAGCAAATGTTGTCGATGCTATCACAATAACTTCATTTAAAAACAGACTTGACGCGTACCGTAAAGTAAATGGGTTTTGATATTGCCCTGCGAATTCATATTACAGACCGCCGGATCGAGTAGTGTTAGTGGTAGTTGTAGTTAGCATACCTCATATCCTATTATTCTTCACTACGAAACTTCCATGTCCTTATCTTCTTTAGGGACATGGTATCCTTTTCCAACTGTCCTCCTACGTGTAGTTGATAGTTATTAGCATGTAATACAACAGATACCCTAGTTATGGCCCAAAAGGGTTTTTCCTGGGTCTTTTACTCTAGTAAAATTTTCCTATGAAACCTAAAAACCTAACCAAACCCTAAACCTAAATCTAAACCTAATTTAACCCAACCTAACTACCCTAACCTCTCTCTCTCTCTCTTTCTCTCTCTCTCTCTTCTCTCTCTCTCTCTTCTCTCTTCTCTCTCCTCTCTCTCTCTCTCTCTCTCTCTCTCTCATTGCATTGCGCGTTATGGAGATTTTGTTGCCTTGAGATCGGCCAAAAGTGCAACTTAGGACGACAGCAGATATGACCTGACACTCTTTATTTAAATAAGGAAATTTAGAATAGCGTTGAACAGAGCTAAGTGAAAAAAATGGAAAAAATTGACAAATAACAAAAAATTTAAAGTATTACAGTAGTCAGTTTTATCCTAACATATATAATAACTTGCTAACTATTATAGTGAATTCCAACTAATACCACAAGTGGCACACTATTATAATTCCATATAGAATAGTGCATGTACTTAAACATCAAAAAAAAATAAAATTTTTTTAGAAACTTTTAAAAACATTAATATATATTATGCAATATATATAATTTAGTTTATCTTTCCTCCTTTTTTCCCCGTGAGCCCCAGAAACCTTGCACCCCAAAAGTATGTCAGGGGACAATGCCTAGTGTCAGCTAAGTATAGGAAACAAGAAGTGTAAGGCCAGAATCACGAGGGGAGGCAGAAACCCCGGGAACAACTCGCTACAAAAAACCATCACTGGCACTCCTGGCGTGTTCAAGACAGAACAAGTCGCACTTCACGTCCCAAAGCTCCTCACAAGCGTTCATCAAACATCCCTGGCCCTTGGTATCAGTACTAATTGGTTGTAAATATTCTAGTTCATTATTGGACTCTAAAAAAGTTAAAATTGGACGTACCTATTTAACTCCCCAAATAATCTACAATTATACGACTTAAAATGGTGGCATAAGCGGTGGTGACTGATTTTATCATTTTACGAAACACCTAACGCGTTGTTTAATTACCCCACCCAGTCTATAACCATAACCTACGAAAACACAGCCAGCCAGCGACTACCAATTACTTCTATACTACAATCAACTCCTACAAGCCGCAAAAAAAATCTAAAGAATTGCTAAAAACCCCCACGAGCAACTCAGCCGGCATTACAATCTACAAGTAATAAATAAAACAACCACCCCTTTACAGGCAGAACTACCTACAAGAATCTACGAGTCTAAAAGCAATACAGAAGTGAGAGAGACGGACACACTCGTCTCATGCTTGTAGCGCATCCGCAGTCCGGGGGTTGACGGCACTACCCGACCCCCCACCCATCCTCCCAGGAAACGACATCCGCTTATGCTCAAGTATCTTCCCCCCCAAATCGAAATCTTCTCATCATGGCCCCACCGCAACTAAAGCAACAAAATAATCACCCCCCATCAATTTAAATACCCTAAAGCGACAAAGCAAACAACACCCTTCCCCCCCCCGGACAAAAACACTACCCCCCCCCAAACACCCTCTTTTTCCGAGCGTAAAAACCCTTTAAAACCCCCCCACCCTGCAAAACCCCTCCATGCCCCCCCGCGCCATTGACACCCACGCCACTACCTTGCTCCCCACCACCATCTACACTATGGCGTAACGTGGCCCCATAACAAACTTCGAGTATCTATTTCATATTTCTTATTTTGTGTATGTATAATATGTTGTTTTTTTTTCTCTAATGTGAAATTTTTTCCAGGTTGTATGTATCCAGCGACGTATTCCGTCACCCTGCACCCAACCACCTGTGTTTTGATCACCCTTTTCCCTTCCGGCCCTACCTAATATTCACCTTGCAGTAGCAAACAGCTAAGTAATTTTATATACGTATTTATACAGTTTTGGGTAGTTATACAGTTGTATTTTTCCCACAAGTGTTACATTACCTTTCTTAATTTTTGCTCACACAGGGACGTTCAATCTACAACAACATTTACGGAGTTTTAAAAACGTAAAAAAATATTATAGTGCTTTTTAAACTTTTTTTTACATCAAATTTTACAAGGGGGGCTACGTAAGTAAATCTTTACAGACCCCGTCGAGCATTAAATCATGGTGCTAAGCGACAGCTCACACCCCTTATTATGGGGAAAGTGCAGACCGCATTTTTTCTCACAACGTTTCCTTCAACAAAAGGGTAGGAGTAGATATTCTTTTGCAAAAGTATCATAAGCATTACACTCCCCCGTATCAGGTAACGCTTACAATTTATGATAGCTATAATTACGCACGTAAAGCTATTTTTGGTTTTTGTAAAGTTCCAGGACATATCGTCACTTTGTAGATCAATAGACTACAGCAAATACGTCTTACAAAAAACAGTTTTGTGTATATCAAAATTTCCCTGGAGTCATAACTCTGCCAATCCCCGTTATTTGAGACGCAGAAAACGAAAATTCCCCCTCCCCCCGACGGGGGAAGGTTTAAGCACAATACACTACACCCCTCGTTACCCATGTTTCTCATGGGACGCACCAATGAGAATGCAAACAGGGTTCCCCCAAAGTTAACATGAAAAGCAATATTTCCTTTACCCATGCCAGACAAGGAAAGCCACATTTCTTTCTCCTACAAAAAAAAAATTTTTTACGGGAACCCTCGTAGTGAAATTACTGCAAATGATGAAAACTTAGAGAGGTTTTTATGGGACATCCATTAATGAAGTTCCCCTGTCCCTGTCATTACAAAGAAAAGCAATTTAACTGCTTTTATGGAACAGGTGAGGAGAAAATATTAGGAATAATACATGAATGATTAGTAATGAAACAAAAATCTGTCCTTTTCTTGAACCTCCGTCAATCAGAGACAGGTTTAGAAGCAAAAAATTCCCGTCATTGGTAAAGTATGGCTTCACTTAAAATTTTTGAGGAACGTGCCTGCAAACCCCTATCTGTTCCATAATCAAAGGATTAAATCTTTCCCGTGACCTCCGGAATATAAACCCAATCGAGATAATGTTTAAAGTGTGTCACACTTACCGGGATTAGGATTTGGGACAATATCCCCAAAGTAAAAAAATCCTTCCCCAGTGCAACTTTTAGTTCTGCAATATGCAAGCTCCTAAAATTTAAGTAATGAAATTTACTAGCGTGCCCGAGCGGCCATCCGGGGGACGGGTCACAGTGTAATAGATTCACTGAGAACACGAAACTGTTCCTGTTCTCCCCCCTACTTTCCGTCCTTCGCAGTTCTGGGACACACCGTCCCCTGTCTAGGGGAAAGTTCACAAAAAGGGTTTCGAAAATCTCTTTTGGTATCCTGAAATTTGCAGGTGTGAATGATGATTGCGAAGCATATGTTTGAGTGAATCAGTACGATGATACTCTTTTCATGGAATCAGCTTTGTGCGTTTTTAACGCCAAGGGCTTACTAAAATGTACATCAAAAAAGTCCCCTTTTGCATCAAAAGCTCACCCAGGAACTTTACTTAGCCAATTTCGTATCACCCAACGGCCGGGGTCTGATTGCGCTTTGCCAGTATTCCCATTTATAATAAAGCCCCTGCCAGTTTCCCCCCTGATCAGCATTTAAGGATAAGGGGGATAGGGATTTCCGGGTAAAAAAGAACCCTATTAAAGACAAATGCAAACTACCAATTCCCCCATACAAGGTTTGTTCTTTAGGTAAAAAAATTATTAACACCATTCCTTTGCTACCTGATACAAAACCTATCTACATTTCAGCAATAGGTTCCCCCCACTCAAAAAGGTCTATACTTAATGCATTTTAAACAAAGTTAAGGATATGTTATTGAACCATCCACCAGCCCATGGAATTTTTCCCTTTTTTTATCCCTAAGAAAAAAGGAGATTTGGGGACCGGTCGTAGACTATGGGCCCCCAATGATGTTTTTCAAGTTTTCCAGGGGTCCTCTACAGTATTGAGGATATTCTGATGTCCCTATCTTAATAAAAAGTTTTCTACGTGGACCTTGTCAGTGGATATGGCAGGTCCCCTTAGATGAATATTAAAAACCCACAGCTTTCAGTAATCGTGCAGGCCCCTTACGCTTTTAAAAAGCTACCATTTGGAATAGCAGGCGCCTTCAGTACTAATCTTTTTTTGTATCTAATCAAAATGTTTTTCTCAGAATTACTTGGAGAAAACAGTTTCTGCATTCCTGGACGACATAATTTTTTTACCCCTGACACAAAATCTCACCTAAGAACATAGACAGAGTATTTTTAAACTTTAAAAAGCAATTTGAAGGTTAAACAAACAAAATTTCCTTCATGAAGAAAAAAAATTCTTTCTTGGTCAGTTTTGGATGCCACAGGTTTAACACTACACGTCAAGTAGAGCAAGATACATTTTCCCAACCCCCAAGAAGCAAAGCCTAGAGTTTTTGGGCCTCAGTGGTTTTTACAGACAATTTTTCATGGATTTTTTCACGAAAAGTCCATATCACATCTCTAAAGAAAGATGTAGAATTTTCTGGGAAAACCCACAAAGCAAGATTTTCTAAAAATTAAAAAGGGATTGTTTTGGGGATGCCCCTCCTTGCTTACCCAAATTTTACCGCCCTTTTACCTCTTCACGATGCATCAGATGTTTGGCCTTTGGGGCTGTACTGATGCAAAAGGATGATAGAGGTAAATGGCGTGCATTAGCTTATGCCCGAGAACTCTTAATCCCGCAGAGCGTAACTATTAAAACCCCCATAAGGAAGCTCTGGCGGGCGTAGGGCTTTAAAACCTTTAAATCTGTAAAATTTTTTTGGGGATAACATTCTTGTTAAAAAAAGACCATGCACCTGTAGTAGAATTTTTCAATTCAAAGGAACTGGCAGGCAAATTTGCACGTTGGCGCCCGCGATACTAGACTTCCCCCCAAAATTTGGGTTTTGCCCGGGAAAGTCAAAATTTTGTTGCTGATTCATTACACGAAATTTGACCTGAACCGCAACACCGAACCACAAAACATGAAAAAACCCAAAACGCATTCCCCAAATTGAAGAGGAAAACGAAATGATTCCTTTTGGCTCCCACATTTACTTTTGGGGTAGGTGATGACACACCCCAATTTCCCAAAAATTTCGTGGGCCCACTTACTGATTTAAATACAATACAACCTTTTTTGGGGGCGAGATACATTCTCACGACGGACGGAACCTAAACGCCCGGTACACAGCTGATAGTCCCCCTTTTACATTATCCCAGAATTTTTTTTTCCCCCTTTTTCATACTCTAGCCCTTTCGGGCACCCGGGGAAAAAAGAGTTTGCACCAAGCACGTTTAGAAAACTTTTTGGCCATTCATGCGCCGTGATATTTTTGCCATATAGCAAAGTCAGTCAGCGCAGAAACAAAGGGTTCAGTTGGTAAACTTGCCCTATGCTACCCCTTACCCACACCTAAAGGGCCTTGGGGGGACAATAGCCATTTTACTTGCTAAAACTCCCACCAAAAGAATTGGTTCCTCAATAATTGTTTGTAGCATTGATATTTTTCTAGGTTTTTTAGTTTTGGTCCCATGAAGGACAAAAAAGGCTTAAAAGTTGCTAAAAACTTACGGATGAAATTTTCTTTAAATTAATACCCATCCACATTTCTCCCCGGGCAATGGTACCGAGTTTAACAATCAAATTCTCACGAAAATTTTCAAAACTTTTCAAAATAAACAAAGTAAAATAATAGCTATCACCCTAGCAGCAACGGCAGGTAAAAGAAAAAAAGGAAGATTATCCCAAATCTGAATCATTTTGCTAACCCTAAGTTTCACTGGATGAATGGTGCCACAAGTATTGCCCCACTAAACCTTTTCCCAACAAGTCTACATGTGAAAAACCACATTTCTTTATTTGGGCAAAACAAAAAAAACCTTACATCTTTTAACAGAGTACACAGCCAAATTTTTAAATTTTTATGATACGTAACGTAGGATAGTGATTTTCAGAAAAAATACAAGCGTGTAACAGACGCTATGATTTTCCCGAGAGGACATATTAAAATATCAACGCCCATACACAGAGAAAAACCAATTTATAGGGGAGTAGTATACTTTCAGGTACAACAAAATTTAAAGTCAAAGTTTGATTTTACATTTGAAGGACCTTACAGGGTCATTGCCATTGAACAGGACAAAAAATAACTTACAGCATATTTTAAATACCATGCAAAGACAGTCCATATTTACCAGTTAAAAAGATAGCTGAGGATTTGATACAGGGAAAAAATGCCATGCCAAAAACACAGGGCACACCGTGTTAATGATGACACACACACTGCACAAATGTTACCGTCAAAAAAATTTCGGCAACAGCAGAAGCTGTGGTGTTTATTTCCCTTCTATACCATTTTCCCTATCATTTCTTTTATATCAGTTCACCGATTATTTCACAATTTCCATGTATTTTTAATTTTAATGTTTTTTGTTCTTTTTAGGAAAAGGTCTACACAAAACACTAAGCCAATGCTATTAATTTTTGAAAAACTTAACATTTAGTTTTACAAATTTTTATTTTTGGTTTGCTACAATTTTTTTGACCAAATATAGTAGAAATGTTTTTAGTTTTTCCCGTTTTTCCTTGTAACTTTTGCAGATAGGAACTCTAATGGAAGCAAACCTAGATAACCAAGTTTTTTTGAATTTCAGATCAAAAATATTTCCAGCAAGTTTCGTCTGGTTCTTTTGGCGCAGGGTTTTTTTTAGGCAAGCGGGCCTCGGGGAAAAGCCCGGTGCACCCCACGGAGTCGGGGGTCCCCTGAAGTGGCGCCGGTGTAGTCCCGGGGCCTATGTTTCCGGAAACCCGTGCGCCGCAGGAAAAAAAAGAAACTTGCAGAGTACGGGGAGTGTATCCCGCTGAGTGCCCCGCACTCCTCGTCAATGGACAACCCGTCCCCCGTGCGCACGCCAGAGCCGAACACTCTCCCCTCTTCCCCCCCATCCCCGACGAAAGCATCCTGCTTTCCCCCTGATCAATCGCTTTTCATCCTGATCATCCCCCACGCGACAGCCCGCTGCCCCCCCACAAGGGAGTGTATCCTGCCAGTGCCCCCTTTTTTTCCCCCCCCACTCCAAGCCGGTGGATAATCCAGTCCTCGTGCCGCAAACCCGAGCACGAACACTTCCCCCTTTTTTTTAAAAGCATCTCTCTGACGGGGTCAATAGCCCGTGGGGGAGGCCCCATAAAAAAACCACACAAACAAAAAAAACAATGTAATCTTTCACATTAGAATACTATTATGTAAAATGTTTTAAAATTGCAACCACAGGCATTGCATGCTTCATTCTTCCTCAAATTTAAAAGGGAAATTTTTACATAGCCCTTTTGTAGAAAAAAAATTTTTTTTACTTGCATGAATTACTAACCCATTGTATTAATACTAACCCATGTATTAAATGCATAACGTCAATTACATTCACTACAGGAATGAATTACTTAGTCTTTCCTGTTGTACCACGATCACTATTTGAATGATAGGATTATGTACTTACTAACATACTAATCTAGGTACTATATGCATGACAAGCAGTTCCTCCAGACCTATTTTCATACATGATGTTCACATGTATTACCTATGTACAACTAACTAACCATTGATCATTATTTACTAACAAATTCAAACTCGCAGAGAAATTACGAAGGACTTCTTGTCTTACTACAGACCTCAGAAAACATTGATTGATCACAGATAAACCTTTCTCTCTTAACATTGTTCACCATTGAAAAATATAATTTTATTACTCAGAGCTGAAATTTTCTTACTCACAGTAAGGATTGATAAAGCATTTTTTGCTACCACATGGCACTATCAACATATTTGAAAATTCATACCCTATCTAGAATTTTACATGGTTCTCTGTTCAATGTAACTTTCCCATCAACATCTTTGCTATTCTCGGAGAACTCCATGTATGTATCAGACACTTTGTCTTCTTTCATGGCAGATACGGTAAATATCATGTCAAACTGTGCCTAGTTAATTTTTTTCAATCAAAAGGTTTCAGCTGTAGCATATAAAATTTGCCCTATTTAGAATTAATGTATTATTCCACGTCATACCAAATATGCTCACCTTATCATTTTATAGCTCGAAATGCTTTACCAGCTACCTGTGCATTTCCCTTGATAAGATTTACCTCCACTAGGAAGCTTTTCCTATTACACTCCCGTAGAAACTTAAATTTTGGTGTACAGTTTATTTTATCACTCAAGTAGAAAACACCAATGCAAAATTTTATTCCCCTGAGTGACAGTTTCTTGTCCTCATGCATAATACATCTTTTAATGGTTAATCATGCTTTATTTTTAGCATGATTCTTACAAGATCAATACAAGAGTGCTCATCACTCTACCTGTTATACATCACCATGTTCTCTGAAGTTCATTCATATGTGTAAACTTTATTTAATTTCTCTGCCAGTCAATTTTTACACTCGCTGCTGTAAAAATATTTTCTACAATAGGATTGATTTATTATCATTTATGTATGATTTTTGGCAAACTTGGATTTGCCCGCACACAATGCAAACACAGCAGCAGCTCTACAGTCAGACGAGCCTTCGTCATTACTTGACTCATTCAGGGTTTTTAACGTTTACTTTAAGATTTAAGTTTACAATTTCTTTACTTGTAATTTTAAGTTTTCAATTTTTCCCTGTAATTTTCACAGCTACTTTCGCTGACAATTGAGTTTTGTCTACTACAGCTACACGGTACACTTACACTTGTTTAACTTAACGAATTGACATTTGATTAACGGTGAATTTGCACATTGTGATTTACCACATAGTACTGATCACATATATATATATATATATATATATATATTATTATATAGTTAATATGTATATATATATTATATAATATATATATATATATATATATATATATATATATATATATATATATATATATATATATATATATATATATATATATATATATAATTTTACTCGGCCATGTCATTTTCTTTGATGTGGAACATCATGTAATCCATTGTTTTCCATATTTTTCTGTGTATTTAGCTCAGAGTTTACTCACTTTTAGCAATAGGAATTATGCTTTGGGAAGTTTATAGTTTATATTTTATATATATATTTAGCCTTTAGTTAGGTGTACCATTTTTTATTCCCTAGCTAATTCTTATGTGCCTAATTTGAGGACAAATTATATAGCGGCCCGAGCAATGTCAGTCAGTTTTTACTCCTAACATATATAATAACTTGCATAACTATTACTAGTGAATTACAACTAATATCACACAAGTGTCACACTTATTATAACTTCCATATAGGATATGTGCATGTACTTAACATCAAAAGAAATAGAATATTTTTAGAAACATTATAAACATATAATTATATATCTATGTAATATATATATATAATTATACGTTTATCTTTCCTCCTCTGTTTCACGTGAGACCCATGAACACCTTGCACTCTCAAAGTATGTCACAGGACAAATGCCTAGTTGTCAGCATAAAGTATAGGATCAACAAGAAGTGATAAGAAGCCAGAATCACGAGGAGGAGGACAGAAAGCCTCGGAACACACTCGCTACAACAACTCATCCCTGGCACTCCCTGGCTGTGTTCAAGACAGAACAAGTCGCATCTTCACGCTACCAAGACGCTCCTCACAAGCGTTCATCAAACACTCCTGGCTTGGTATCACTACATAATTGGTTGTAAATATTCTATGTTCATTATTGGACTCTAAATAAATGTGTACAAGTTGGACGTACCTATTTAACTCACCCAAATAAGTCTACAATTATACCGACTTATATACACACAACACAACATAAATAACAATAATAACAATACATAATTCAATAATTGAGAATAGCCATCATAACTATCAACAATATTAGTGTTATCAAAACTTACAAAACAAAACCATAATTTCCTATCCTTAACGTTTCAATGACAAAAACTCAGTCATCCATTAATATACAAAACATATCATTAACCCTTTCACACCCAGATCTTTCCCTTGCTATATGAAATCGTCTGTTATTAGCCATAAAATTACGAAAACTAACTTGATATACCAAATTAGCTAGTGGACAGGGATACTAAACAGATCATATCTATAAAATATTGCTTATGTTCATTAAAATCATATACTGACAGTCAAATTACAATGAAAATTACGTTCTGAGACTCAAGGGGTTAAGATATTTGTTATATATGTAATGCATTAGATATCATTTACTTACTGTGGCACCCAAGGGAGAGGTGGCTTGAATACGATTCATTAGTTTCACTTTCTCTAGGTTAGCATCAGAACTCGACAACCCACATCACCTGAAAGAAAATTGTTCACCGGTATAGGATATCGATATCAAAGGGCTTTCTGTGTTAAGAAATGTTGCATGAAAACTTAACCCCTTCACATACACATTTTTTCTTTGCTATAAAAAAAAGTATGTTCTCGAGCCATAAAATTACGAAAAGTAACTAAATATACCAAATTAGTTAGTGGACAAGGATACTAAACAGGTCATATCTATAAAATATTGCTTATATTCACTAAAAATCGTCTAATGGCACCCAAATTACAATGAAAAATACGTTCTGGGTCTCAAGGGGTTAACTTCTTCCTCATCTATACATTACTTCACTCAATACCTTTCCCTTCCTCGCTACCTTCCTCCTTTCATCACCCTCCCAGCTTTCCTCAATACAGTTTACACACATGAAACAGACAGAACTAACGCAGGTCTTGTGGAAAATAATAAATCTGCAACAATGGCCTTACAAAATATTGCTTTACTGACTGTCCCCTCGTTGGTCCCCTACATAGAACACGTGGCAGTCCCTCGAACCGTGTGTGTCCAAGATACGGCCGCCTGCCCACTTTATCCTCGCAGGTCTCGCCGATGTGCACCTATTTCAGGGATTCTATGTTTTTTTCTTTCCATTCCCAATCAGTGATGCATGGCTTTTGCTCGCTCTTCTTTTTTTATGTTTTGTTTTCTGCATGTCACTCATCCTGTTTGATCCTGCCTGTCAACGTTTCCATCTACGCTTTCTCTCTCTCTCTCTCTCTCTCTCTCTCTCTCTTCTTCCTCTCTTCACTTCTCCTCTCTCTTCTCTCTCTCTCTCTCTCTCTCTCTCTCTCTCTCTCTCTCTCTCTCTCTCTCTCTCTCTTCTCTCCTTCTCTCTCTCTCTCTCTCTCTCTCTCTCTCTCTCTCTCTCTCTCTCTCTCTCTCTCTCTCTCTCTCTCTCTCTCTCTCTCTCTCTCACACACACACACACACACACGCACTCAGAAAGGCACGGCGAGCTTCATCACAACCCAAGAAACTCAGTGACTAGCTTTGGTTATTTAGTTCGTTTTTGTTTTAAATCCTACGTACTGAGTTGTAAGTATTGTCCCTCCGTCCCTGATGTCCCCACTTTGTGTTCAGTTGTATTTTCTATTTGTCAATTTTCAATGATTATCCGTTTCTTTTGCTTAATAGGCCAATCTAACATGTTGCAATATATATTATTTCTCCAATACGGACAATTTCATGAGCCATTATTTGCATTCATATCTTCATGTTACTCATAATATAGAGTGGCTCAAAATATTTGTTTTTCTTAGATATGCAAATCATACTCGTGTTCTCCTTCAGTGCCGCTGTTAACCCCTTCACGCCCAGATCTTTCCTTTGCTATGTAAAATCGTCTGTTGTTAGCCATAAAATTACAAAAAGTAGCTGAATCTATCAAATTAGCCAGTGGACAAGGATACTAAACAGATCATATCTATAAAATATTGCTTATATTCACTAAAAATCGTCTAATGGTAGCCAAATTACAATGGAAATTACGTTTTGGGCCTCAAGGGGTTAAGGGAATGTCCCGCGCACCTCCAACCTCAGCCTCTCGTCCTTCACCCGCCTCGATCTCCGTGAGAACTTTTCGTTTAACTGCAAAAAAAAAATTCATGGAATGTATCCCTCTTTCGATTGCCAAAGCTTAATGAACTCGTTTGAGGTGTAGTGATGCCTCAGAACCCTCCCTCCGGCGCGGCTGCAAACCATCCCTCGACACATGCACACGCACACACACACACACACACACGCACAAACACACATACACACACACACACTGAGACACTCACTGTCTCATTCACTTACTCATTCGCTCACTCATTCACTCACTCTCATTCACTCACTCTCATTCATTCACTCTCTCAAACATTCACACTCACTCACTCATTCGCTAATTGACTGAATGATCGATCCCTCACTTACTCACTCATTCACTCACTCAATCACTTACTTACACACTCACACTCTCTTTCACAATGAATAATTTCGATCACTCGCTCGCCCACCGTCTCAGGAGTATTTAATCCCAAGCACTTTCGCTAAGTGGAAAAAGTAATAATGGAACATCTCGAGACCACCAACTCCCACCCTCCTCCTTCACCTCAGCTTCCCGACCCCCTCCCCGTTGCCTGACACAGTGACACGTCGAGGCTGACCTTTGACTCCGGTAAGTTAGCTAAACCATTGGCCGATAATGTTGGGCCATTTCTCGGTGTTGCATCCATGAATTATACAAGAGAGCTTGTATACGTGCTTACGTGCTTCCGCTAAAGTTTGGGAGCAGCAATTACCACAAGTTTGTTGGGAATGATCCTGGTGGTGAGGCCTTAAGTAAGAACTTGTCTTAACTTTGCACATTACTCAACAAGAACTTGCGAGACTTTAATTTTGTGTTTCCTCCATACATTGTTTTTTTAATGTTTTCTTCTTTCCTTTATTTCCCCTTTTACGTATAGATAAATCTTACGTGCCATAGAAGGAGTTGGAAAAAGGTGTGTGTCTGTGTCTGTGTGTGTGTGTATGTGTATGCATTTATGTATGTGTGTGTAAGTGTGTGTTTATGAATGTGAGTGTGTATGTGTGTGTGTGTGTGTGTGTGTGTGTGTGTGTGTGTGTGTGTGTGTGTGTGTGTGTGTGTGTGTGTGTGTGTGTGTGTATGTATGCGTGTGCGTGTATGTATGTTTTTGCTTTTTTTTGTTTTTTTTTTTTACGTTGGAGCCTATAGCGCCTGTAGGTTTATGAAGAGGTGTAATGTCGGTCCTCTCGCCCGTTAGTGGTGCAGGCTGGATTTTTATAGTGACACCTGTGGTCTTAGGTGAAGATCCCGTTTTCTGTGATGTTCGGATCTTCAAGTCAGGCTCACGCAGCCTCTGGAGTTCCTCCGTCGCACTCGCAGTCGAAGGACATGTATATAGGTGCATGCGGGTTTTTTCAGCCACTCGACGATGGATTTGACAGTTGCTTTTTGGTGGGACTTGAACTCGGGACCTTCTGCTCCCCTACCAGGCTCTTGAAAGAGTTGCCCCCGGCAGGATTCGAACTCCGGACATTGAATTCACCAATCCAAGACGCTAACCACTCGGCCACCGCCTCCCCCAATGTGTGTGTGTGTGTATGTGTGTGTGTGTGTGTGTGTGTGTTTGTTTATGTATGTGTGTGTGTTTATGTATGTATGTGTGTGTGTGTATGTGTGTGTGTGTCACAGAGATTTACGGGTAATTCAGACACGACACAGAGGGGGAGGGGGTGTGGCACAAGCTCCCCTCTTGAGCTACGAGGTGACTTGCCTTGATGGAGGTGGTGCATGGCGAGAAGCGGAGACTCAAGTGAATAAAAAACATGACTCACCAACGCTACAATAAAATACTTAGGTGATGTTGGTCATAGAAAATCGTCTCGAGAAAATAGAATAGAATATAATAGAAATAGAATATAACA
>JACEEZ010005592.1:96027-103527 GCA_016584305.1 Chionoecetes opilio | reverse complement strand
GAGAGAGAGGAGAGAGAGAGAGAGAGAGAGAGAGAGAGAGAGAGGGGAGGAAAGGGGAAGAGAGAGAGAGAGAGAGAGAGAGAGAGTATAAACGCAGTACGAATCATGCCCAATTAGTGTTTCCGATGCACTGCTCTAATGACACTTGACCACTACAATAAAATAGTAAAGTCATAGCCTGTCAGGTATTTGAAGCAAATCTGGTGAGGGATAACAACAAACAGAGAGCAAATAGGAGAAGAGGAAAGAGGAAATGATGACGGGAGAGAGACAAGGGTACACGAGGATGGGAAATGGGGTGTTCGAGTAGGAGGAGGAGGAGGAGGAAGAATAGGAGAAAACAAGGGAGGAGGAGCAGGGGAGGACGGGATCAGGGCACTATAAATAGGGTAGTTATAGTTGGTAGCTGCTCCCACACAGCCGTTCTAAATTGGTTAATCGGCTTGGTAGTAATTGTGTGCCTTATCATGTGAGCCGCCCAGCCGCTGGTTCCCATCAGTCCAGATTTTCCAGCGAGAGAGTGTGTTTTTTGTGACCGAACTTGCTGGGTTTTTTTATTTCCAAATATATAGTTTACTTTTTGGGTAGATCTACTGCCTCTCTCGGTGGGACTTTTTTTTTGAGGTGGAGGGTGTTGTAAAGTCCATTTTGTCGTGATATTGGTTGTACAAGTGGGGGTGAGGTTAGGAAATGAGGTACGGTAGTGGTGGTGGATGTGGTTGTAGAGGCGGAGCGTAGCAATGGTGGTGGTTTTGATTGTAAGGGTGAGTAGGGTGGGGGGAAGGGATAGGCAACATGGACAGGGTGTGTGTGGGAAAGGCAAGAGGGACTGACTCACTGAATGAATACAGCTACGAGCATACCCGGAGCCTCGACAGCCGTGTAATAAAGAATCGACCAGGAACAGGAGGAAGGTCAGGCTGGCGTACACACTTCCTTGTTTCTGTTCTGGGTCTTATTATTGTATCGTATTTCACAACAAACCCTTAGTGGCATATACGTGTAGACCTGTAGCGTCTTTAACATTTATTAATTACGTGATATTTCAAGCAACATTCTTTACCGGTATTAGTAGATAGACACTGGTATATGAAATTAATAGTAATGAACGGCCATGCAGCTGTCTCATTGATTAGCCCTGTCACTCGTATATCAAAGAATACAATTAGCAGAGCAGTGACAAGGGAGGCGGACACCACACGCCGTATTATAGGGTAGTAAATGCAAGATCTATAGACTTTTAAAGATAGTATGATAGATAGTAGATAGTATGATAGATAGATAGATAGTACGTCTAATCTTGAGTAAATGGATGTCTTCACTTGCTCGATGTTATATCCCCCCCTCACTCACTCCCCTCCCTTTCCTAGTCAAATTTCTTCTACACTTCATCTCAGGTCATCAGCCACCACAGTGTTGTCACTACCCTGTGCCTGCCACACTCACGGTCACCCCTCCATCCCTCTCGGCTGCAGCCTCTCGCCTCTCCCTCCCCCCGTCCCCTACGCAATAGACCAGCGAGCGTGATCATGAAATTATTGTAATTGCGATGTTGTGTGGGAGTTGCAGATAGCGCAGGCTGTTGTATCACTCACACACACACACACACACACACACACACACACACACACAACACACACACACACACACACACACACACACACACACACACACACACACACATACACGCACCCACACACACACACACACACACGCACACGCACACGCACACGCACACACACACGCACAATCCACATTCAGCACTCAGGTGAACATGATATACTCGTACATACATACAACATTTACACATTTCTCAAACACACATAAGCCTGCGACCCTCACACACGTTGCAGGGAGGGATTAACACAACGTTTTTTATCCTATGATATGAGAACATTACTGAAGTGAATGCATACAAAATACTTTCCCAAATAAATAAATAAAACACACACACTCACTCACACACACACTCACACGCACACACACACACACACACACACACACACACACACACACACACACACACACACACACACACACACACACACACACACACACACACACACACACACACACACACACACACACACTTTCACGTCATGTAATGTTATTCAGGAAGTTTTATTTCTGGATTCCATTACGAGATGAATATCTTACAAGTTAAAATACGAGTGCACGTTCTCGTATATAAGCAAATAAAACACACTCAGGCTCCATCAATTTACGAGGCAAAGATTTTTATTCATGTTTTCTGAATACTCACCAGATTATGGCGTGCGTGCTGGCCGGGGGAACCACGCACTCACATGCTCCACACTGAAAAAAAGAATAGAATTTTTACAATACAAGATAACCTCTGGCTGAATCGAGTCATATAAGTGTCTGTCTGTCTGTCCGTCTATCCAAGTCTGTGTGTGGGGGGGGAGGAGGTTGTGTGTGTCTGTTAGTCATTCACGGGAGCTGGACTCGTCATCGCCAAGCTAAGCCCTCAAAAGAGTTTAGAGCTCCTAATGACCGATCTGTGGGTAAGACTGAGACCTCGCACACCACACACACCCCATCCTCTTATTGATTCTAGGGGGACAGTAACCACCTCTGCTGTCATCGGATTCTACCCTGTGCGTTGCTTGAACCGCCGACCTACTGGACCATACAGGTGTGTGTATGTGTGTGTGTGTGTGTGTGTGTGTGTGTGTGTGTGTGTGTGTGTGTGTGTGTGTGTGTGTGTGTGTGTGTGTGTGTGTGTGTGTGTGTGTGTGTGTTTAAAGAGACGTGTGTGTATTCATCTAGTTGTTGTATTTTACAGAGCCAGAGCAACGTTCGTATGGCCCCGTCTCCATATCAACATTTTTATCATTCATCCTCAGTGGCTAGTTTTGGCTGAAGCCAGCACCCCGGAGAGCAGGTCACAAACCCCGGCTAACACCCGGTACCCATTCACTGCTGGGTGGACAGGGGCTGGGTTTTTTTAAGGAAACAGCTCATATGTTTCCGCTCCGCCCGGGGATCGAACCCGGGACTTCTCGGTTGTGAACCGAGCGTGCTAACCACTACACTACGGAGTACCCCCAGTGTGTGTGTGTGTGTGTGTGTGTGTGTGTGTGTGTGTGTGTGTGTGTGTGTGTGTGTGTGTGTGTGTGTGTGTGTGTGTGTGTGTGTGTGTGTGTGTGTGTGTGTGCGTGCGTGCGCGCGCGTGTGTGTGCGGCCTCACATTGTCTCTGGGGCAGGATGGAGCGAAAGATTGCTACCAGAGTTCATTTATCTGGTGTCATTCTTTCATTCAGTTACCTATTTCTTTTTTTCAGCTACAATAAATACATTCTTTGTCTCCTTTTTATCATACTACTAGCCGCAAAGCCGCCCTCCGGGCGGAATTTTTGGCTTGTTCCTGCGGAGGGCTATTGGTGGGCCCTCGGCCCACCACCTGTGTTTGGTGGGCCTTTGGCCCACCAAACACAGCTTTCTGGAGAGTGTGTTTCGTGGGCTCGGCCCACCAAACACAGACTCTCCAGATAGCCCCTTCAAACTTTCCTGAAATCATGGATGTAGAAATGTATGTATTAACGCCTTACCCATCACCCCCCCTCATTCACTCACCCATTACCCATCACCCCCCACCCATTCACTCACCCATTACCCATCACCACACACCCATTACCCATCACCTCCCACCTATTCCCTCACCCATCACCCATCACCCCCCACCCATTCACTCACCCATCACCCCACACCCATTACCCATCCCCCCACCCATTCACTCACCCATTACCCATCACCCTAACCCTACATCAAGGTTTCCTCAATTCTCGCAACCCACATTTTCTTTCACAATTCTCGCTAATAGGCTGCTAAAAAAAAAGAAACAAAAGTGATCGGATCATCTCATAAGTGGACCTAAAAGTTGCCCCTGGTCGAGCTGGTTCCAAAACTGTGCCATATGATGGGATTGGGGCATGGGGGGCGGCATCTATTGCGGACACACACACACACACACACACACACACTTTCGCTTATATTATTATAGATATGTATGCTTATTATATAGAGGAAACGTTTTCTTACTCTTTTTTTTGTATTCCTACCATTTGCTAATTTTGTACAATAGTATATGTAAAGGTAAGGTAAAGATGGGAGCATGCGCTAAGCTGCGCGTGGCATGCGGTGCTCATCTCCGTGGCATTAGCCCTTAAAGCCTGTGGTGGGTGAGGACCCGTTACCTCGGGACACAGGGCTAGTGTGACTCCCGGGTTACCACAGTTACCTTCCCTAGGTTACCCCAGGTACCATTTATCAACCCGGAAAGGAAGGAAGAACAACAGCTGGGTAGGCTGGTCACCGGCTGCCCTGGCCCGGGATCGAACCAGGGCCCGCAGATTCGTAGCCAGGCACGCTAGCAACTGCACCACGGAGGCGACATAATAGTATATGGAAGACTATTCTCTCTCTTCTCTCTCCTCTCTCTCTCTCTCTCTCTCTCTCTCTCTCTCTCTCTCTCTCTCTCTCTCTCTCTCTCTCTCTCTCTCTCTTCGTCGCGCGCGTCGGTGTTTTGAGAATCGTTCTTGCTGAGGGCTGGATGGGGATCTCGACGGATGAGCGAAGACTCTTGCCGAACAAAATCTTGTGTCCAGATGTTGGGAACGTTCAGAAACGACGCACAGGATGGATGGTCTCGTCTCTGGGCTGATTGTATTGCCTTGAATTTTTCTTTCTTGATGCAGAATCTTGCAACAGGTGGACGAACGTGTCTCTTTCTGTCAATACAGGTAGAATACTAGTTTCTATTTTTTTTTGGCACCAAATATAAAATCAATTGGTCTTGGCGTGAGGATGCTAAGGCTTGGGCGAAATAATTGACTATTGATACTGATTGTAATAGTCTAAACAGGTATCAGTAAAGTGTAAATATCATTAGGAAGATCTTAGAAGACACATTAATAAGCTTCCTCAACTCACTAAGGTATATTCTTCTACAAGATGGGCGCCGCGTGCCTGATATTTTTATCATTATACCCTTTCAATTTGTCATTGTTTCCTTCTCATCAAATGTTGAAGAAAAAAAACATGCATATATACTGCTTTCACGTTATAAAATTTAAATATTTGTTGCTAATATTTGTTTGCCTTCAGTTTCTCATTCCATTCTTCTGCCCCAAAGTTTCAGTTCTATCCATCATCCCCTGGCCCCGTGTTCTATCCCTCATCCCCTGGCCCCGTGTTCTATCCCTCATCCCCTGGCCCCGTGTTCTATCCCTCATCCCCTGGCCCCGTGTTCTTTTAGTTGTCTCAGTTTGTTCCTCACTCTTGTTCCACACTGCCACCAATCACGAGACGACAAAGCCCCTTCATTACGGCCAAGAGTTGCCTTGTTACTGGCTGCGCTCACCACCGGCTTAGATGGAAAATGTTTCTCCATTACGGAAAAGTACGAGACAAAACTGCTTTGCGTCCTAATTATTGCAATTTCAAATTTCAAATAGTTTTCCATGCACCTTTCCGAGTTTCGTATGATATGTGATTTGCTAAAAACTTGTCTCCTCTTTTTTTACGTAAGTTCTCGTCGTGAGCAATTGAAATATAGGTGATATTCACGACAAATAATACTGTGCAATCCTTGCCAGTAGGAAATGTTAAGTCTGATATCACAGACACATTTACGATGAATAGTGGTCAATATAAATCCGGGATGTGGCGTCATTATGATAAGTTATATAAATAATAATAAACTAAAAATATTGTGTGCAATGAAAATGAACTAAAATAGTTAATTATGGCTAATCATACACCCACACTCACCCATCCATCCATCCACTCACCCAACCATCCACACCCACACACACACGCACCCCCCCTCACCCTCCCTCTCACACATTGATAATTACAAAGTCATCGTTTAAGATGAAACATAAGGAATGCAGGGAGTAGTAGTAAAATGTGTGACTATTCAATGTAAATAAAGGTAATTAACCCCTTCGTGCCCAGATCTTTCCTTTGCTATATAAAATTGTCTGTTGTCGAGCCATAAAATTACGAAAAGTAACTAAATATACCAAATTAGTTAATGGACAAGGATACTAAATAGGTCATATCTATAAAATATTGCTTATATATATTAAAAATTGTCTAATGGTAGTTAAATTACAATGAAAATAACGTTCTGGGCCTCAAGGGCTTAAACAAATATAAATAAAACATCTAGTTATGTGCCGAGTCTGGTGGGCTGGTCACAGGAAAACGAGACTGTTGACTCTTGCGGCACTAGATTAATCCCTTAAATTGTCAGTGACGTGAAAAGCCATTAGAGGTTTTTGTTCATCTTCCTACTGATGAGTTCATTAAGAGCGTGAATAAACATCGTCTTTCTGCCTCCTAAGGAATAGATAGATAGCCGGTGGGATGTATTAAGACACACAGCACGCCATACTTAACCCCTTGAAACCCAGAACGTAATTTCCATTGTAATTTGTGTACCATTAGACGATTTTTAGTGAATCTAATCAATATTTTATAGATATGACCTGTTTAGTATCCTTGTCGACTAACTAATTTGGTATATTAAGTTACTTTTCGTAATTTTATGGCTAAGAACATACGACTTTTTATATAGCAAAGGAAAGATATGGGCCTGAAGGAGTTAATGGCGAACGGCTGCCGTCCTGCAATGAAGAATCGTTTGTGCGGGAGTCATCATGTGTTTTCTTGTGGCTTCCCTTCCTGAGCTGCCTTACTATTTTGAGGGTACACTTTGAATAACGGGTAGAGACACAAACATTTAGGTTTTGGTGCAGCCAAGATATCAAGTTGGTCTGTGGGTAATGCACGATAGTATTGAACGCTTTCATCGCCTGTCAATAGAGCAGATTTTTATTTACTGTTGTTGGGCTTGTCTCTCAAATTCGATTGCCACCTATAGTCTATTTTTTTAACGAGGTAAAAATCCTGACCCCTTGCTGCTTACTGACTGATATTTGATGCCAGGAGAAGGGAATACTACGCTTTTTCTAAATTCCAGCTCTATTTTTTGGGGAGGCGGTGGCCGAGTGGTTAGCGTCTTGGAGTGCTGAACTCATGTCCCGAGTTCGAATCCTGCCGGGGGCAACTCTTTCAAGAGCCTGGTAGGGGAGCAGAAGGTCCCGAGTTCAAGTCTCATCAAGGAGCAACTATCAAAGCCATTGTCGAGTGGCCGAACAACACACATGCAGCATATACCTGTCTGCCGATTGCGAGTGTGACGGTGGACTCTAGGGGTTGCATGCGCCTTAACTGAAGATCTGAACATCACAGAAAATGGAATCTTCACCTGAGACCACAGGTGTCACTATAAAAATCCAGCCTGTGCCATCATCGGGCGAGATCATCAACATCAAGACTCTCCATATGCCTACAGACGCTATAGGCTACAACGTCAAAAAAATATATTTTTTTAAAATCATATTTAACCATATTATAAGGTAAACATAGGCATCATTTTGAGCATGAGACCTTAAGATAGAATAACATTTT
>JACEEZ010005592.1:83527-88527 GCA_016584305.1 Chionoecetes opilio | reverse complement strand
TTTCTTGGGTAATGCCTTAACCCCTTCACGCCTAGATCTTTCCTTTGCTATAAAAAAATCGTCTGTTGTTAGACATAAAATTACGAAAAACTAACTTAATATACCAAATTAGCTAGTGAAAAAGTATACTAAACAGGTCATATCTATAAAATATTGCTTATGTTCATTGAAATCGTCTAATGGTGGTTATATTACAATGAAAAATACGCTCTGGGCCTCAAGGGGTTAAGATCATTATGCCTCATGTAGTGGTGATGTTTCCTAACTCGATAACCCCAGGGGTGTCACATGAAGCAGCTGGTGTAACACTACAGACCACGGACCACTACACTACACTGATCACGTTGGTTTTCAGGTGTATTTCTAACACTACAATACACGAATACTTCTTTTCTTTATTCGTAAGATATCGATGCAGTTTAAGGTGGGGTCATGAATATCGGTTATACATCCGTTATGAATTCCAAAACGGAATGTACCGGTGCGGATATGTAGCCTAGAGGTAATATACATAGGTCTTGCTGCTGAAAAAAAGAGAATGCATTAATAACCCTGATGGAGACAACCCCGGCACGAGCAATGGTCTTCAGCTTTACGATACAGATTACTTACACAGCGCGCTTTTGTATGCGATATATCGCTGCATTGATTAAGGAATTACTATATTCTATTGTTTCTTGAGTTCATAGTCCTTGAGACTCACGCAGGATGGGATTGGGGGAGTAATTACGGTGATAGCGTTGATGGGAAAGGAAAAGCCACGCCATTCTACACCTAAAATGTAAAAAAAAATCCCATCGTTCCACTTGCGACTTGTTTAGGAAATCAAATATAAGCCATCTCATCACATATTCCTAGGCGGTGCTGATATAGAAAACGCGATTATCTTGTTAAGGCCTGGCAGGGAGGGTGGGTTCAGCAGCAGGGAGAGGAGGGAGAGGAGAGGATCGGCCTGGCCCTCCCTGCTTCCTCCAACCCACCTGGAGGCGTGCCGGAAGGTATTACTTACTGCTAACCATTCACAATGAGGCTTATTGACCCGACCAGTCAATACATGCTAACTACCACTATTGCTGGCCGGCAGACCCGCGATAAGGAGCCTAAAATGTGGGCAGTATTGACTTGCCCAGCGCTATGATGACTCTGAGTCTCGCCGCCTCACCCCACCGCCCTCCCTCCCCACCATAGCACGCCTTTACCTCACCCAGCTTCTATGACCTTCACCCAGCTCCTCGTTTATGGCACCAAAATCCATGGCACATTTCTTCACGCTGACTGATAACACCCAAAAATTTGCACACCTGCCTGGCATTCATCATTGCCATATTCTACTTCGTCTGATGGAGTTCTAAATAGTCAAATGGCGCTTGTGTTATCTGTATGCATTGTGAAGGAGAAGACCAAGAGCTGCTGAACAGACGCCTTAATGAATAACAGCCGGTTCAATTAGTTGTTAGAGAGCGAAAGTTAAAGGTGAAAAATCGGGATAGTGAATTACACTGAACATTTTGAAGCATAACCTTATAATCTCTATTTGGTCCTCCGACTGATATCATTCCTTGTCATCGTGCATATCCTCCTCGTCCTCCTCTTTGTCCTTCTCATCCCCATCATTACCAACACACACCAAGGATCATATATGATTTATGGAAACAATAAATATGTGAGTTAACCCCTTGAGGCCCAGAACGTAATTTCCATTGTAATTTGGGTACCATAAGGCAATTTTAAGTTAATATAGGCAATATTTTATCCATATGACCTGTTTAGTATCCTTGCCCACTAACTCATGTGGTATATTTAGTGACTTATTGTAATTTTATGGCTAACAGACAATTTTTTATCACAAAGGAAAGTTCTTAGAGTGAAGGAGTTAAAAGCAATTATTGAAACCACCTCACACACTTCATAAATGGATCACACTCTCCACGATAGCCCCTTTACTCTTAGGTATACATTAATGAGGTATACACTCATTGTCTTGGGCGACTTCAATGCTACTACTGGCACTATGAGAGATGGCTACGAGTTGTGTGTTGATCCCCATGGCTCCGGTACCAGAAACACCAACAGTTCTCTGCTTCTGAACTTTGCAAGGTCCAGAAGGTTGAGAATTGCAGGTTCTTGGTATCAGAGACCAGAGCTGCACCGCTGGACATGGTATAGTAATGCCGGAGGGGTAGCTAAGGAGATCGACCACATCCTCGTTAGTACTCGTTGGAGGATCCTCCAGAACTGCAGGGTTTACCGGAGTGTTGAGTTCTTTGGAACAGATCACAGACTTGTTGTTGCTACACTTAAGCTTCATGTCAAGTCCAGAAGAATCTCAAGAGGTAACCATACTGTGTTTCATCTTGAGAAACTGAAGGACTTGACATGTGCTCATGAGTATGCGGTGGCAGTCTCAAATCGGTTTGATGTGCTCGGTGCTCTCGGGGATCCTGTAGAACTGTGGGATACCTTCAAACGTGAAACTCTACAGGCTGCCAAGGAGTGTATTGGGGAGCGCCCGAGGTCAAGGCGTGGTTTTGTCTCGACGGAGACGCTGGAGAAAATCGAGGAGAGTCGCGCTGCCAGGCTGGCTGGAAACCGGGACCAGCACAGGGCTCTGTCACGCCGGACTAGAACCCTCCTGAGGAGAGACAAGGAGAGGTATGTCAGGAGTCTCGCTGAGGATGTCGAGGGTCATTTGAACGCTAATGACCTCCGACCCGCCTACCGAGTCCTGAAGAAGCTCCGTTCCAAGTCTCCTTCTCGGGCGAGTGCTATTCGAACAGCAGATGGGCGCCTCGTGTCGGACATGGATGGACAGATGGCTCGTTGGGCTGAGTACTTTGGGCAGTTGTTCACGGTGGACCCTCCAACTGAGCAGCTTCACACCACTGGGTTACAGGCAGTGGATGCCGATCCTCCCATTGACGAAACCGCACCCTCTCTTGACGAAGTCAGAGAGGCTGTAGCAAAGTTGAAGGGTGAAAGGCAGCTGGTGTTTGTAATATCAGTGCGGAGCTCCTCAAAGCTGGGGGTGAGGCCATGATCCGCGGGTTGCATGCTGTCCTGACTGCCGTGTGGCAATCAGGTACCATTCCTCCTGACTGGAAAAGGGGGCTGGTCGTCCCTATCTGGAAAGGGAAAGGGGACCGTCAGGACTGCAACAATTACCGCGGTATTACACTGCTCAGCGTACCAGGCAAGGTGCTTGCCCATCTATTGCTGACACGAATTCGCAGTCATCTGGTGAAGCATCAGAGACCTCAGCAGTCTGGGTTCACCGCCTGGTAAGTCAACAACGGACCGTATCCTAGCGCTTCGTGTCCTGGTGCAACGCCGACGTGAGTTTCGACAGGGGATGCTTGCAGCCTATGTTGATCTCAAGAAGGCGTTTGACTCAGTGCATCGTGAGTCACTCTGGGATCTTCTGCGACTTCGAGGGATTCCTGCAAGACTATTGGTTTGATAACTGGTCTGTATTCTGGGACTGAGAGTGCTGTGAAGTGTGGGGCAGGTGTATCCAGCTTCTTTCCTGTGAATACAGGAGTGAGGCAGGGGTGCGTCCTTGCCCCATCACTTTTCAACGCTTGTATGGACTGGGTATTGGACAAGGTTGTAGATCAAAGTGATTGTGGAGCATCCGTCGGCAACACCAAGATCACTGATCTTGTTTTTGCCGATGATGCAGTAATCTTTGCTGAGTCGCTGGAGGTCCTGGTGATGGCTCTCGAGGCGCTGCACGAGGAGGCAAAGCCTTTGGGACTTGAGGTCTCCTGGCTCAAGACCAAGGTCCAGGTATTTGGAGACTTACTAGATGAAGCAGTACAGTCTGTTCATGCGTGTGGCGAGGACATTGAGATCTTGGAAAGTTTTACATACCTTGGTAGCGCAGTCCATAATGACGGCGGGTCACGTCAAGAAGTCTTACGACGGATTGGCATAACCCACAGTGTTATGGACTCGCTCAGCGGGAGTATTTGGCGTTGTCGGTACCTGTGCAGGAGGACAAAGATCCGGATCTTCAAGTCGTTTGTGATCCCTGTCTTACTCTATGGTTGTGAGACATGGACACTAAATAGTGACTTGAAGAGACGAATCAATGCCTTTGGTAATAAGTGTCTTCGCAGAATCATGGGGTATCGCTGGGATGATTACGTGTCAAATCAGCGATTGCACCGTGAGACTGAATCGAGGCCTATTACCTGCATAGTCCGTCAGCGCCAACTTCGGCTATATGGGCATGTGACACGCTACCCTGAAACTGATCCTTCCCATCGGGTTGTATCTGTAAGAGACAATCCGGCGTGGAGGAGGCCAAGGGGGCGCTTACAAGGCTCATGGCTGGGGCAAGTTGATGTTTCTTGTCGAGAGCTGCTTGGTATGGGAAAGGAGCCTGCATGGGAACTCGCGCGTGGTGACCCCCGGGAGTGGCGTCGTAGGGTGGGCGAGGCGACGCGCCCCCCGGCGTATGCCCCCAATGATTGATTGATACATTAAGAAAAAGTATAGTTGATCAATTAGTCTGTCTATGTAGCTCACAACACTTCATAAGACCTAGACGCAATCGCTCTACAGCACTGCAGTAGTTAGCTAGGTCATTCCGATGTGACAAAGAAGAAGTGAAAAATGTTACCCTTCCATCATTCATGCATTCCCAAAAGCCACCTCATCCAAAAAACAAAATATGTCTTCTTCTTCCAACAAGAATAAACATCAAAGTATTATTATCTTTTTGCTACTTTTCCATTTTTTTTAACAATCATGTGCAGACTTCTTAGTTTGGACCGTACGCCGTGAAAGTCCTGCTATTCTGTGTTGTATTGTATCGTTTACGTATACGACAACCCTACTACATAGTATAACCTGTATCAGTCTGCCTTTTATCTACTTAACTTGAATGTCTCTTTTTAATCTTCTCACTCGAACGTATCATCCCTCTAATGTTCGTGCGCATAAACTTGATAGAAGAGCAATGTCCCTTTTCCCTTCCTTATTTATTTGATTTATTT
>JACEEZ010005592.1:78527-81027 GCA_016584305.1 Chionoecetes opilio | reverse complement strand
AAGATAGTAGATATGGAGACCAAAACGAGAATGGAAGCGAGGTGAGGCACAGAAAGAGACCAGATAATTTTTTCTTTATTATACTTTCGTACCTTTCATCATTTTATTAACCAAAAGCTTCTAGGTAATGCAGACCGAAAACTTATATAGACTTCTATTTTGAGCACTCGAATACATTTTATCCTAGGAGTCGGAGGTCTGGGCTCACCCTCACGTCCAAGATCTTTTTCACCTTCTGATCTTTTCAGCGATACATTGGTATGGTGTATCTATTACCAGGGTTTTCTACCAAATTCATAACGCTGCACTATCAGTCTAATTTCATTGTCATCTGATGCCCACTCGTTAAGTTATCTAAGTCCCTGCAATATGTTTACATCAGACTGTGATCCAATAATCGTACCTACTTAGTATCATCAGCACTTGCTGATTCACTGCTAATCCCATTATCAAGTCGTTGAGTAAATCAAAAATAGTAATGGACCCAAAACAGACTCTTGTGGAACTCCACTTGTGACCAGTCCCCATTCAAATTTAGAGCCATTAATTGTTTAATTAATGGCTCTTAATTTACCCTTTGTTGCCTATTACTTAGCCAAGCTCTGATCCAATGAAGAATCTTCCCATCTATTCCATGAGCCTTAACCTTATTTAAGAGTCGCTCGTGTGGTACTTTGTCAAATGCCTTACTAAAGTCCAGATATATTATATCATAATCCTTATCATTATCTGCCGTCTCATAAACTTTCCTATAAAAACTCAATAAATTGGTGAGACATGACCTACCCTTGGTGAATCCATGTTGTGAATCATTGATCAAACTATGTTTATCTAAGTGCTCTCTAATGTTTTTTGCAATAATAGATTCCAATAATTTACCCACCACTGACGTTAGACTTACGGGTCGATAATTTGACTTTAGTCCTCTGTCTCTCTTCTTAAATATGATTCATGCGTGAACCAATATTATGTGTACACTGGGAAAACTACTGTACGAGAATGTGATCGAAAGTCATGGATATGATATGTTATGGAGACAAACATGTGGTAAACAGATGGACTGTTTGTGTGTGGGTGTCTCTACTACGTATGTATAGAAACGCCATGCATACACAATGAAGTAACGAGGGAGTAGGTCAAGGTCACACATAGATTCGTATGAGCAAAAATATGAACACAAATCATTAAACATAATTATCGTTGATAAGCAAACTGGTTTACATATTTTTATTTTGGAAAACTTTGTAATGAAAAAAAGAGCAAAAGAGTTGAATTCATAACATGCAATATTTAATGAGCTTAAAACAAGGGAGGATAATTTTTGCATGCAAAGCTGGACTCATCGATTGAACACGCTTTGTTAATGCATCTGTCGTAAGAGTATTGTGCATATTCATTTTTTTCTACAGCTGATTGGTTTGTTATGGAAAGCTTTTAAGATTCATAGCACCGAATGATAACAATTTTAGGAGACTCTGACATTTTTTCTTAGAGACGAAAATACTTGAGCTCGAGGAAGAACTGACTCCTATTTCCAATTTACCTAAAGGCGAGAGGAAGAGCTGCGTTGGATTTCACAATGGCTATTCATTGCGTCGTTATATTATCACATAGACAGGAATACACGGTTAATGGAAGTTGTAGGAAGGAGGAAACGTGATTGATAATAAGATACACTGCGTATATACGCATGGTGTACGAGAACGTCCACTAAAGAGAAATAGCAAATTATAAACATTAATGACTTTCGATTTTGTTTCTTCTCCAACTCAATGTAAATTTTTGTTATAGTTCCTCGGTAGTCTTTGCAGAATGGAAATATGAAGCAATTCAAGTTCAAAGACACTAGAGGTTAGGTGAGGGCGACGCAGTACTTGGTGATATAAAGGTGAGAGTTGAAGGTTGAGGAGAACATAACGAAGGGTAAGTATTCATGTACAATACTCGACATGCATGGAAGAATGGATCAGGGAGACAAGGGGAGAGTAAAGGGAGTTAGGCAGGCGAGTAATCGGATTACTACTACTCAGGGATTAAGCGAGGCAACAGTGTAAGCGTGAAAATTATGGAAAAAAACTAAGCATACAACTCACAAATATGAAAATCAGGAGACAAATGAGTAGAATAGGAAATGGTTTCCACCATCTACAACACAGTTAAAATACAAAATAACATATATCGGCATAAACCTAAGAGGTAAGGATGGGGGCATACGCTATTCTGCGCGTTGCCTCGGTGCTCATCTCCGTCGCATTAGCCTTTGAGCCTGTGGTGGGTGACAACCCGTTACCCCGGGACACAAGGCTAGTGTGACATCCGGGTTGGTTACCACAGTTACCTTCCCCAGGTTTTCCCAGGTACCCATTTGTCAACCGCGAAAGGGGGTATGAACAGCTGCTTGGGCTGGCCGCTGACTTGCCCTGTCCCGGATTCGAATCAAGGCCCGCAGATTCGTAGCTAGGCGCGCTAGCACTACACCACGGAGGCGACAATCAATCAG
>JACEEZ010005592.1:68527-73527 GCA_016584305.1 Chionoecetes opilio | reverse complement strand
AGGGGAGAGAGAGAGGAGAGAGAGAGGAGAGAGAAAGAGAAGACGAGAGAGAGGAGAGAGAGAGAGAGGGGAAGAGAGAGAGAGATACTGATACTGATACTGATACATTTATTTGGCCCTTTAGCAAACAGTAATGTAAACTATATATACATGTATATATTATAAGGCCGGTCTGTATTTTTTTGTAATTTTTGTATGTTTATTAACTATTGCTTATATAATAATTATCTTTGGTAGTATTTTTTAAAAGGAATGCGATTTATTATTTAATTATTTCTCGGGCCTTATTATCTGACCTAAATCGGCAACTATGTTTCGCAACAGGTCTGTATAAGAGCTCCGGCTTTTTGAGCCGGAGCTCTTATACAGACCTGTTGCGAAAAATAGTTGCCGATTTAGGTCAGATAAATAAGGCCCGAGAAATAATATAAATAATAAATCGCATTACCTTTAAAAAATACTACCAAAGATAATTATTATATAAGCAATAATTAATAACATACAAAAATTAATGTGAATAAAAATGAAATACAAATAGGATATACGCAAATCTTGACAAGGCAAAAACAAATGCTAATATTAACAAACACACAAACATACAAAAAACTAAAATACACATGAACAAACAAGGATTAGATTTATTGATCGATTTTTTTCTTCTTTATTTTACACTTGAAAATGTTACTATCGGTGATGTTTTTTAGATCTTCTGGCAGCCGATGCCACAGTTTTACTCCCCTAACCGTAATGCTTCACTGTGCATGGGACGTTCTACATATAGGAATATTTAGATCATTTAGTCTTCGGCTATTTGAATTGTTAGACATGAACTGAAAACCACTGTCAACTTGGTATGCGTATAATGCTTTATGTATAAATAGATTTGCTTGGAGGGATATAATATCAGTTTGTTTGAGTAAATTTAGGTCTTTAAAGAGAGGGTCTGTGTGTGCATATCTGTGATTGTGAGACATTACACGTAACATTTTTTTTTGAGTAATGAAAAGACTGTCAAGTAAAGTTTTAAATGCTCCTCCCCATACAGCTGAACAATACAAAAGGTGTGGATAGGCTATTGATAAGTATATTTGTCTTAAACTATCAATGGTTATATTGTTGCGTATCCTATGTAGTACACCATTTATTTTACAAAGTTTAGTAATCACCTCTAGTATATGAGATTTACATTTCAGTTTATCATCAATAATAACACCCAAAAATTTATATTCACCAACTTGCTCTAAAATAAGATTGTCTATGCATACATCAATATTTGGTGGTTGAATCATCAAAGAACAAGATACCCTATAAGAAGTTTTAGTAGCATTCAAGGTTAATTTATTAAACTTTTTATTCCAGTTTGAAAACATGAGATAATTCTGCATTTAATGTTTTTTTTAATGTTAATGAGACTTTGTCCCTGAATGAAAATAGTGGTATCATCAGAAAAAAGAGAAGAAATTTGAGTTTATTTAGTGCAACGTGTGATATCATTAATATATAATAAAAATAAAATGGGACCCAAAATTGATCCTTGTGGTACTCCAAAACTAATAGATGTGAGAGAGGATAGTGCATTATTATAAAACTGTACATTGCTTCCTGTGACTTAAATACTTACAAACCAATTATGTGCAGCACCACGGACTCCATAAACCTTCATTTTTTCTAACAAAATAGAATGAGATATGGTATCGAAGGCTTTAGACAGATCACAAAAAGACTGATATCTGATAGGCTTTACTATCTAATGTATCATATATATTTTGACAAAGGTGATGCAAGGCAAGTTCAGTGGAGTATTTGGGGCGAAAACCATATTGAAACTGCGATAATAATGAAAATTTAGAAATGTAATCCATTAATCTACTAGCAACTATTTTCTCAAAAATCTTAGAGAGAGAGAGAGAGAGAGAGAGAGAGAGGAGAGAGAGAGGAGAGAGAGAGAGAGAGAGAGAGAGAGAGAGAGAGAGAGAGGAGAGAGAGAGAGAGAGAGAGAGAGAGAGAGAGAGAGAGAGAGAGAAGAGAGAGAAGAGAGAGGAGGAGAGAGAGGAGAGAGAGAGAGAGAGAGAGAGAGAGAGAGGAGAGAGAGTGAGAGAGATAGAGAGAAGAGAGAGAGAGAGAGAGAGAGAGGAGAGAGAGAGAGAGAGAGGAGAGGAGAGGAGAGAGAGAGAGAGAGAAGGGAAAGGAAAGGAAGGAGAGAGAGAGAGAGAGACTTACTCTTCTGACGTCATCAATAACATTCGTAACCCTGTTGGCGGGAAGAAAAAAAAATTCGCGCGCTTTTTACAAAAGTCGTGCTTTTACGGAAATAAGACCTGGAAATCAATTATTTTTGGTGGATTAGGTGTTTTGAATGGACATTCAACATAATTAGGCAAACAAAAATGGGTCTGGATGATTACTTTAAGATACACAATAAATGGATATCAGTCTCTTCATTTGATAATATCATTATCATCATTATTTCCATCATTATAATTTTTATTTCATATTCATTATACTTATTAAATTATCATTGTTACAATTCTTACGATTACTATTATCATTACTATTATTACAATAATTTTGTATGATTGATGCATAATTTTGTATGATGTATTTTGAAATTTCACTGTGAAGCATTTAGTTTGGTCGATATTGTTATATGGCTGTGACAATTGGATGATGAAGGAAGTTGAACATAAACCTGAAGCTGCCAAACTGTGACTGTGGAGGAGGGTGTTAAGAGTGTCGTGGATGGAGAGCAGAACAAACGAGAAAGTGCTGGAGAGGTAATGTTAATGGAAGGGAACTTGTGTCTTCGGTGAGGGACAGAGGAGCCTTCTGGGTCATGTTATGAAGCGTCAAGGATTTGAACATCTATCTCTATCACTGGTAATATGGAGAACAGGGAGCCAAAAATATGACCTAAAAAAGAATTCGTGAACGGACTAATGAAACAGATAAATAGATAATGTCTGCATTTCAGTGGCTGTACCTGATGATGATGATGAAAAGGGAGGAAAGGCAAGTTGTGTATGGCTAACAAAGTCCTAAAGAACCTATCACATACTGTGGGTAAGGTAAGGTATCACCATTATCATTACTTGCATCATTATTATTATTATTACCATCATTAGTACATATCATGATCATCATTAGTATCATCAAAATCATTATCATTGCATTGGTGAGTTTACGTAATAGACATGCAGCTCCATCCAGTTCAATACTATATTTATCTGTATACTTACATATGTACACACAAAAACATTCATACATTCATTCATACATATACACATTCATACATATACACATTCATACATATACACATTCATACATATACACATTCATACATATACACATTCATACATATACACATTCATACATATACACATTCATACATATACACATTCATACATATACACATTCATACATATACACATTCATACATATACACATTCATACATACATATCTGACTCATTCATGAGTAGTGTGGGCAGTTGTGTGCTCACCACACAACTGCCTAATAATATACTTCCGTTACGTAATTAAATATTTCATTGAAACTAAGTTCAGCGGCAACGAATTATTCTACTAAAATGGTGTATTGAATCGAAATGATTCACACTGATAACTCAATTAGGACAATAATAATGAGAGGAAATACATGCCAGGCAAACTAAATGTCATGAAACTCTTCCCAACGCTGGTCACGCGTGGCTTGTGGGGAGGATGGAGAAGGGAGAGAGGGGAAAACAAGAGAGGTAGGCGGGGAGGGAGAGAGTTAGGAGTGGAACTATGTAATAGTAATGTCATACAAATTGTCTAACACTAAGAACATTAGAACATAAGAAAATAAGGAAGCTACAAGAGGCCGTGAGACCTACACGAGGAAGTTCCTGTTACTTAACTCTACCTATATCCACCTCTCTTCCCCATCCATTAATCTATTCAGACTCCTTTTAAAGACCCCAATAGGTGTCTATTGACCACCTGACCTATTAACTTCACCTATAATGCATTGACCACCTGACGTCTTAGTTCATTCCAATCATTCACCACCCTATTTGTGAACCAGTTTCTCTCAATTTCCTTTTTAAATATTTAAATCTACTAAGGGTCATAATCTGATATCTGTTTATATGACTGTGGGGGGGGGGGAAGCAACATCTGTCCTCTCATAATCAGGCCAAATATATTATTCAACTGACCTAAAACTCCTTCATCAATGAAAAATATAAAAATCTTTCTGGATCAAAGTTATCTAGTCACATCTGGCACATCTAGCTAAAAAGATCTATTACCATTTTTCTTCTTCATTTTTCCTTCCTATGCTTCACCCAGGTGGCTCCACAGCTGTCTCATCTATTTCTAAACTCTTTGCTACAACCTTTGCTCATAATTCCATATGGGTTGATGAAGGTGTTTTTCCCACCCTTCTCCTCCACCTTCTGTCTATATTATGCCTGTTATTAAGATCCTTCGTAATGATATTTTCTTTACCCTTTCTGGCCTAGATCCTCGGAAGGCTTACGGTCCTGACGGAGTCCCTTCTTTTGTTCTCAAAAACTGTGCTTCTGTGTTTCCCTCCTACCTGGTCAAACTTTTCCGTTTTTGTCTATCTACTTCCACCTTTCCATCTTGCTTGAAGCTTGCCCACATTCAACCTGTTCCTAAGAAAACTGACCGTTCTAATCCTTGAAACTACAGTCCTATAACTTTGACTTCCTGCCTTTCTGTAGGCTTTGAATCTATAATTAATAAGAAGATTCTTAAGCATTTATCTGCTCATAATAATTAACATTATTGGACTATCCTCTATGACAAATCTGAGCTGGAAATATCACATCTGATCTCTTTCTAAACGAGCTTATAAAAAAGCTAGGTGACCTGTGCCGTATGCGTTCATTTTTTTCTCCCTTTCAGGAGTGGCTGCCGGTAAAGGGCGGGGCACGACGTGAAGGCTAATCTCAAAAGTCGTCTGAATAAAAGAAAACTTGACTCCTGTATGCAC
>JACEEZ010005592.1:41027-58527 GCA_016584305.1 Chionoecetes opilio | reverse complement strand
CCCACGCTCCTTTTTGAATGAGTCTCTAAATCAAAGTCTGCTTGAAAACCCAGACAAGAAGATGTATCAACAGACGTTGACTCAAATTCAGTAGACAGTCTTTGATGGTTGCCCCCTCCTGGGATTCCTTTTGGCCCGCATCAAGTCCAACTAAAAGCCTGTGGTACTTTTTATGTAGATAAATTCAAAAGTCCATAAAACAGAGTGAAAATGAAGATGTGTTTTTGATCTTTGACAGATTGAAGATTTCAGTACAAAATGTTCTACAAGGACCTTTTAGAGGGAAGAAGGGCCGCGTATTTAAGTAATTTTCCCACAGCCCCTTGCCTTCTCAAAGCTTCCCCTTTTAAATGACAAAAAAAGAAGCAATTGATCAAATTATTTGCGACAACTTTCTGAATGCAGATTTATTCGAAGAATTACAAAAAAGAAAAAAACTTAGATAACAGGTCGGAAAAAACCTGAGAAGTAAGTTCAGTGGTACAATTGTAAAAAGGTGACATGGCAACCACTCATGAAAAAAGCTATAAAATCATTGTGCGCAGGCTATGAGTTGCTGTAGCTCAGCAGCAACCTGTCACTGTTCTTGCAGATTATTAGATGTTTATGCACTTCTTCTTTATCATTCCGGGAAACAAGGCATAAAACACCAAATGTTTATAGAATCACCTGTAAAATAGAGAACTGTTGTTGATATCCAGGCCACTGTAAAAAAAAACATCAGAACTAATTCCCAAATTGGAGGTCATGCTCATACTGGTGGATACGTGGCAACATGTTTTTGGTTTAAGGAAAAGGAAAAAAGTTGAAAATACTGAAAAAAGGTTGAATCTGGATAGATAGGTAATGCTGAGGCTAACTGGCCTGAGGTGTGGAACAGGCACCCAAAAATTCATAGCTTCCTGTTATGGAAAATAAAAACCAATTCTTGTCTGAGGCCCGGAAATGTGTGGACTTCAAAAGGGAAGTCGGGGGCAACAGTTTCCCCCAAATTTTGTTCTTTCCACCTACTACAGAGGCCTTCATTGAGAATTCAAGCGGGGTCATTGCAAAAAATGCAATGGGGGGGAATCCCCGCAACTAATCCCCCAGATTTAGAACCCAAATTTTGGATGGATCAAAAAGCAGAAAAAAAAGTCACTCTGCCTACAAAAGGTCCTACCCAAAGTTAAACTAGCACCGAAACATTACTAAAGTTGTAAGATGCACATGTTTTAAATAAACACCAGTAATCTCAAATGCGCATGTAAAATCGGGCTACCATGCACAATGTTTTTGCTTGTCAAACCTCCATTTAATGTTTTAATGATCAAAAACGAACAGAGTTGATGAGGATGATGAGGATGATTTAATTACCTCAAGAATTATGCATTTTTGCCCCTAAAAATTGAGGAATCAAAAAAGATCTACTAAAAAAAAGTAATCTTTTTTACTTTCATGCGAACAATTTTAAAATTTTTATATAGTATAAGTAATAAAAAAAAAAAAAAAAAAAAATAAACCATTTTTAAAATGGGGGTCATTTTTGGTTTCAAAAACCCGAATGAAAAGTTTTGGGCAAAATACCTTTGGGAAACATGTATTGGGTTTACCCCGGTTTGTCAATTTGTGGGAATTTTTGGTAATTTTGCTTTTGATATTTCCTTGGCGGCCATTTTTTTTATGCTAATTATCTCAAATTGCCCAAGATTGACAGCGAGCCAGTCAAGATATTTTTCAAACTGGATATATGGGCAAACAAATCCACTGAAAAAAAAATTAAGACCCTAAAACAAGGCTGAGCCTGGTGGCTGCCGGACTATATCGACCTCACCTATTTTTCCATGTCTATCTGTCTGTCTGTTTGTGTTTTTCTGTTTCTCAATTCATCGGGTTTTGTCTTCCTTTGAATTTGTATATTTATTTTCTGTTTGTTTACTTTGGTGACACCTAAGAAGTGCTGCGAGGCCTGTAACCTAATCAATCCGCGATAATGACACTCTTTATCTCTTACTGAAGGTTAGTTAATTAGTCGGGGGATGACTCAATACTGCCGACGAAGCCTTTGCAACGTCCACCCGCCAGCCATCACCATCCCAAGCACTCTGATTAACAACATTCCCATTCAAACACACACAAAAATAATGGATATGAAATAATGAAGCTACCCTTGGAGGCCATATTGGTACACCCAGGTAACCAAACACACAAGTTACTAAGAATCTACACCGTGAATTTATATAATTGAAGAAAAAAATCGAAAACCACTATCCGAGCGTTTGCCACAGTATGAGAAGGACTGGATATGCACGCAAGTTTCCGATCTACTCTAATGTACCTCAGAGGCCGTGTATGGACTCTTGCCCAACGCAAACGACCTACATAACCACGCCGCTATCATTGACTGAGACACAGGTTATAATAAACTTGCATAATGAAAGTATGATAATGTACAAGCGGCTTTTTGAAGGCCTTTGCTGCCATTTCTTTTACAGCATCTCCACACGGTACTCGTCTCCAGCCTGTGTTGCGGCTGCGTAGTAATTGCTTGGTATCCTAACTGTACGTACATTTTTTCTTTCTCTTTTTTTTTTTTTCATGTTACTCGGAAATTTACTCAGACTTCCCTTCGCTTCACTTCTTTCTGCGTAGCGCCTTTCCTTGCCATGATTTGCGTGACGCCTTCCCATTTCTCCTTTTCTTCCATTCTCATTCGTAATTCTTTTCCTCCTTCTTCCACTAGCCAGGGTCTTTCTCCTTTCTCCTCCTCCTCCACAAGCCAGCAGGAGCCACTGAAGTTTGCGAGGCGGCCAGGGCAGCGGCCTCAGTAAAGGAAGCTGGAGTAGGCCCTAGAGACCCATTCTCCCCTCCGTCTCGACAAAACCTTGGGAGCAGAGCTTGCGGGCTCCTCAGCTCCACATAACTCTTGGTGGACTACCGCGGGAGCTTCCACCAGCGTCTCGCGCCCTCCCTGTGGTTTATAGATGCCGGTAACATGTGGATTCACCTGTGGACGTGACCTTAACGTAACGCGAGTGTTGGGAGTGCTGCCACCTGTGACTGCCGATTTCTAGCGAACTACTACATCATTAATATCACACTTATTACTGTATAAGGAACAAAGGTTGAGTCAATCAGCTGAAACAACTATTGATGACTTGAGGTAATACAGACGGAAACGTAGTGATGCGGAATGGTAATAATACCAGCGAGACTGCGATTTAAACAATGATAAACAATTAACGGAAGAATACAAATTCTAAAGAAAAAAAATTGGATGAGTCTTTTATGGACTGCAAAGTAGAAAATGAAAACTGCTTCGCTACAGTTAATGGATAAATAAATAAAGATACCAAATTAAATATCTCTCTCTCTCTCTCTCTCTCTCTCTCTCTCTCTCTCTCTCTCTCTCTCTCTCTCTCTCTCTCTCTCTCTCTCTCTCTCTCTCTCTCTCTCTCTCTCTCTCTCTCTCTCTCTCTCCAGACAGTGGCTAATTCCATATTATTATTTCTTACTTAAACATGCAATAAGTGGGACTCACTGAGATAATATTTATAAACAGCAATATATTAAATAGCTGAGAACAACTCTGAAGTGTTTTGTTGCCCTTCAAATAATACATGAAAATGATAAGAATACGCAACTATGACATCATCACACTGTGAGGAGCAACCCGCGGGTATTGCAAGATTGCGTGGCTCTGGACTCCATTTGAAAACTCTCATCTCCTTCAACTTGGAAAACAAAAAATTGTGTATTATTCCAAATGAACACCGAATTCATTTTGGTGGCCGAAACAATTTTTTTCTGGTGAGTTTTGATGTGTTTTGAATTATTCTGCTAACCGTTTCTGTCGTAAATCCTTCTTTTTCATTCTTTTTTCTTTGGTAAAGGTTAGGTATAGGTTAAGTATAGGTTAGTTTAGGTATACGGTACGTTAGGTTTAAGTTATGTTAGGTAAAGGTTAGGTTAGGTAATAGTATAGGATCGGTTAGGTTAAATGTGTTTTTTTGTCATTTATGCTGCAAATCACACAAAAAAAAGTGATTTGCGACAGAAACGATTAGCAGATTCATTTAAAACACATCAAAACTTACCAGAAAAAAATAGTTTCGTCTGCCAAAGGAAGTTCGGTGTTCATCTGGAAATTTACCAAAAAATGTTCCCGTCCTCCTGGGGATTCGAACATGCGACCTCTGGAGTCTGCATGGACTTGAAGGACCTCTCGGCGACCGGCTAACCACAACATCAACTACAACGTAATAATGAATTTTAGACATCGGATAGATTTTTTATGGTTGCAATTTTGTAGTAAACGACATCTAGTACGCGGTGATAGATGATAAGATGACAATGACAACACAATATATACATACATACAACCGTGAAAATTAATAAAAGCTGATGTCTAATTAAAAAGTTTATTACTAGCCCGAAGTCATGAGTCACACGGAAGGGATCTTATAGGAAGAACTTGAAAATGGTATAAACTGAGTGGCGCTGCGGGGCTGAGCGTAGAAGACAGGACAGAGTGTGGACTGGGCGGGCGAAGCTTGACTGAACCTATATTATACAAGGCTCGGGTGTCCCTGCCCCGCTGTTATCCCTCCAGACTCCCGCGATGGCTGGCTAAACGATCAATACGTCTAAACGTTATCAATAGGCTACTTGGTAATGCTACAAGCTCAAAATCGCAGCTATTGTTAAAATGTCTTGGGTATTGAGACACATTGGTATAGTAGTTTACACAGCAGTTTACATGTAATGATAGGTTAACGTTGCATTTATAACACTCTCAAAAGGACAAGGTTTGGCAGGAAGCAATGATGCGTAAATCAAAACATAACTTTTTCAGCAGTTACAATGCCAAAAACGTCCGCGCCGCCTCTCCTGCCCCGACACGTCCCCCGCCGCGCGTTGGTATTCCGAGGGCGAGCAACCAACGCCCTAAATCAGCGACTGAGTTCGTGTTGAGCGTATTGATTAGAGACACGAGTAAGTGGTGGTGGACTTGTTTTTCAATACCTGGAGCGGCATAGTATAGGTGAGGGTGGCGAGGTGAGGGTTTTTGGGTGCGCGAGGGCGGCTGGAATCCGCCCACGAGGACCCTTGAAAGGCCATTGAGACGATCAATAAACGCCAATTAAGGTTCAGATTACTCGCCTGATCCTGCTGGCCTTAGGCATGAACAAAATTTTTTTGTGTGTGTGTGTAACTTTTATGAGCGCATAACAAGTAAATATTTGACTTTCACCTTGTACTATCTTTTATATTTCTTTGTATGAATTTACAAGAAAAAATAATCTGGTTGAAAATGCCTCAATCATATGAAATCGTTATATATATAATGGGGAGCTATGTGCTACATTCCTAATCTCTTCAATCATTTCTCTACTTCTCTCTCCATTGTCACTCGTCGCCTCATTTCATCGCGGACAAAATCTTACTCACCGGAGACATACTGCTGACGCTGCAGCACCCTACACCACGCCGCTCCAACCCTCGAGGACCCTTTCGAGCTCTTCTCGCCACAAGGACCCTCCTCACACGGCCGAAGAACTGCTGGAGGCGTTCATAATAACACCCTCCACATCGTCTGAGATCCGCACGACACCTTGGTATCGAGGAAAAAAGATATTAGGCCCGATACGGTACAGTCCTCAAAACTATTGTCTTGAGTATCGATGGAAAGGGGAGGCTGGTGAGTGGCATACGTCATATATATATATATATATATATATATATATACACATCATACATATACGATATGGCAACGTCACTAACATGATGGATGGATGGTTCGTGATCATACATTACATCATCCTATACCTCCACGCTTCTCCCTTCACCTCACCAAGGGTACATGCAAACAGTGGATTATGGTCTGTGGTGCAATGGTAAGCATGACGACCAGAAGGGAGACTTGCGTGGATTTGTAATAAAATGTTGGATCTTCATTCTGTTCGTGATTATTCCGCGCAGTATGGTGACGTTGCCTCCAAGCCACCAGCCATCCTAAGCAGCGAGTAATGTGGCAGTGTGTGTCAAGGGTCGTGTAGCCCCAGCGGGCCAACCAATTGGAGAGAAAGTCCTTCTAAACACTAGGCCAGAAGGCAAACCTTGGACGATGTCATTAGGTGTCTCCTTCCTACTCTTGCCACCCTTCACTCCCCACTTGACTTGGTCCGATTTCGTCCCTAAATTGTCAACACAACTACCCACGGGCTCACGTGTGAGGCCTAAAGAGTGGCAGGCAACATGATCATGGCAATGAACATAACATTTGTCAGTGCTGTTGATTAAGGCACTTCAGTACACTGTGAGGCACATATTAAACAGTACCGGCAAAAGTAAGAGATGTGGTAAGTAAGAGTGATACAAAACATAAATTTCATCTTCCAAAAGACATACACACACACACCACACACACCCTCACACACACACACACACACACACACACACACACACACACACACACACACATCACCACACACACACACACACACACACACACACACACACACACACACACACACATTCACACACACACACACACACACGCACACACATACGCAAACACACACACACACACACACACACACACACACACACACACACACACACACACACACACACACAAACACACACACACACACCAGAGGTGGGCACTTCCGCAAACACTTCCGCAAACCGCAACTTCCGCAAATTGCGGAAGTCCGAATTCGTTTGCGGATGTGCGGAAGTATAAATGTTTGCGGATTTCCTTTTGCGAAAGTACTTCCGCAAACGCAAATATGTCCGCAAATTCCGTATGTTTCCTTATAAAAGCATTTTACTCCGTAACTATTAGGCCAAGAGTAAAAACGCATTGAAGCAAAGTTGCTAAGGTTGATTTGTTCTATCGAATGCCATTTTCAGAAGTCAATTATCTCATGTAGATTTTGAGATATTTAATAGTATGTCAAAATACACCAATACATTTTTCTCACTTATTTAAACTCCTAATTCATTTTGCTATGGCTCATCCAAACGCGCACACCCTCCCCTGCTCACTGCACAAACCACACTGACTCAAAAACACTGCACTGCCCTAAATAGGCTTGAGAAAAGAAAAGATTAAGAGTTTAAAATGAAAACATTGGTGAAACCTATTTCTGCTGATTTTACCCATATTTTTTCATGAATTGCGTCTGGTTCTCAAAAACTGGACGTGATAGAGTTAATTGAACATCAGACTCGAGTTCAGCAGGGTCGATTTACCTATAATCAGCTTCATTTAGTCCAGAACCATATCTTCGATTTTTTTTTGTCGACCAGTGCACTTGGTCGACACCAAAAATGGTTCTGAGTTCATTGTGTGTGGGTTGGAAAGCATTTTTGCTGATGATTTCAAAAAATGGCATTGCTTTTTCTCTAGCACGTATAGTTTTTAAAATATCGGCATTTTAAATTTTAATAGCTATTATAATTATATACGTATGTATAATTATATAATTAATCGAAACAATCCCCCTACGTTAATATATATTACTCGTAATTAAATTCTGGTGGTGCCTGCGGCTTTATTAGGACCTAATGTACATATCTGGCAAAACATATACTTAAATTATGTTCCAAATATATCCGAAAATGTGCCACATCTTGGAAATATCCGAAAATATGCCAAATCACAGTAAATTTATATATGACTATTTATATATATATATAATATTATATATATATTATTATATTATATATATATATATATATATAATATCTGTATTTTGGAACACAACTTTGAGATTTGTTTTCAGAGAAAGATGCGCTAGTTCGAAGAACAGTCAGATCTAGACTGTTCTTCAGAAGAACAGTCAAGATCTTAAATTGGTATTAAATATACATATGATCAAAACTATACCTAACACACAAAAGTACTCACCCTGCTCCATAGTACATCAGAAGTGTTTCTGTAGTTTGCTCTTTCGTTTGTAGGAGCAGCTACTTTCACGTTGTAGCGTCCAGCAATAGTCCCCTATCATGTTGGGACTGAATCGTCCTTGGTATCGAGTTTCCATGGTGGCAATGTCCTGGTGGAAACGTTCCCCTTGCTCATCACTGACCGCGCCAAGATTCGTTGGAAAGAAATCAAGATGTGAATGGAAAAAGTGGATTTTGAGTGACATCCGAGCCCCAAGCGCATGGTAACTCTTCAACATGTCATTTACAAGTTCCTCATAATTCGATGCTCGAACATTACCTAGGTAGTTCTTTATAACAGCCAAAAAAGCTCTTCCAAGCAGCTTTTTCCAGGGCAGTTAGGCTCTTTACAAAGTCATCATCATTGAGTAGTTGACGAATTTGAGGGCCATTGAAAACACCTGCCTTTACTTTGGCTTCAGATACAGTGCGTTCAAACTTTGCTAACAAATACTGAAAGCCAGCACCATTTTGATCCATGGCCTTCACAAAAATTTTCATTAACCCAAGTTTCAGATGCAATGGAGGTAAGTACACCTTTTCACTGTCAACAAGAGTACATACAGTTGAACCTGCCAGGTGAGTCTTTCGGTCGTCCTGGCCATTCCTTTTGTTTGTAATGTTTGCTGTCCGCTCTAGAGTCCCACAAACAAAGAAAACACATGTGCTTAGTGTAACCTAACTGGAGTCCTAGAAGCAAGGAGATTACCTTCAGGTTCCCACACAGATTCCACTGATGTTCTTTATATTTAACAGCAGATAACAAAGTCTTCATAGTTTCATAAGTTTCACTCATTTCATGGCCATGCGCAATTCGAGAGAACTGGAACCCAAAATGCCAGGGGTCGCTGGCAGTTTTAACTCACTTTTTTGATAATAATTTGGTCTATTGGAAAACAAAATATGGGCTTATTCCACTGGACTTTAAACACAAAAGTATAATATTAAGAACGATTTTCTTCTATATGTATATTGTATAGAAGCCTGATTCTGTAAAACATTGTATATAACCAAATAACCTAGGAGGTTATAGTTGAGGAGGCGAGGTAAATGCTACTCTATGATATTATATAGTCAATAACGAATGTTTAGAAGTTATCTATACCTAGGCAGTCATATTTTCCTGTTATTATTGTGTATCAATCAGATAGAAAGCCTGGAAGTGCAATGAGTTGACGCGTGAAGTCGTAATGTTTTGATTCAATCTCCCCGCCACAATCTCCCCGCCCACCACTCCCCGCCGCGGCACGTCGCCTCCACAATTATAACCTACATTGTCGCAGCAACAAGCCGATTTCGGCATTCTTTATTCTTCGTTTTTCCAAGGCATTGCTTATTGTATTTTGACAAGCGTTTGCCAGACGCAGCAGTACTGTCTTAGAAAACAGTGTGAACATCGCCCAAATTTTACATGCCACAGTATACATGTAAAAAATATATTAAGCTTTGCTACTCGAGGCGAGTAATTTGCATTAAATTGCTATTATAGAACGTTCCATCGTAATGCATGTCATCCATATAATTAGTAGAACAACAGAAGAACTATATTTTTTGGTATTCAGATGCGGTGCATCAATGTTTATCGCGAAATTAATTTATGAAAAATATTAGTCGCGGAGCCAAAACACAGTAGACCAACCTTCAAGTTAAAACTGCCAGCGACCACTGGCATTTCTCGAGTTTCAGATCATTGGAATTGGAACACTCGGAAGCTTATTTCCTTTATGCAGAAGAACGGCCTTTAGCGTGTTTTTTTCTGAATCTATGAACAGCCGCCACTCACTCTTATCATAAGTGTGAGACTCACAAAGTTGTGCCATGAGTGTGTCAACATCAAAGCAGTAACAGAGCTTGTGTTCCATCTTGAAGAAGCTTGAAAGTTCTTTATGTCTACGACGAAACGTGGTGATGAGAACTCCTTCTTGTAGCAAATTCCATTCCTTGAGACAAGATCCAAGGACTTCACTTTTCTCCTTGGGTAGATCTAGGTCCCTAGCAAGGTCATGTAGCATTTCCTGACTGATGAATTTGGGCTCTCTGTTGTCTGCCATTTCTTGAAAGTCTGTATCCATGGGATTATCCTCCTCGTTCGAATCTGATTCACTTATAGCACTTGCAATTGGAACATTTGGAACTGGGAGATCAGGACCATGTGGCACAGGCCTGATGGCAGAAGGTACGTCAGGATACCTGATTTTAGCTCGCGTTTTTACTGAATATCCTTTGATGTTAGTGAGGCAGAAGTAGCAGTCAGTACTGTGATCCTTTTGTTCACGCCAAACCATTGGGATGCCGAATGCCATGCCTGATGGCCGTTTGCCACGCATCCATTCATTCAAGTGGTTCACACAGGGGCTGCATGCTACGTGAGGGGCCCACTTCTTATCTTGATCCCCTATACGGCACTTGAAGTAATGCAGATAAGCTGCTTTAACATTCTTTGTAAGAGGTTTCTTCAGACTGTCAGGGGTAAAAATTCCACATATGTAACAAAAACTGTCCGATGCATTCACACAGTTACGGCGCTCCATCACAGCCCGGTACAAGGTACTATATACGGTAAACCAACTAAAATTAGGACTCCACTAAATCAAACACATCATATCTGCAAAGAAAATTAAAATGTTTAAACATATGTCAATAGCTGTTCGATCAGAAGGTAAAAATGTACTACACAGCCTGCTAACCCCTCGCCAATACGCAGCGCGCACACCCTCCCCTGCTCACTGCACAAACCACACTGACTCAAAAACACTGCACTGCCCTAAATAGGCTTGAGAAAAGAAAAGATTAAGAGTTTAAAGTGAAAACATTGGTGAAACCTATTTCTGCTGATTTTACCCATATTTTTTCATGAATTGCGTCTGGTTCTCAAAAACTGGACGTGATAGAGTTAATTGAACATCATATTCGAGTTCAGCAGGGTCGATTTACCTATAATCAGCTTCATTTAGTCCAGAACCATATCTTCGATTTTTTTTTGTCGACCAGTGTAATTTATTAAAGTATCTCTTAGAAGATTATTAGGGGTATATTATTGTACCCCTATTAAGGGTATATACTATCCTACCCTTCTAATTATATATACTCTTAATAGGGATTATTAAATAGGGTATTAATATCACAGATATATTTCACCCTGTTTCCTTATAAAAGCATTTTACTCCGTAATGAGAGAGAGAGAGAGAGAGAGAGAGAGAGAGAGAGAGAGAGAGAGAGAGAGAGAGAGAGAGAGAGAGAGAGAGAGAGAGAGAGAGAGAGAGAGAGAGAGAGAGAGAGAGAGAGAGAGAGTGTGTGTGTTTGTGTGTGTGTGTGTGTCTATGCGTTTGTGTGCTTATATGTATGTGTTTATGTGTGTGTGTGTGTGTGTGTGTGTGTGTGTGTGTGTGTGTGTGTGTGTGTGTGTGTGTGTGTGTGTGTGTGTGTGTGTGTGTGTGTGTGTGTGTGTGTGTTCATCTAGTTGTATTCATCTAGTTGTATTTTACAGGGCCAGAGCAGCGCTCGTATGGCCCCGTCTCCATATCAACATTTTTATCATTCATCCTTAGTGGTTTTGTAGGCCGAAGCCACCACCCCGGGAGGGAGGTCACAAACCCCCGGCTGACACCCGGTACCCCTTCACTGCTGGGTGGACAGGGGCTGGGGTTTTAAGGAAACAGCCCATATGTTTCCGCTCCGCCCGGGGATCGAACCCGGGACTTCTCGGTTGTGAACCGAGCGTGCTAACCACTACACTACGGAGTACCCTGTGTTTGTTTTGTGTGTGTGTGTGGTGTGTTGTGTGTGTGGTGTGTTGTGTGTGTGTGTGTGGTTGTGTGTGTGTGTGTGTTGTGTGGTGTGTTGTGTGTGTGTGTGTGGTGTGTGTGTGTGTGTGTGTGGCGCGTGTACGCACATTTGACTTATTTCTTATTTGGACACGTGCGTGTGAACGTGTGCTTGTGTGTGTACGTGTGCCTGCACCTGCAGTAGTCGTGCCGGGCGTGCTATGCCGTCAGAGGTGCCGTGTCTGCTGGCTTGTCGTGCATTGATATAAAAAAAAAAAATGATTTAAACATTTTGCGAGTTCCATAAACTTAAGTTCTCTTGCGTGTGTTGGGTGATTCCAGTGAATGTGAATGCTGAGTGGATCACGTTATGTTGTGTACTGAACATGTACAGACATCTAAGTGCAGGTGTCTGGAGGGTGGAGAGGGGGTAGAGGTACACTCAAGTGGGTGGAGAAGTTCAGGTAATGGATGGATGACAGGTGGAAGAGGAGTGTGGAGACAGACAGGTGGAGGAGGATGGGGGAACCAGATGACAGGAGATCGATGTGCCTATTTTGAATTACTGGAGAAGCTCGGATATTCATTGTAGAGCTGACATGGTGGAGGCAGGGAGAAAGGGTTTGTGGTGGTGGTGAAAATGTGACGAAAGTTGTAATTATTAGTGACGGATGCCTCGTCACTAAGGCCCCACCATCACCACAACCATCATCACCACCAGCAAAAGCCACTAACACCACTGTCACCAACACCGCACACCACATAGCCACAACACGTACAAACTACCATCCTAAGTCTGTTGCGATTAGCCTGTATGTCTAAGTAGTGTTAATGAGGGTTGATGGTGGCAGAGATGGTGATGGCAGCGGCAGCGTGATGATGGAGGAGGAGAAATACAATTAATACATAGGAAGAACAGATACCAGGAAACCTATTGGTCTATAACAAGGGTATATGCTGAACTACATACTACTAACTATCAAACTACATGTAAGAGGACAGTTGGAAAAAGATACCATGACTCTAAAGAGGATAGGAACATGAACATTTCATAGTGAAGAATGAAAAGAATGAAGTATGCTAACTAAAACTACCACTAACACTAATCAATCCGGGGGATGTTAATAATATAGCTCTCGGGGAAATATCAAAACCCGTTAATTTACAGTACGCGTCTAGTCTGTTTTCAAATGTAGTTATTGTGTGGCTGGCTTCGACAACATTTGCTGGTAATTTGTTCCACCGATTAACAACTCTGACATCAAAATATTTTTTTCGGAGATGTGTGATGAAACTGACTATTCAGTTTTAAACAGTTGTTTCTTGATGTCACTTGAAGATAAAGCTCGAATAGGTCATGTTGATTTATTATATCTAATCATTTCAGGATCTTAAAAGTTTCTATCGAGTCCCCACGGATTCTATGATTCTTTAAGGAAAACAAAGGAAGGGGAGGAGGAAGAGGTGGTTGTGGAGGGAGTCGTCGATATCATCAGTACCATACGACGCCACACACCATCGATTCGCTGATGCATGATATACCGGCCACTCAGACGCGCTGTTATGCCTTCACCTCACAGGCTCAAGCTAATGTTTGTTCCGAGAGAGATGTATGAGGTGCGCCCACGACAAATTGGCAGATCCCACGCGCTGATTGGAAGGTGCCTTAGCTATGGAAGACGTAGTGCGTTTGTGCGACATATAATAGTAACAAGAGAGACGGGAGGAGCGCAGAGACTTTGGATTTTGATCGATGTCATTATCACATGATGTTATTGTATGTCCTTACAATATTAAAAGGTTTCGAGTGGTATCTTTCCATCACAAGTATGTCAACATTAGTCATATAAACTTTGCCCTTGTCTACTTTACAGAATGAGGCGTTGAAGGAGCATGTGAAGGAAACCAATCAATCTGTGTTTTGGTTGTTTTTCAAGTAGTCACGTGGACGGAGGCGTAGCTGCTGGACGCGTCTAGACTGTCTATCAACTTTATTATTTATACAAAATGTGCGTTACTTGAATATCAATCCCCCATCACAGCGGCCTGAGACTACACGCGGCCTGAGACTACCCTCATCCTGGCCAGGTCACCGGGTGTCACCGCCCATACCAGACTCTCCTCCAGTACATTGGATTGCACTTATCGTGATGTGCATTACGGCATACTCCGCACCATCACTCACCACCACCACCACAACACTGCTGGTTGTAAATCACTGATACATATGTATCAATCAATCATTGGGGGCATACGCCGGGGGCCGCGTCGCCTCGCCCACCCTACGACGCCACTCCCGGGGGTCACCACGCGCGAGCTCCCATGCAGGCTCCTTTCCCATACCAAGCAACTCTCGACAAGAAACATCAACTTGCCCCAGCCACGAGCCTTGTGGGCGCCCCCTTGGCCTCCTCCACGCCGGATTGTCTCTTACAGATACAACCCGATGGGAAGGATCGGTTTCAGGGTAGCGTGCCACATGCCCATATAGCCGAAGTTGGCGCTGACGGACTATGCAGGTAATAGGCCTCGATTCAGTCTCACGGTGCAATCGCTGATTTGACACGTAATCATCCCAGCGATACCCCATGATTCTGCGAAGACACTTATTACCAAAGGCATTGATTCGTCTCTTCAAGTCACTATTTAGTGTCCATGTCTCACAACCATAGAGTAAGACAGGGATCACAAGCGACTTGAAGATCCGGATCTTTGTCCTCCTGCACAGGTACCGACAACGCCAAATACTCCCGCTGAGCGAGTCCATAACACCGTGGGCTATGCCAATCCGCCGTAAGACTTCTTGACGTGACCCGCCGTCATTATGGACTGCGCTACCAAGGTATGTAAAACTTTCCAAGATCTCAATGTCCTCGCCACACGCATGAACAGACTGTACTGCTTCATCTAGTAAGTCTCCAAACACCTGGACCTTGGTCTTGAGCCAGGAGACTTCAAGTCCCAAAGGCTTTGCCTCCTCGTGCAGCGCCTCGAGAGCCATCACCAGGACCTCCAGCGACTCAGCAAAGATTACTGCATCATCGGCAAAAAACAAGATCAGTGATCTTGGTGTTGCCGACGGATGCTCCACAATCACTTTGATCTACAACCTTGTCCAATACCCAGTCCATACAAGCGTTGAAAAGTGATGGGGCAAGGACGCACCCTTGCCTCACTCCTGTATTCACAGGAAAGAAGCTGGATACACCTGCCCCACACTTCACAGCACTCTCAGTCCCAGAATACAGACCAGTTATCAAACCAATAGTCCTTGCAGGAATCCCTCGAAGTCGCAGAAGATCCCAGAGTGACTCACGATGCACTGAGTCAAACGCCTTCTTGAGATCAACATAGGCTGCAAGCATCCCCTGTCGAACCTCACGTCGGCGTTGCACCAGGACACGAAGCGCTAGGATACGGTCCGTTGTTGACTTACCAGGCGTGAACCCAGACTGCTGAGGTCTCTGATGCTTCACCAGATGACTGCGAATTCGCGTCAGCAATAGATGGGCAAGCACCTTGCCTGGTACGCTGAGCAGTGTAATACCGCGGTAATTGTTGCAGTCCTGACGGTCCCCTTTCCCTTTCCAGATAGGGACGACTAGCCCCCTTTTCCAGTCAGGAGGAATGGTACCTGATTGCCACACGGCAGTCAGGACAGCATGCAACCCGCGGATCATGGCCTCACCCCCAGCTTTGAGGAGCTTCGCACTGATATTACAAACACCAGCTGCCTTTCCACCCTTCAACTTTGCTACAGCCTCTCTGACTTCGTCAAGAGAGGGTGCGGTTTCGTCAATGGGAGGATCGGCATCCACTGCCTGTAACCCAGTGGTGTGAAGCTGCTCAGTTGGAGGGTCCACCGTGAACAACTGCCCAAAGTACTCAGCCCAACGAGCCATCTGCCCATCCATGTCCGACACGAGGCGCCCATCTGCTGTTCGAATAGCACTCGCCCGAGAAGGAGACTTGGAACGGAGCTTCTTCAGGGCTTGGTAGGCGGGTCGGAGGTCATTAGCGTTCAAATGACCCTCGACATCCTCAGCGAGACTCCTGACATACCTCTCCTTGTCTCTCCTCAGGAGGGTTCTAGTCCGGCGTGACAGAGCCCTGTGCTGGTCCCGGTTCCCAGCCAGCCTGGCAGCGCGACTCTCCTCGATTTTCTCCAGCGTCTCCGTCGAGACAAAACCACGCCTTGACCTCGGGCGCTCCCCAATACACTCCTTGGCAGCCTGTAGAGTTTCACGTTTGAAGGTATCCCACAGTTCTACAGGATCCCTGAGAGCACCGAGCACATCAAACCGATTTGAGACTGCCACCGCATACTCATGAGCACATGTCAAGTCCTTCAGTTTCTCAAGATGAAAGCATACATATGTAGCTTGAGGCAAAATGTTGTACTGTACATAACACTGCCCCTATGCAAACACTGGTGATACTGGTATGACACTATTCACACACACACACACACACACACACATACACACAAACACACACACATACACACACAAGCACGCAAACACACACAAGCACGCAAACACACACACACACACACACACACACACACACACACACACATCCCGGGGATTTTTCGCTGACATATTCGGGGCTGAGTGTAGGACAAACCCCCCCTAGGACAAAACCCCCCTAGGACAAAACCCCCCTAGGACAAAACCCCCTTAGGAAAAAAAACCTGAGGACAAAACCCCCCTGGGACAAAAAAACAAGAACTTTTAAAATCATAATTTTTATTCTTATTATTTGTAGTTTATGAACACTTTTCTGAGATGTAAAATATTACATTCATTATATAATATATAGGCTTTGATAGATAGGTGTTGATAGGTTTGATAGGTTTTTACCTATAGCTACCGTAGATAACACTTAATTTAGTCGTCAGCTGCAATAATGTCGCCAACCACCAAATATTTCGAATGATAGCATCACTACTGATTTGTATGTACCACTGAAGATGATACGCAGTAGTTTATATCATGACTGTATAATCTTCCCTGTTTCAGCGTTGTTTTATGCTTTGTATCTGCAAGTATATACGGTTTCAAATTACACTACTCGGTTTTTTTTTCGGGCGACGACGACGGCGGGAGGACACTCAGAACATAAACACTAGATGGCGACCTTAGTGTAGCCCATTATCAACGTCGCCACTCGGTTGATATATTTTTGTAATTTGTTCATTTATAGCCATACTATGACACAGATGAAGACACAAAGTGACAGACTCTCCAGATAGCCCCTTCTAACTTTCCTGAAATCATGGATGTAGAAATGTAAGTATTAACGCCACTACACGTCTGTAAATAAAAAAGAAGCGTTGTCCTGGCGACTTTAGTGTTATCTACGGTATATCGGGATTTACGGTACTCAGGTAGACAAAACAATGATCAGGTGGAGTGAACAAACACAAAGAAAGATTATAATATTTTTCCTGATTACTTCAGTAATAAATTGCTTAAATTATATTTTTTCTTCTAATTTTAATGGTAATAAACTGAGGGGGTTTTGTCCTATTTCGCATTTTAGCTTAGGGGGTTTTGTCCAAGGGTTTTTTGTCCTAGGGGGTTTTCTCCGAGGGGGGTTTTGTCTAGACCCCATTCGGGCTATCACTATCTCCATTGAGCATGGGGGTGTGTGGTGTGTGTGGTCCCAGCATTACCCAAAGATCGGTCATAATGAGCTCCATGGATGGCTATTTGAAATCGGAAGCACAAGCATATTGGAGTAAAAGTTTCACCGTGATGTTTGTTATAAAAGTTATTCATTCCTTGTTCATTTGCAGC
>JACEEZ010005592.1:31027-33527 GCA_016584305.1 Chionoecetes opilio | reverse complement strand
CACGCACGCACGCACGCACGCACGCACGCACGCACGCACGCACGCACGCACGCACGCACGCACCGCACACAAACGGTGTCTATGAGTCTACGGAGTTTGTGAAATATGGCAAAGCGTTACCGCAGAGTTTCCTTCCTGTATTTTAATACTCTTAAAAGTGTTTTTAGCCAAAATCCCCCCTTCAAAATTATTCAATCAACATGGGACCAAGCCGCTTACCACCTACGCTTTATTTGCGATTTTTTTTATCCTACTTTCATCAAAATTGAATATACAGTTTCGGCTACCCAAAACAGACAGACAGACAGACAGACAGACAGACACACGGCTACCCCTTTAGTATATTAGATAGATGAAGAATTTTAAGTCACCAGGACCAGATGAAGCTTATCCCAGAGTATTAAAAGAATGCAAAGAGGTTGCTAGTGAGTCGTTAGTACACATTTTTAGGAAATCGGTTGATATAGGGGAAGTGCCGTTAATGTGGAGGAAAGAAAATGTAGTCTCCATATTTAAGAAGGGTGATAGAGGACTAATGTCAAATTATCGACCCGTTAGTCTGACGTCAGTGGTAGGTAAATTATTGGAATTTGTTATTGCAAAAAAAATTAGAGATCATTTAGAAAGCATAGTTTGGTAAATGATTCACAACATGGATTCACCAAGAGTAGGTCATGTCTCACAAATTTATTGAGTTTTTATAGGAAGGTTTATGAGACAGCAGAAAAAGATGAGGATTATGATATTGTATACCTGGACTATAGTAAGGCATTCGACAAGGTACCACACGAGCGACTCTTAAATAATGTTAGGGCTCATGGAATAGATGGAAAGATTCTTCGTTGGATTAGATCTTAACTAAGTAATAGGCAACAAAGGGTTACAATAAATGGTTCTAAATCTGAACGGGGACAGGTGACAAGTGGGGTTCCACAAGGGTCTGTTTTGGGTCCATTACTATTTTTGATTTACATCAACGACTTAAATAGTGGAATTAGTAGTGATATCAGCAAGTTTGTCCGATGATACTAAGGTAGGTAGGCTTATTAGATCACTGTCTGATGTAAACATATTGCAGGAAGACTTAGATAAATTGAATGAGTGAGTAGTCAGGTGGCAGATGGAATCTAATATCATAAGTGTAGCGTAATTAATGTTGGTAGAAAAAATGTGTGTGTGTGTGTGTGTGTGTGTGTGTGTGTGTGTGTGTGTGTGTGTGGTGTGTGTGTGTGGTGTGTGTGTGTGTGTGTGTGGTGTGTGTGTGTGTGTGTGTGTGTGTGTGTGTGTGTGTGTGTGTGTGTGTGTGTGTGTGGTGTGTGTGTGTGTGTGTGTGTGTGTGTGTGGTGTGTGTGTGTGTGTGTGTGTGTGTGTGTGTGTGTGTGTGTGTGTGTGTGTGTGTGTGTGTGTGTGTGTGTGTGTGTGTGTGTATGTTTGATGCTTGACGGTCCTTGCTTACGGACTTTACAAAGGGCAATAATGAAATAATCCCCAAAATTACCTCTGACAAATGATTAAGATGAGTAACAGCATGTGCGTGTGACTCATATTTCACGGCGCTACACACAACAGTATCACGAGTCAATGTCATGCTGGGGAGAACCTGGTACATCGGTTGTCGCTGAATCATTATAGCATTTCGTTCATTACAAAGCCATTCAGATAAACCTGATAAACGCGCGGATAACCATCTGTCAGAAAAAAACTCGACTGATGTGCCCTTTATCTAAGCTTAGTACTCTTAATCTAATGTGTGTGTGTGTGTGTGTGTGTGTGTGTGTGTGTGTGTGTGTGTGTGGGTGTGTGTGTGTGTTATTCACCCATGGTCTTGTCCACGTGAGTCGAACTCGCGATCGCTAGTTTCACCCTCCCGGTGCGAACTTGGAGCTCATTATTTCCGATCTTTGGGTAATGCTGGGACCTCACACACCACACACCCTTGCTCAAGGGAGACAGTAACAGCCCGAATTTGTCAGTTAAAAATCCCCGGGAGCAGTGAGGATTCGAACCGGCCACCACAGAATGGTAAGCCAGCGCGCTATACACTTGACCATCGTTGCGGTAACGTGATGTGTGTGTGTGTGTGTATGTGTGTGTGTGTGTGTGTGTGTGTGTGTGTGTGTGTGTGTGTGTGTGTGTGTGTGTGTGTGTGTGTGTGTGTGTGTGTGTGTGTGTGTGTGTGTGTGTGTTGTGCAGTAATTAGCGGTGTAGATTACCGTCCTGCCACCGGGCCATCAGCCAACAATGGTGTGACTCCGGACTCTCGTAACGTAATACAGCCCAAAGGGAGCCGCTGACCAGACCCATTGACTGCATGAAGCGGATTCAAGTGAGGTAAGAGGACACTGAGGAACCCATTCTGCCTCGCTAGGAATGAGGGAGGCACGTGAAGCCACGGTAGCTATAGCGTGGAGGAGCGGAGAGCTGGCGTAGAGACTGTGGTTGGCTTGCAGGTGTGGCGGGCGGTAATCCGTGTAAGTGGCAGGAACTGTGCGCGCGTCAC
>JACEEZ010005592.1:26027-28527 GCA_016584305.1 Chionoecetes opilio | reverse complement strand
CACACACATACACACACACACACACACATACACACACACACACACACACACACACACACACACACACACACACACACATACACATACACATACACATACACATACACGCACACATACACACACAGACAGACAGACACACACACACACACACACACACACACACACACACACACACACACCATGCGTGCGTGACGCTGACGACGCCCACAAAATATTCATGAATACCCGACCCTTCGTACATGTGACATTAATTTCTAGGGACACACACATTTGTACACGTCGTCCCCTTTTGACAGTGTGAGGATGACTGTACATCGACGTCAGGGGAATTGAATGTGTGAGGATAAAAGTTCAAACTTGTACAATAACGTGTCTATAATTACATGTGCTGAGCTACAACACGTCAATTATAGCTGCTGAAAGATTTACGAAGTTTCCTCATAATTGGACTCCTCCAAAACTTTTGAGACAAAGTTTGTCAAGCGACTAGTCACAGTAATGAAGAGAGAAACGTTCGTGTCAGTGAGACGCCACTTCCCTTCGTCATGATAGGAAGAGAATCTCGCCCTTGCACTGTTGGCTGAACAATTCTTCGACAACACTGCTTTTATTATCTTTCAAAAGGCGACAAAACTGCTTTTATTATCTTTCAAAAGGCGACAACACTGCTTTTATTATCTTTCAAAAGGACACCATAGTCAAGCGTCTCATCATCGAGAGGGTGTCGTCACCATCCCGTGATAAACACTTTCAGCCAAAATTCTGTATCGCTGTCAAATTTATTAACCCCTTCACGCCCAGATCTTTCCTTTGCTATAAAAAAATGTCTGTTGTCGAGCCATAAAATAACGAAAAGTAACTGAATATACCAAATTAGTTAGTGGAAAGGATATTAAACAGGTCATATCTATAAAATATTGCTTGTATCCACTAAAAATCGTCTAAAGGTACCCAAATTACAATGGAAATTACGTTCTGGGTCTCAAGGGGTTAAACTTGTACCTCCAGCAACTAGAATGCAACTTACGTAAATAATGTTTCAATCAAGATAAATAATTATACATATTAATATTAAACATGATTCTATTTTCCAAATTGTTTATAATATCAATGCATAAGTTGCGTCGCACTATTAGATAAACTGTTTAACCCCTTCACGCCCAGATCTTTCATTTGTTATAAAAAATCGTATGTTGTCGAGCCATAAAATTATGAAAAGTAACTAAATATACCATATTAGTTAGTGGACAAGGATACTAAACAGGTCATATCTATAAAATATTGCTTATATGCACTTAAAGTTGTTTTGGTACTCAAATTACAATGAAATTACGTTCTGGGCCTCAAGGGGTTAACTATCCTTTCGGTCCTGTCTCCTCCTTCTCCCTTCCCTTCTCTGGTCACGACAGTCACCATTAGCTGTTCCTTGAGGCACCGCAGCGGTACACATACTTTTCACGTCTCGCTGAACATCAACCTGCGACCAATGAACACACGAAAGAGTACACTCATGAAAAATAAAACAGAATGATAAAAAAGAACAATGTACCGGCTCGAATACACATTGACAAAAAATAGAAAAGATAAAAATGTAGTCACAAAAACGTCCGGTTTTTTTTTTCATTCTACACCAATAAACGTGAATAAAAGGAATAAAAAAAACCAGACAAACAGCGTCAACCAGAATGGAACCTTTGTGAAGAGGTGATGGTGAATGACCCAATGACTATCTCAATGAATAGGAAAAAAAAGAATGAGAGAGTTTTTGAGCGAAAAACTGTGACGAACATAACTTTACCAAAAAAAATGGGTTGCGAGGTTGACAGACCAGAGAGACGTAGCCGTAAATCTTCCGGTAACATTTCGGTCCAAAACGTCGGACAGAGAGTGATGGTAGTGCTTTAAAAGTGACCCGTTCAGGGGGCGAGAAGGGAGGAAGGGGAAGCAGGCAGGTATGAAAGGATGATGGCATGGAAGCAACATGGAAGGCATGGGAGTAACGCGGGAAATATGGCTGATAGAAGAGAGATGAGGATCATATTTGTCGTGCAAGGGAGGGAGAAAGAAGAGGAGGGAAAGGAGAAAGAGGAATACAAAGGAATACAAAGAAAACACAAGCAGCAACAGACCGATAGGTCCTTACAAGACTGTTTGCTTTAACTACACTACACTAACTAGATAATAAGAGAGAAAGGATAGGAAGTAGAAGGCTCCTCCCCACCCACCCATCCCTCCAGCCGAAGCTGGCCGGAAAAGAAGTGATACCATGCAATATAGAAAAACTGCATGAATTTGTGAGGAAGTTGAAAAGCTGTAATCTATGGCTAACTACTCTACGAGTGTCTGTGTGGTGGTTAGGTTTTTAGGTGCTTGATAGATGGTCATGTTTTATGGTGTTTGGATTGGTATNACAAAACTCCTTTTCCTAGACGCAATATTTCCCTCTTCAGTTCGCTCTAGTTAACAATAATGGCAACTATCTTATAATAAAAAAAATGAA
>JACEEZ010005592.1:16027-21027 GCA_016584305.1 Chionoecetes opilio | reverse complement strand
ATATACACACTTCCCACATTTCGTTTTAATACCTATATACACACGTACACACTCGTTTTAATACATATATACACACTTACACACTCGTTTTAATACATATACACACTTACACACTCGTTTAAATACATATACACACTTACACACTCGTTTAAATACATATATACACACTTACACACTCGTTTTAATACATATACACACTTACACACTCGTTTTAATACATATTACACACTTACACATCGTTTAAAATACATATACACACTTACACACTCGTTTAAATACATATATACACACTTACACACTCGTTTAAATACATATATACACACTTACACACTCGTTTTAATACCTATATACACACTTACACACTCGTTTTAATACATATATACACACTTACACACTCGTTTTAATACCTATATACACACTTACACACTCGTTTTAATACCTATATACACACTTACAACACTCGTTAAATACATATACACACTTACACACTCGTTTTAAATACATATATAACACTTCCCACACTCGTTTTAATACATATATACACACTTACACACTCGTTTAAATACATATATACACACTTACACACTCGTTTTAATACATATATACACACTTACACACTCGTTTTAATACATATATACACACTTACACACTCGTTTTAATACATATATACACACTTACACACTCGTTTAAATACATATATACACACTTACACACTCGTTTTAATACATATACACACTTACACACTCGTTTTAATACATATATAACACTTACACACTCGTTTTAATACATATATACACACTTACACACCCCGTTTAATATTTATATACACACTTACACACTCTTTTTAATACAATATACACACTTACACACTCGTTTTTAAACATATATACACACTTACACACTCGTTTTAATACATATTTTACACACTTCCCATTAATTTTAAATACATATATACAACTTAAAACACTCGTTTAATACATATAAAACACACTTAACATTAATTTAAATACATATATACACACTTACACACTCGTTTTAATACATATATACACACTTACATTAATTTAAATACATATATACACACTTACACACTCGTTTAAATACATATACACACATACAGTTGCTCCGTTGTTATATTATCATTCATACTAATTTAACATAACATAACATAAGCGATGTGGTGTTCCAGTTTGTATCGTTTATTGTTCATTTTTCCCTCCAACGTTCTATTGAGGTCAGTCTCTCTCTGTGTCTATATTAGGAGGTGATGAAAAAATGATAGAGGTGAAAAAGAAATCCTATGTATGGTGGTAACATATTAACTTGATATGTTCACGTTTTTACCTGCTCTCTCTCTCCTTCCTCTCTCTTTTCCCCTCTTCTCTCTCTCTCTCTCTCCTCTCTCCCTCTCTCTCTCTCCCTTTCTCTCTCTCTCCTCTCTGTCTCTCTGTCATCTGTCTCTCTCTCTTTTTCCCCTCTCTCTCTCCCCTTTTCTCTCTCTCTCTCTCTCTTCTCCTCTCTCCTTTCTGTCTGTCTATCTTCTGCTCTTGCCTCTCTCTCTTTTTCTCTGTCTGTCTATCTTCGCTGTCTTTTGTCTGTCTTTCCCCTTCTCTCTCTCTCTCTTCTCTCTCCCTCTCTCCTCTCTCCTCCCTTCTCTCTCTCTCTCTCTCTCCTCTCTCTCTCAGCCTTCCCTTCTCCATTTAACTAACAACAGGTAGTTCAAAGAAATCCCAAAAAATATTTCATGCTATTTTTCGCCGTAAAATTCGCGCATTTATCATACACATACAGTAGGTTCGCGCTATACGAGCATTGGTTAAACGTATCTGCTCGTATGATCGCGATAGTGTTGCGTATATCAGTGATGGTGCAAGGATAGTGCAATGATGGTGCAAGGATAGGAGGCGGGAGACGGAAGGGGGATGGAGGAGGTATCAAAATATCTTCCATTTGATATTTTTCCACCTCTACCTTTTATTTCATCTATTTCAAAATATTGATTCCCACCTAACTAAAACCTCAAACCACCCATTTTCTTCTATATACATTGTCAGGTCAGGTCAGGTCAGTTGTGTGTGTACCACTGAGACACGTACAGCTAAACACCCACCACGCATATAATTTCTGTATATTCCCCAAACTAAAAACCCCCCACTTTTCCTAGTTTCCCCCCAACATTGTCGCCCCCGTGGTGTAGGGCTAGCGCGCCGGCTACGAATCTCGGGCCCCTGGTTTGAATCCGGGGGAAGTCGGCGACCCGCCAAAACAGTGTTCTTTTCCCCCGTTTCGGGGTTGATAAATGGGGACCGGGGAAAAACCCGGGGGAAGGTAAACTGGGTAACCCGGGGTCACAACTCCCCCGTGTCCCGGGGTAACGGGTCCCACCCACCCCGGGCTCAAAGGGCAAATGCCCGGAGATGAGCACCAAAGGCCCACGCGCACCATGCGTATGCCCCCCTATTACTTTACCCCAAAACTAACACCCTCCCCTCCCCCTGCCCCCAAACCCCAAAACCCTTTTCCCCCGCCCCCAAAACCCAAAAACCCTTTTTTTCCCGCCTTTTACCAACACAACCCCCTTTTACCTGCCTTTCCCCCAAACCCCAAACCCCTTTTACCTCCTTCACCAACACTAACACCCCTTTTACCCTTTCCTTCCCAAAACCCAAACCCCTTTTACCCCGCTTTCCCCAACCCTAACACCCCTTTTACCTGCCTTCCCCCAAACCCCCAACACCCCTTTTCCCCCGCCTCCCCAACCCCAACACCCCTTTTACCCGCCCTTCACCAAAACTAACACCCCCTTTTACCCTGCCTTCCCCAACCCTAACACCCCTTTTTTCCCGCCTTCCCCAAAACCCAACACCCCTTTTTTCCCTGCCTTCACCAACCCCAACACCCCTTTTACCTGCCTTCCCCAACCCTAACACCCCTTTTTCCCCCCCTTCACCCAACACTAACACCCCTTTTTCCCCCGCCTTCCCCAACCCTAACACCTTTTTCCCCTGCCCTCCCCCAAACCCCAACACCCCCTTTTCCCCCGCCCTCCCCCAAACCCAAACACCCCCTTTTTCCCGCCTTTCCCCCAAACCCAACACCCCTTTTCCCGCCTTCCCCAACCCTAACACCCCTTTACCCCGCCTTCCCAACCAACACCCTTTTACCCCGCCTTCCCCAAACCCCAACACCCCTTTTCCCCCGCCTCCCCCAAACCCCAAAAACCCCTTTTACCCTCCTTTTCCCCAACCCCAACACCCTTTTCCCCCTGCCTCCCCCCCCTAAACCCTTTTCCCCTGCCCCCAACCCTAACACCCTTTTACCCTGCCTTCCCCAACCCCAACACCCCTTTTACCCTGCCCTTCCCCAACCCAACACCCCCTTTTTCCCGCCTTCCCCAACCCCAAACCCCTTTTTTCCCCCGCCTTCCCCCAAACCCAAAAACCCTTTTCCCCCGCCTTCCCCAACCCTAAACCCCTTTTTCCCTCCTTCCCCCAACCCCAAACCCCCTTTTTCCTGCCTCCCAACCCTAACACCCCCTTTTTCCCGCCTTCCCCCAACCCCCAACACCCCTTTTCCTGCCCTTTCCCCAAACCCCCACCCCTTTTTCCCGCCTTCCCCCCAAAATAACACCCCTTTTTCCCCTGTTCCCCCAAACCCCCCCCACCCCTTTTTCCCCCCCTTCCCCTGCTCCCCAACTCTTTTTTTTATTTATTTTTTTTATATATATTTTTCGTTAGCCCATGTACTAACAAAAACCCCCCTTCCCCTGCCTCCCCCGACGTGGAAACAACACCCCCGCGGGGCGGTGGGGAAAAAAGGTGGACGTTGAGGGGAGCGCCAGGTGTCATGGGAGGAGGCCAATAACTATGCGGCAGAGAACATGCCCCTCGGAGCCTACCTCGAGACCTCCGCCAAGTATAACCTTAATGTCGATCTCGTCTTCAAGGAGCTGCTCGTCCTCGCTTTCGGCCTCGGCAAGAATGAGGTGTGTGTGTGTGTGTGTGTGTGTTGTGTGTGGGTGTGGGTTTTGGGTGTGGGTGTGGGTGTGGGTGGGGTGTGTGTGTGTGTGTGTGTGTGTGTGTGTGTGTGTGTGTGTGTGTGTGGCTGTGTGTGTGTGTGTGTGTGTGTGTGAGTGAAGGTTTTGTGGAAGTCAGAAATGAGGATGAGATGAGGTGAACTAGAAAGAGAGAGAGAGAAGAGAGAGAGAGAGAGACGAGAGAGAGAGGGAGAGAGAAGGAGAGAGAGAGCGAGAGAGAGAGAGAGAGAGAAGAGAGAGAGAGAGGGGGAGAGAGAGCGAGAGAGAGGAGAGAGAGAGACGGAGGGGAGAGAGAGAGATGACGAGAGAAGAGAGAGAGAGAGAGAGAGAGAGAGAGCAAAAAATGGAAAAATAGAAATTGAAAAAAAGGAATGAAGGCGAATGAAGAATAGATAGAAGAATGAAGGAGATGAGAGAATAGAATAAAACGAAGGAAGAAGAGAGGTGGAGAGTAGCACAGTGGAGGGGAGGGAAGGAGAATAAACATGGAGATGAGAGAAGTCGAGGAAGAGGAGATGAGGGAGGGGAGGCAGGAGTGAGGCAAGATGGAGGAGAGATGGAGAGGAGGAGTCAGAGAGAAAACAAGGAGAGAAGAATAAGAAGGATAAAGTAATAGAGTGATTAAAAGGAATACATAGGACTACATAGGACTACATAGGACTACATAGGACTACATAGGACTACATAGGAATACATAGGACTACATAGGACTACATAGGAATACATAGGAATACATAGGACTACATAGGACTACATAGGAATACATAGGACTACATAGGAATACATAGGACTACATAGGACTACATAGGACTACATAGGACTACATAGGACTACATAGGAATACATAGGACTACATAGGACTACATAGGACACATAGGACACATAGGAATACATAGGATAATAGGCTACTAGGATAATAGGACTACATAGGAATACATAGGAATAAAAAAAATAGGAATAATGG
>JACEEZ010005592.1:2500-10735 GCA_016584305.1 Chionoecetes opilio | reverse complement strand
TCCCAACCAGGGGGATGGGGGGAATTTCCCCTTTTTTTTTCCCCCTCCCGGGGGAAGGGAAAAAAATTATCCCAAAATTTTTGCGAAGTCTACATTCTCCGTGCCAAAGACCCTCATGGGTTTTTTCGCGAACCCTTATCGAAAAAACGTTGGCCTACTCCATCTGGGAAAATTTCCTAAAATAATAATTATTGTTTTAGTCTTGATTTCCCCGGATCACTTCCGTACTTGTCCAGAATTTCTTCAGATCCGCATGTACACGTCGTTTTTCCTCAGGGATGAGAGAGAGGGGGAAGGAAGGGGAGGGGAGGGGAGGGGGAGGGGAGGAGACGGGGGGAAAGGAAAAAATCCCATAAAATTTGATTAGTTTTTATCAGTTCCCCTTTTATGTTATCCTTTGATCCGTTTTTAGTTTTTAAAATATGTGTAGGGGGGTGTGGTTTTGTGTGTGTGTGGTGTGTTTGTGTTTTGTGTGTGTTGTTTGTGTGTGTGTGGTGTTTGTGTGTGTTGGTTGTGTTGTGTTTGTGTGTGTGTGTGTGTGTTTTTGTTTTGGGGGGTTTGTGTGGGTGTTTTTGTGGGTGTGTGTGTGTGTGTGTGTGTTGGTTGGTGTGTGTTTTGTGTGTTTTGTGTTTCCCAGCGCTCAAAGGTATTTTATCCGTTTTCAATTGTTTTTCTCTCTCTCTCTCTCTCTCCTCTCGTTCTTCTCTCGCTCTCTCTCCTCTCTCCTCCCTCTCTCCTCTCTCTCTCTCTCACTCCTCACTCACCTCCTCTCTCTTTCTCACACGAAAAGGACGAAGACCATCCCTTTCAAGCTCTCCCTCAGCGACCTCCCCAAACCTTTTCCGCCGCAAATCCTAAATGCCTGTCAACGACCCAACACTAAACCCTCGCACCCTGTCCTGCTATCTACAGCGACGACTTTCCCCCACCCCAATCAAAACCCCCCCCCCCACCACCTCCACCCCCACCACCTCGGCCCCAGAGGGGAGTTTAAAAAGTACAAGATCATGACGGGGGAGACTATCACCATCATCGAATTTATCAAATTTTATGTCGGGGAGTAAAGGGGAAAATTTGATTTTGTATGTTTTTGGTGTTTTGTGGTGTTGGTGTGTGTGGTGTTGTTGTGTGTTGTGTGTGTGTGTGTGTGTTGTGGTTGTGTGTTGGTGTGTGTGTGTTGTGAAGGATAAAAAATATATACCTTAAAGGGTTTACGTATCTTAAAGTGATTTATATTATATATATATATTTAATTATTATACAATAGTAATACTAATATATGTAAAGATACACAACTCCATCTATATTGCTCCGGGGTTGTGTGGTGTTTTGTGTGCGTGTGTGGGTGTGGGGTGTGTGTGTGTGTTTGGTGTGTTGTGTGTGTGTGGTGTGTGTGTGTGTGGGGTGTGTGTGTGTGGTTTTGTGTGTGTGTGTGTGTGTGTGTGTGTGTGTGTGTTAATCAAACAAAGCAAATCTCTCCTCCCTCTCTTCTCCCCTCCCCTCTCCCCTCCTCTCTCTCTCTCTCTCTCCCTTTCTCTCTCCCTCTCTTCTCTCTTTCCCCTCACCCACACACCACACACACACACAATAGGGGTCTACAGAATGCTTTAACTGGGTTTATCCCCCCCCGGTAAAATACGCTTTTGTAGTGTTTGGGTGTGTGGTTGTGTGTTGTGTGGGGTGTGTGTGTGTTTGTGGGGGGTTGTTGTGTGTTGTGTGTTTTGTGTGTGTGTGTGTGTGTGGTGTGTGGTTTTAGCAGGCAATGTGTAGATAACGACCTCACTATTACTACTTCCATAAACCTAGACTTGTAAATACGGTGTTAGGGCTTTACAGAAACGAACAGTAATAATAATAATAATAATAGTAATAATAATAATAATAATAATAATAATAATAATAATAATAATAATAATAACAAAATATCAAATCAGCATCCGAGCAGTAAAATAAATCAAGAAAGGGTTAAATATTGCATTATTTATATATATATATATACTAATAGGCCTAGCTACTCTTTATTCATGGGAGGCCTACAAATGGAGTCTATGCCGGGTTTTTGTTTTGTATAGGTTTGACTTTTTTTTTTTTTTTTTTTTTTTTTTTTTTTTTTTTTTTTTTTTGCATACGTGATCTTGGGATTTCGCCTTTTTTTTTTTTTTTTTTTTTTTTTTTTTTTTTTGCATTGTAGAGTTGCTATGGACATCCACAAACAACGGTGTGTATATGTATTTTCTATTTCTCTCTTTTTGCATAGACTTAATTTTTCTTTGTCAACTACTTAACACTCAAGGAAGTCATTTTCTGCATATCAATATTTTTGTCTAATATTATATAATAGTAACCGAAGCTACTTTCCATTGTAATTTGGGTACCAAGAGACGATTTTTAATGAATATAAGCAATATTTTATAGCTATGACCTGTTTAGTATCCTTGTCCACTAACTCATTTGGTATATTCAGTGACATTTTCGTTATTTTATGGCTCGACAACATACAATTTTTTTATAGCAAGGCAAAAATGAGGCTTAAGTATTTTTGGTACATATCAATTTTCCTCTGATGTTCTAATTAATACTCAGCGACGTCGAAAATGATAAAGTCAACCCCCTTAATTAAGCTAATCGACTGACCTTTAAATGCCAAACCAAATTTGCTATAATTTCACAGCGGGAAAAGCCGGGTGCAGGGGGTCCCCTTATTATGCCCCCGAAGGTGGTAGTGGGCCGTTAAAAAGGGTTTAATTTAAAGCCTAAAGGGGGGGGGGGGGGGGGGGTATGGTGAGGTGTTTTTGAATGTGACAGGGGAAGGGGGTCCGGGGGGGATGGTGGGGGTGTTTGATTTTGATAGTGGGAGGGGGGGAGGTATGGTGAGGTGTTGTGAATTGGGGGCGGGGAGGGGGTTTAGGGGGGAAAGGTTTAAGGGGTTTGGAAATGTGACAGGGGGGGGGGGGGTATGGTGAGGGGTTTTTGAAAGTGACAGGGGGGGGGGGGGCAGGGGGTAAAGGTTAGGTGGTTTTTGAATGTGACAGGGGGGGGGTCCGGGGGGTTGGTGAGGTGTTGTGAATGTGACAGTGGGGGGGAGGGTTTGGGGGGGATGGTGGGGTGTTTTTGAGTGTGACAGGGGGGGGGGGTCAGGGGGGTATGGGGAGGTGTTGTGATTTTGATTTTGGGGAAGGGGGGGTTTTGGGGGGGTTTGGGGAGGGGTTTGTGAATTTGACAGGGGAGGGGGGGCAGGGGGGGATGGTGAGGTGTTGTGGTGGGCCCGGGGAAGGGTTTTTTGGGGGGTTTTGGTGGGGGTGTTGTGAAGTGACAGGGGAAAGGGGGGGGGATGGGGGGGGGTGTTGTGAGTGTTTATAGTGGGGGGGAGGGGGGGTTTTGGGTGAGGTGGTTTTTGAGTGGGGATAGTATGAGGAGGGGGGGGATGGTGAGGTGTTTTGTAGTGGGGTAGTGTGTGGGGGGGGGTATGGGGAGGTGGTTTTTTGAGTTTATAGTGTGGGGGAGGGGGGAAAGGTGAGGTGTTTTTGGTGTGATAGTGTTTGGAGGGGGGGATGGTGAAGGGGTTTGTGTGTGATTTGTGTGGGGGAGGGGGGTATGGGGAAAGGTTTTTTGGTGTTTAAGTGTTTTGGGGGGGGGTAGGTGAGGGTTTGAGGTGTTAAAAGTGGGGTGGAGGGGGGAGGTGAGGTTTTTTTTGTGTGTGTGATATTGGGGTGGAGGGGGGGATGGGAGGGGGTGTGGGTTTGAAAAGGGAGGGGGGACGGGGGGGCGGCCCTGTGTTTTTAAACCCTTTGTTTTTTTTTTAAAAAAAACACCTTGGGATAAATTAATTAATAAGGGTAATAGAAAAAGAATAGATAGATAGAGAATGTTTAAAAATAGATAGATAATAAAAAGATAAGAATGATAGATAGAGAATAGATTTAAAAATAGACAGATCGATAAAATTTTAAAAAATAACAGATTAGATAGATATGTTTGATTTTTTACAAAGGGGTTTAGGCAAGCTTACGCCCATATTATTGTATTTAAAAAACCCAAATAACCCGGGGGAAAAGTTTAAAAACCGGGGTTACATAATTTTTTTAAGGGGTCCCGGACAGGTGTTTTTTCAAGGCGTGACAAGGGGGGGGGGGGGACAAGGCGGGGTTTTACAAGGCGTGCAAGGGGGGCCCGTTACCAAGGGGTGAAAAAGGGGGGGGAGGGTTACAAGGGGGGGTGTTACAAGGCGTGACCCAAAGGGGGGGGGGGTTTCAAAGGGGTGACCCGGGGGGGGTTTTCAAGGGTGACAAAAGGGGGGGATTAAAGGGGTGACCCAAAGGGGGGGGGTTTACAAGGCGTGGGCAAGGGGGGGAAATGCTTTAAAAAGACCCAAAAAAAGCTTTACGGGAATTTTTTTTAAGGGGTCCCTTTAAAGGGTGTGCAACCCAATCGAATGACCCTCTAAACTATTATAAATCTATGATCTAGGGAGCCCTAATCGAAAGCAAAAATTTACAAGCAAGTATTAAGTGGTTTACAATCTCGGGGGGAAAGGTTTGAGGCGAATCCAAGGGGGGGGGGTGGAACTGTCCCCCGATAGGAAATCTCGCCGAAACAAACCCCAAACCCCGGGAAATCTCGGCCCAAATTTTTTCCTGGGGCCCACTTGGACTTTTTTGGCGAAGTTCAAATTTTTTAAAATATAAAAAGGGAAACTAACCTAACCTAACCCATAACCTGCCTAACTATCGGGTATTGTTGGTTTTTAAATCCTGAATGAAAAACCCGGGAAATGAGAACACTCGCCGACGTGAACATTAGGAATACTCGTCGACGTCGGTGAGTGTTCCCATCGGCGACAGTTCCAGGTACCGAATCACCATAGGGTAGGAACGACATATGCCCCGTGATCGTGATTCTTTCCCTCTTAAGTAAGTTAAGTAAGAAGCTAAGGCGAGGAAGGAATGAAGGTGGTGAGTGAAGGCCTGAGTAATGAGTGAGTAATCAATGGGATGAATATTTATACCCTCTGTAATATAAAATGATATACATAATAATATAAATACCCCTATTTTTAGACCTTTGAGCTGTTATAATGTTGATGAGTCTTATCGAATATACTTTGTGAACTACTTTGGGTAAATTTCCAAATGAACACCGAACTTCCTTGGGTGGACGAAACCATTTTTTTCGGGTGAATTTTGATGTGTTTTGAATTAATCTGCTAACTGTTTTTGTCGCAAATCACTTTTTTTTTTTTTTTTTTTTTTTTTTTTTTTTATAGTAATTTGCAAAAAAAATGACAAAAAATCAAATTGAACCTTAACCGATCCTATACCTAACCTAACATTTACCTAACCTAACCTATACCTTACCTAACCCAACCTAGACCTTACCTAGCCTAGCCTAATCTAACCTAACCTTTGCCTAAAAAAACGTAAAAAAAAAAAAATTGTGACAGAAACGGTTAGCAGACACATCAAAACTCATCCGAAAAAAAATTTCTTTTTCCCCCACCAAAAAGAATTGGTGTTTTCTGGAATAAACCGTCTTTCGATATCTTTGTGAGCTACTTTTGGGCCTATAGATAAGGGGCTAAGGGGGAAATAGCCAGACATCCTTCACTGGGAAACTCTGGAATCTCTTCCTTTTTTTTTTTTTCCACTTTTCCTATGTTAAATCCTTTTCCAAAAAGAAAGTAACAAGACCCCTCCCGAACAAAATTGGCTCACCCCTTTTTTAAATTTTATTCTCTTCTGTTTCCCTTTATAGGGACTGGGAAACAAAGGGGGGCCCTTTGTGTTACCCTTTTTTTGTTGTGCCCTTGGCCGGTTCCTTGGATGAAAAAAAAAAAAAAAAAAAAGAAGGAAAAACCAAAAGTCCGTTTTAAACGATAGGGTCACAGTCGTCGATAGGGTCACCAAGTCAACATTCTAGCCTTGTAACCTAACCTCAGCGAAGAATAAACCTGATCTCCCTTTTGCCTCTTTTTTCCCCTACCCTGTCTAAAAAAGAAAATCAAAACTAGGAAGATGGGTATAAGAGAAAAAGGAAGAGAGAGAGAGAGAGGAGAGAGAGAAGAGAGAGAGAGAGAGAGAAGAGGAGAGAGAGAAAGAAGAGAGAAGAGAGAGAGAGGGGGGAGGAAGAGAGAGAGAGAGGGAGAAGAGAGAGAGGAGGAAAAAAAACACAACAAAAGGAAAAAGAGAGAGAAAAGAGAGAAAAAGAGAGAGAAAAAAAGAGAGAGAAAGAGAGAGGAGAAGAGGGGAGGAAGAGAAGGAGAGGAGAGAGAAGAAAGAGGAGAGAGAAGAGAGGAGAGAGAGAAAAAAAATAGGAGAAAATAATAGAAAAAAGAGAAAATTAGAGAGAAAAAATATGAGAAAAAAAAGAGGAGAAAAAAAGAGAGAAAGAGAGAGACAGAAAGACCAAACATTAGAAATAACTTCTTTTTCCATAATAAAAATGAGACACACCTCAGAAAACTGCACACCTGGTCTTTAATTAGCCCAGGTATTACCGACCCTGACATTCACCTGCCCACACCTTCCTCTGTATAGGCTTCTCCTTGGCAAGAAAATGAGGTGAACACTTATATACATGTAAAAAGTTATAGAAAAGGCGTCCTAATTAACCTTTTCTTTCCATTCTTAAAACGTGGTGTAGGACGTGTGGAAGGAGTTTTTTTTTTTTTTTTTTTTTTTTTTTTTTTTTTTTTTTTTTTTTTTCATCTCAAAGGACGCAAAATAATGAAATGAAGGAAAAAAAAACCCCCATTCTTTAACTTGCATTATGAATAAGTATTTACGGTGTTAATAATGAATACGTAATTATATAGTACGTAATATATTAACGGAAAAAGAAGTGAGTGATAAAAAATAGAAGTGTCATGAGTATTGTAATTTGATTTTTTTTTTTTTTTTTTTTCTCTCTCTCTCTCTCTCTCTCTCTCTCTCTCTCTCTCTCTCTCTCTCTCTCTCTCTCTTCCCTATGACCCCAGACACAGGTGGTTGTGATGAAGACTTGTAAAGGTTGTGTTATGGTTCGGTATGTGTACAAATAACATGCTGGGAAATTGCTTTAAGTTGTATTTATTTATTTTTATAGAAGTATATTGATATGTTAGGTTTTTTTTTCCGTTTTTCTCTTTTTATCACAATGCATCTCCATATTTTTCCATATACCCTTCATTTTTTCTCCCCTTTCCTTCCTTTTCTTCCTCTTTTTTTCCTTCCTTTTCCTTCTTTTATTCATTATCTTCCTCCTTTTTTCGCTTTCTTCCTCTTTTTTCCTTCCTTTTTTTCCTTTTCTTCTTCCTTTTTTCGCTTTCTTCCTCTTTTTTTCTTCCTCTTTTTTCCTTCCTTTTTTTCCTTTTCTCCCTCCTTTTTTCCCTTTCTTCCTTCCTTATTTTCCCTTCCTTCCTCTTTTTTCCTTCCTTTTTTTCCCTTTCTTCTTCCTTTTTTCCCTTTCTTCCTTCCTTTTTTTCCCTTTCTTCCTTCCTTATTTTCCCTTTCTTCCTCTTTTTTCCTTTTCTCCCTCCTTTTTTCCCTTTCTTCCTTTTCCTTTTTTTTTCCCCTTTTTTCCTCCCTTTTTTTCCCTTTCTTTTCCTCTTTTTTTCCTTCCTTTTTTTTCCTTTTCTTCCCTCCTTTTTTTCCCCTTTTTTTCCTCCCGTTTCCCTTTCTTCCTTCTGGTTTTCTTCCTTTCTTCCCTTTAAAATTTCAAAACACCTCCCTTTCTCTTTTTTTCATCTCATATTCTATCCTTTTTTCTATTTATCTTGCTTCCCTTTCCTTTTCATGTCTTCCTTTTCATGCTTTTTATCTCACCCCTTCTCTCACCACAATTCCCTCCCCCCCCTCACTCCCTCACTCATACCACACACACACACACACTCATACACCACACTCACTCACTCATAACACCACTCACTCACTCATACCCCCAACACTCCCCACTCATACACACACACACACTCACTCATCACACACACTCACTCACTCATAAACAAAAACCACTCACTCCCCCACTCATACAACACTCACTCCTTACTCCCATACCACACACTCACTCACTCCTCCTCATACACAAAAACCCCCCACTCCCTCACTCTACACACAACCCCACAACACTACTCACTCTCCCCAAAACCCCTACTCACTCCCCCCCATACACAAACCTCACTCACCCCTCACTCATACACCACTACCTCACTCTACACACACACCTCACTCACTTTCCACTCTACACATACAACTCACTCCC
>JACEEZ010005591.1:132500-152763 GCA_016584305.1 Chionoecetes opilio | reverse complement strand
CCCCAATAAGGCTTCACCTCTGTTATTACGCACAAAGTCATTTCGTCATTAAACAGCTAAAAAGTAACATAAAGTCAGGAAATGTGCTTATCTTACCTCTTAATGGGATGAAAAGTACAGAGGAAATCTATAGCGCAAGCATATTTTGGCATACTCTACTCTCATAATAAGGCTTGTACACCACTCTGTTTTATTACGCACAAAGGTTCATTTCGTCATTAACAGCTAAAAAGTAACATAAAGTCAGGGAAATGTGCTCATCTTACCTCTTAATGGGATGAAAAGTACAGAGGAAATCTCATCGCAGCGAAGGGAATGGTGAAGACATGGTCTGTGCGATGTCTTCGTTTGTTTACCTTCACCGCGGTGCGACGATATCCTTCGCGGCTCAGAACAGTTTGACGCTACCAAATTACGTGACGACGACATTCTTCACGGAAGAGAACATTTGACAATCTGGCCCTTTATCCTCTTCATATACCGAGATATGAGAACAGTTTTTGGAGAAAATAACCTCTTATGCCAACTGTACTATTTATTTCTTGTAATTTTCTTTCATCCTATGCATTATTTCATACATATACAGCGCAAACAGCAGCAAAAAATAAAAATCATCTCCCACGAAGAAATGGGAATACCCTTCGCCCTTCGTTCCGCCCACCCCTCTCGCTCTCTGCACCTACAAGACCTTCCGAAAAGGGCTTGTAGACGCGCTTCTTCACTCTGCATACAGGCCTAAGGTGCAAGAACAATAACGTCAAAGAAAATTTTCTAGCAAGTAGTCAAACATGTATTACTGTTCCCTATAATCATCCCTGCTGTCACGAAACAGACACCATTACAGACTGGGAAATAAACAGATAACGTAGGTGAGGAAGATCCAATGATAATATATAAAGTCTATATAAAGTCAGTTGCTGTTTCGCAGTGGTGGTGACAAGACGTGTTTCCCGTGCCTCTCTCTGTTGTTGATGTGACTGAGGTCTAGGAAGAGGATTAGGATGGCAGCCTCAGGGAAGCTTAGTGAGGGTGTCGTGAGTGGAGTGAACGAGTCTCAGGTAGCTTTGAGTGTGTTAGAGTGTGAGAGAATGATGGAGTCAGAGTGCAAAGGAGGTTGTGGTGGAGCACTTAAGACTATTCTTGAGGCGATTGAAGACCTGAAAATGTGTTTTGTAAGTGAAGTAAACGAGTTGATAAGTGTTGTGAAGAAGCAGGAGATAGAGATCCAATCTCTTAAATGTGGGGGTGTCGGTCCAAGTGGACTGCCTGAAGGGGCACATGCGAGAGACGTACCTGGAGGGGCACCAGAGGGTGGCTTCCCTGGTGGGAATAGTAAGGGTGGCGTACCTAGTAAGTCACCTGAGAATGGAGGATGGAAGATGGTAAATCATGGAGGGGCGCGTCCCAAGCAGAGGAACGTTAACAATGACCAGAAATGTGCATGAATTTATTTCAGGTACTCTCGGGACTGCAAGAGGAGGAAGAGGAGGTAAAGAAAAAAAGGGTATACGATACATCCCTACCCAAAGGTAAAATCTTGCTTGTTGGGTAGTCAGATTAGGTACCTAGACAGCGAGTTTTGTGACAGAGATGGGATGCGTAGAAAGCGGGTGTGTTTCCCAGGGAAGGGGATATATTAGTCGGCAGGCCAACCCTGGGAAGATGCCTAAAAAAAATTTGAGGGCATTTTTTGGTTCAAAAAGCACACCCATCTAGAAAAAATCACTAGGGTTTTAAGGTTTTAAAAACCCCCGGGTTTCCCAAAATAGAATTTGCCTTTAAGTCAAATTTTGGAGGTAAAAAGGTAAAAAAAGGGCCCCAAAAAAAATCCCTCTTTTATCTTATATTTCAAAGGTTTTTGGGTCTGGCAGGGAAACTGAGAAATAAGAGATATAGGGGTTTTAAAAATTCCATAATTATGGGAAAATAATAAAAATAAAATTTATTTTATTTTTGCTCCGAAAGCACATAGGAAAATGGAGCACACCACAACAACATAACATAAAGACTGAGGGAGTGAATTTAAATAAAGTAAAAAAAATAAAATTTATACAGGGGGGCAATATGCACTGCGGGTACAGTGTGAGGGAAGGGGGTAGCAGAGTGGTTAACGTGCGGAGCATGAACTGTCAGTTGTACCACTTTAGTTGGCAAACAAAATGAAAAGATGAACGTACCCAAAGTCTGCCATGTTTCCCCTTGCTAACCCTGATTTTGGTGTAGAAAGTAAAAGGGAAACCCGGATACAACAGGAATAACAGCTTTATAATTTGTGGCCATGCATTGTTTCAGCCTTACGAAGCCCCAAAAGTGAAAACTTTCGGGACTGCTAAAAACTTCGAAAAGACTAGGGGAAGCGTTCAGTGACAGGGTTTCCAGGATTGGGGTTTGGGTGTTTGACCAGTACGGGCCCTTTATCTATCAAGTCACTACGGGGACCAAAGGCGGGGCAGATAAATAGACCAACCAAAAGGTGCGACGGGAAGATCTTCCATTTTCCCCATCGGGGTGGTGAAACTTTATCGCTTTCGTGAAAACGGGAAAAACCCTTTCCATTTTCCCAAAGTGGCAAACTTACCAAGCAAAATGACAAGAAGGGAGAAGTTTTTGGTGGCAGCAAATCAAAGGGATTTCGACACAGGAGTCACCCCAACACTACAGGAAAACCCCGAGGAGGCGGCACTGGGATCGCCCCCCATGCCCTTAAAGCATTGTGCTAAATTTTTGAAAACAAATGTCAAGTGTCGTGACACAGACGTCCCCTCTTGTTTTCATTTTCCCGGGGGACAGACCGTGTAAGTGGGGATGATGAGGGGCACCTCCAAGGAGCAGGATGCTTTCCAGTGCACGTATCAAAAAGAACCTTCCCGAGTAGTAGTGGGAATGCCCCAAAAGGGTCCCATGCCATATCCCTGGCTGGGATACTTTTTCCCCTTTTTGGACAGGGGGAAAAAATCATGCTGGGGAACATGCTGTTGAATCGATTTTAATGTTTAACATGCGGTTGTGAGCAAGGAGCCTTAACATCGCAGGCAGTGGACAGGTCTGGATAAATATTTTTGCCAAAGGTATTAGGTAGGACACAGGGAAAATTATATTAAACCTCGTATGCCTTTTTGATAAAAGAATTTTTATTTTAGAAGAAGTGATTTTAAAGGGAAAATTTATTTGTGTTTTTTCGTTTTATAATGGAGAAATGGCTTTTAAAATCCAAATTTCCTTTCACAATTCCCCTGCAATTTCACTTTTTGCAACTTAACCACCTTTAAATCATTAACCCCCTTGTAAATCAATGTTTTTTTGCCAAACCTTACATTACTTGGAAGTACCAAAAAAGAGGGAAAATAGAAATATAAATTATTTGACATTTGACCTCCAAATTTGCCCTTTAAGGTAAAATTTAAAAGTAAAAATTTTCCCTTTAAAGTCAAACCCAGTTGGCGCCGGTTTTTTTAAAACCCTTTTAAACCCTAGTGATTCTTTTGCATGGTTGAAAACTTTGAAAAAAAATGGCATCAAATTTTTTTAAAAGGTCTTGGCCGCCAACTTTATGTCATGTTAGTGAAAGTTAGAGAGTGCATGGAAAAAGGGAGCAACCCCATTTTTACCGAGCGGGGGGGAAAACGACGTTTATTGACGTGACTAAACGAGTAAAAAAATTGGAATCTGTTATAAAAAAAACATTAAAGTAATCGTCCAAAACATTTCACTTCCTGTTTTGATGTAGAAGATGCCTTATCGAGTGTATAAAAAATTTTGTCATTTTTTGCCCCACCCGCCGTTTTTTAATAATCCGCAATCAAAACTTAAATTCCCCGAGCTTCGAAAATGCTGTTGGCAACTGGAGACGATGCGCCACGGCTGGGTGACGCACAGAGGTACACCCTCTCCCGCGCTGATCGAAGCATGTAAACACAAGAGAAAATATAGTACTTAAAGATTTTTGGGTGTTTCTATTTTTTTTTTTTGCGATATGCCACATGCATGCATCCTTTATGGGTGCAGAAAGACCTGTGTTTTCCAAGAAGTTTGCAACGTTTTCCGCGGAACACGACGTTAATCTGTGGAAGATTTTTTTGCGGCGCCCCACTCCCCCCCCACCCACGACACATTCCGTAGCCACACCCCTGCGTAGCCTTGTATGGCATGTAACACAAACCGTCAAAACACCCCCTTTGGCCTGTCGTCACACTGTCTAACCACCCCCCCCCAACCCCACTTCCTACCCACACACCAAGCGTGCCTTGTAGGCAGTGTAACACAAACCAAAAACACACCCCTTTCCCTGTCACGTCACACGTCTACTCACCCCCCACCCCCCCACATTCCGTAGCCACACACCATGCGTCCTTGTATGGCAGTGAACACAAACCGTCAACAACACCCCTTCCCTGTCTGTCACACTGTCTAATACCCCCCCCCCCCCAAAACCCATTCCGTACCACACACCAAGCGTAGCCTTGTTGGCAGTGAAACCCAAAAACCATCAACAACACCCCCTTCCCTGTCATGTACACTGTCTAATCCCCCCCCACCCCCCCACACATTCCGTAGCCACACCCATAGCGTAGCTTGTATGGCAGTGTAACAAAACCAGTCAAAACATTCCCCTTGCCTGTCATGTCACACTGTCTACATCACCCCCCACCCACCCACACATTCCTGCCAACCCCATGCGTATGTGGGTTTTTAGTCACATACTATAAAAAATGGGTTCTTACCTAATAAATAAAAACCCCATGGTTTCATCCGACACATTACCCCACTAATAAACTAACTGGGATACTTATGGGTGGGAAGGGGGGTTAAATGCGGATCAGGGTTTTGATTTACTGCATGCCCCTGACCCGATGTGGTCGCCGCGTGAAAACCCGCCCGGTTGCAAGAAGGGGAGGCTGGAGACTTAGTGTTCGATTGGGCTCAAAGTCTTCAAAACCCAGGTTATCCGACGCACGGCTTTTATCAATGTGTTTTTTTAACACAGTCCTATTGGTTTATCACTTATATGTACAATTAACTATGTACAAAATCTCTTCATTTAATCAAGAAAAATGTTAGCCCCATGGGGGCGGGAAATGATACTTGTATTATATACAAACTATATTAATGTTACTCCCATGAGGTGTGGAGTGTACGATTCTCCCGTGGGCGTCGGCAGCGCGCCACCCCTATAGCCACGTACGAAATCTTATGGCAGATTAATGGGGGGGGGCCAATGACCGCGCTTCAAACCAGTCTAAAATTTATAAGGGGCAAAAGGTTTTAAAAGCACTGAGAATATAAAATTTTCCTATCCCCCGTAAACATTTACTTAAATTACCTTAATATTACCATTCCATTTTAATTTTAAAATTTCATCCTAACCACCCTCCCCATGACGACGGAAAAAACCCCCACTCACCAAAGGGGGGGGGGAAAAAAAACCACCACTCTACCCAAATTTTAGAGGGTGGGTTTTGGAAATTTTCCCCAGCGTAGCCTTGTAGGCAGTGTAAAACAAAACCAATCCACAACATTCCTTGCCTGTCATGTCACACTGTCTACATCTCCCCCACTCACCCACCATTCCCTGCCACACACCATGCGTACCCTCACAATCTGATGTTCGTTTTCCCTATATAGCGAGCAGAGTCATTTTTTTCGGTCCAGATTTTAGCATGTACTCTAATCTGCACGCGACAGATTCACTGTCTTCACCGAAAATACAAACGTCATCCTAACATTTGCCGACAGGTGTCAGACAGATGTTTACATTGGACCCTGCGGGCGTCACTCTTCTGACGTCATCAAAAACTCGTAGTCGTGTTTTGGGGGGAAGATTTTTTTTTTTGCGCGCTTTTTTAAAAAATCTATTTTTACGGAAAAAAGGCCTGGGAAAAAAATTATTTTGGTGGGTTAGGTGTTTTAATGTAAAATTCAACAAATTAGGCAAAAAAAAATTTGGGGCTGGACGATACTTTAAAAACTTTTGGGAAAAAAAGTTTGGTAAAGATTCACAGCATGGATTCACCAAGGGGCAGGGTTTCAAGGATGAAAGGGGGGGTAAGTAGGTGTGTTTGTGTGGGACTGGGGAAAGTGGGAAAAGGGAATAGGAAGGAAAGAAGGAGAAATAAGGGAAGAGAAGGAGAAAAAGAATGAAGGAAGAGAGAGAGAGAGTTTATAAAGGGGGTGGGACGAGAGGAAGCAAATGTTGTCTTACCCACACTTCTTATTACCAGAGAGGGGGGGAATTGCTGCCGAGGTAGATGAGCGTCCACGGTGAGGAGGTGGGGGGAGAGTGAGAAGGTGAGGGGAGTGAGAGAAGGTGAGGGGGAGAGAAGGCGAGGAGAAAAGTGCGCCCCCCGCAGAATTGCCAGGGCCGGGGATCAGCTCACGCCACACCTAACCCCTTCACTTCTAATGTCAGCACTGAGATCCCTTTGACCTGAACCACCACCTCCCCTGACCTTCCCTGAACGAGAGGACAGCGGGGAGATTTTTCCCCGGCTTTTTGTGTGGGCAGACGTGTTCGCTCGCCTGTGATAAGTGCTACGAGACTAGGTATTTATTAAGTGCAGCGGCGGTACGTGGTATTCCTCCAGGTAACGCGTTTTTAAATATGGGCGAGCCCACTCTGCCGCTCCCCCATGCACCCCCAAACCTACGCCCCCCATTCCCCTTTACCCCCGGGCAGTGCTCCCAACCTACGTGTACGATGCCCTACTAGGTCCCGCCTGGGCCCTTTCCCCTGTGGCCTTCCCCTGGGCCCCTGAAACGGGGCCCCGGGGGGGCAAACCAGGACCTCCCCTTTTCCCCACGGGCGGGAAGGCAACTATACAGGCCCTGAGTCCCTGCAGGACAACCCGCCCTTGTGGCTTTTTTTCCGGGCCCCAGGGGGCCACGAGGCTACGGGAGAGGACCAAGGAAAGCCCCCCAAAGCCCCACGGGGGGGAAGTGCAAAATCACGGTGCCCCCCACGTCCCCCCCAAACACACCCGCCCCTTGGGGTTTTCTCCGGGGCCACAGGGATTCCCGGGGCCGCCGTGGGGTTTACGAAAGGGGCGTCCGTTTTGCCCCGGGGGGGAGAACGTGTAACTCTACGGTGCCACGGGGTCCCACCCCACTACCTGCCCCCGTGGGTTCTCTTCAGGTCCCCCGGGAGACCACTGGGGATTGGGGCGAGCACTCGGGGGGCTAGGGGTGGAGGTGAAACTCTACGTTGCTACACGCCCTACAGACACCACCCGCACCTGAGGCTTCCCCTGATTACCCATGGGACCCCGGGGCATGGCGAGCACACCACAGGGTTTTAGGACCCCTTGAGTCCCATTCAGGTCTTCCAGGAGGCTATGCAGCAGATGGGGATGTTTTATTGATTGACAGTGCCCCAAGGGGGGGCGATTAATGGTGCCCCCGGGGAACTATGCAAACTGGGACCTCGGGGGGGACGGGGGGGGTCACCCCCCGGCAATGCCGGACGTTAGCAGCCTAGGGAGGGAACTCCCCCCACTCCGGGGCCACGGGGGACTCCCCGTTTACCTTCAGAGGAGAGAATCCAACCTGGCACCCTTCAGGTAGGGGGGCCGGGTTTGTTGTATTGCCACGTCCGCGGCCGATTGGATAGAAACGTAGGGGGGGGTTTGGGGTCCGCTAAACAGGACTCAAACCCCCCTTGAGTCCCCCCGCACACCCCCCCACAGAGTACACGCGGGGCTTAAAATATTGGCGCGTGAGGGATCCTGATCTAGCGCTGGCGGGCGTGGTTAGTTAGATAGAGAGAGATAGCGAGTGACACACGCGTTGTAAGTGCGTGGGATGTCGTGAGGGGTGTGAAAGTATTAGGTCCACCACCATGTAGAGTATGAAAGTGTGGAGTGTCTGCGAGACCGGGACCTTGGTAAGCCCCGGGGAGCTACGCGCAGGGCTCGACGGGGTGCCGCGTGCCCGGTGGATAGGTGGTAACGCTTAGGGCAACCGGGGGGAAATTTTATGAAGTGCCGAGCGTGAAGGACTAACATTTAGGGAGGATAAAGGGGCGGGCGTATGAGGAAGGGAAGTATTAAACCGGGGTTCCTGGCGTGCCTGGTGCCGGGGGTAATAATTTAAATACCTGGCCCACGATCTTGGGCGTATGAGGGGGGGAAAAATTAAAATCTGCCTCCGAGGCGAGTGCCGTATCAGTACCGGGGGGTGGCCGGGGTTAATTAGTACATCCCCCGATCGACTCTCCCCTCCCCCTCCTTATCTTTTTCCTGGGGGGGCTCCCCGACTCCTGGCTCGAGTCAGGCCCTGTAGACCCCGCGGGGTTTAAACGTCCCGGCGGGGGAATAGCTGCACACCGATCTTGTCAAGTCAGCGCCCCGGGCAGCGAGGTTGGGAGGGGCGCGACAAGAGACTGAGGTATGGTTAAGGGCCCCCCCCCGGCTTGGGGTGAAGGTAGGTAGGGTGAGGCCCAGGGGTTGAAAGGGGGAAAGGCCTCCGCGACGTCTCTGAATCGGTTGTCCTGGATTTCCTCCCTTCCTGGCCCCAGCCGTGGGAGTCCTCCGCTACTCTCTCCACTCACCTGGCGGCCCTGCTGACACTCTCAAAAACGGGGGGGTTTGGGCCTGGGGCCGGCGTTTTGTGACCCTTTGAAAAAGGGGTTTGTTTCACCCAAAAAACCCCCCCCCCCTGTCTGGCCCCTTTGGTCCCTGGGGAAGTTCTCCGGTTCCGCAGGGGAACAGTTTTTGGGCAGACGCTGCCGGACCTTCGCTCCATCAAAGGCCTTTTCCTGGGGCTCTGGCTCGGGGTTTCGGGCTTCTCAGCTGGGGCGCTGACCCCCTTTTCCCCCCGGGAGACCTTTCGCGGGGACGGCTCCCCGTCTCCCTCTCCCCTCGCCCAAGGTGCTGGGTAAGAACGAGCGGCGGGCCCCCGTCTCCCAACCCGGGCGTCGTTCCGGCTTGGCTGCTGGGGCGCCCCAAAACCCTTTTGCCCGGTTTTGGCGCTCCGGGCTACCCGGATGCTTCCTAGCCTTCCGAGGGCCTTCCTCCCCACCCATTCCTTGGGGAGGGGAAAAGGGGGAAGGGGGGGGGGCCCCAGGGGGTTTTTGGGGGGAAAGGGGGGGGGGGGGACCCGGGGCCCCCCCGTTGCTTTTTGGGGGGTTCGGGGGTTACCTTCGAGGTTAGGAGTGAGAGAATGATGGAGTCAGAGTGCAAAGGAGGTTGTGGTGGAGCACTTAAAACTATTCTTGAGGCGATTGAAGACCTGAAAATGTGTTTTGTAAGTGATGTATACGAGTTGAAAAGTGTTGTGAAGAAGCAGGAGATAGAGATCCGATCTCTTAAATGTGGGGGTGTCGGTCCAAGTGGACAGCCTGGAGGGGCACATGCGATAGACGTACCTGGAGGGGCACCAGAGGGTGGCTTCCCTGGTGGGAATAGTAAGGGTGGCGTACCTAGTAAGTCACCTGAGAATGGAGGATGGAAGGTGGTAAATCATGGAGGGGCGCGTCCCAAGCAGAGGAACGTTAACAATTACCAGAAGTGTGCATGAATTTATTTCAGGTACTCTCGGGACTGCAAGAGGAGGAAGAGGAGGTAAAGGATAAAAGGGTAGATGATACATCCCTACACGAAGGTAAAATCTTGCTTGTTGGGTAGTCAGATTAGGTACCTAGACAGCGAGTTTTGTGACAGAGATGGGATGCGTAGAAAGCAAGTGTGTTTCCCAGGGAAGGGGATATATGTCATATTAATGATAAGAACATGGCAGACCAAGGGAACAAGCCCATTGCTTGCCTGAGCGCGGAAGGAAACGACGTTATTATTGGAATCTGTTAATGCAAAAAACATTACAGAGCATTTAGAAAAGCATAGTTTGGTAAATGATTCACAACATGGATTCACCAATGATAGGTCATGTCTCACCAATCTATTGAGTTTTTATAGGAAAGTTTATGAGATAGCAGATAATGATGAAGATTATGATATTGTATACCAGGACTTTAGTAAGGCATTCGACAAGGTAACACACGAGAGATTCTTAAATAAGGTTAAGGCTCATGAAATAGATGGGAAGGTCCTTCGTTGGATTAGAATTAGATCTTGGCTAAGTGATAGGCAACAAAGTGTTACAATTAATGGTTCTAAATCTGAATGGGGGCAGGTAACAAGTGGGGTTCCACAAAGGTCTGTTTTGGGTCCATTACTATTTTTTTATTTACATCAACGACTTAGATAGTGGGATTAGCAGTGATATCAGCAAGTTTGCTGATGATACTAAGGTAGGTAGGATTATTAGATGATAGTCTGATGTAAACATATTGCAGGGAGACTTAGATAAATTAAATGACTGGGTAGTCAGGTGGCAGATGGAATTTGATATCGATTAGTGTAGCGTAATTAATGTTGGTAGAAAAAATCATGGTAATAGATACACCATAGGCAATGTATTGCTGAAAAGATCGGAAGGTTAGAAAGATCTGGGAGTGAGGGTGAGCTCAGACCTTCGTCCTAGAAAATAATGTATTGAGGCTATAAATAGACCTAATAGGGTGATAGGATTCATTATCAGGAGCAGGGGCGTAGCTAGACATTTGGGGGCCGGGGGGCTTATTTCCTGGAGGGGCCCCCTCTAAAGTTTCCAGGTGTCATATTATCATATTATTATATAATCATATTATATGATAATAATCCTTAGCCTACCTTAGCAATGTGCCTTGAAAATGGAACGAGTGGAAGGTGCAATATTTTCCCTTACACCGTCAACGTAGCACTGATTGAGTGATGCATTTGAAGGCCCCCCTTGCTTGGGGGCCCGGGGGGCGATTTCAAACAGCACCCCCCGACCCGCCCCCCCTTAGCTACGCCACTGTTGCCAGGTCTGCCTTGTGTCCAATCTTTAAGTCAAGTTTCGCTATTGATCCATCGAAGCATTGCATGTTGAAATAAGTTATCAAAAAGCATATTCATTATCAGTTTCTTTGGCTATATATGATGAACAATATGAGGTATTCGCTGAAAAAAAATCAGGAAAAAAAGTCAATATAGGGCAGGTGTAGTGTCAATTTTGTGAAAGGTAATGTCCAGAACTAACCATTACACTAAGCGTTTCACTCCGTTATAAAAGTTTGTGAATCTCTCTCAGATACATGTTTTGCGGGTTTCACAATAGATATTTTTGTACACGTTTTCATCTGGTCACAAATTTTTTCAAATTCATTTTACAAACATGCTCTAGGAGAGCATGGTAACTGGGAGATATCAAAAAAGAAAATACAAACGTATAACAAGAATTATTTTCTCCATAGAATCCCTTTTACAACTTCCCTATAGCACTTCCACTCCAACAGCTCTCCCCAATGCCTCACCACCTTCTATCCTCTTCACGTGCCCAAACCACCTCAATCTCCTTACTCTCAGCACTGTACTCAGCTCCTTCAATCCACATCTTACCGCCTCTTCACTGGACACCTTATATCTCCATGTGATCTCAACCATATACCTCAAAATTCTCTGATCACAACCAACCAACAAATCCTTCAACTTCTCCGTCAAAGCCCATGTCTCAGAACCATACAGCAATACTGATCATATGATGCTTCAAATATTCTTCCTGTTTTTCAGTGGAATACTCTTGTTTATCAGCAGTCCCGCTATTTATCTCCACTTCATCCATGCAGTTGCTACCCGTGTTCTTACTGCTCTCTCCACTTCACCCTAGCTATCTAACATAATATTATCACCGAGATCACAAAACTGTTTCACTTCTTCTACTACACCACCATCCACTTCTGTACCTCTTCCTCTTCTGGTGGTCCCCTCTCTTGATTCTTCTTACACAAGCTGAACAGCAGAAATCTACCACCCTATTAAGGTTTCTTGGTCCCGAACCACTGGTCACATTCCTTGCAAATAAAATTAACTTCCACTCCACTACCGCACACTCCACAGGGAAACCTTCCCACTTATATATTTTGCTCAGTTTTCTTGCCTGTTACCATAATCTTCGTCTTGGCCATGTTCACTTCCAGACCTCTTCTCTCCATTGTTTGCTTCCAATCTATAAATCTCCTCTCAAGTTCCTCCTTTGTCTCAGCTGTCAAGACTAGACTTTCTACCTCTTACATAGATGGAAATATTCATAATTCTTTAAAGGTATAACTATTAACAGGTGGGTTTTTTCAGTTAAAGTCTTTTGAGACAGACTTGCAGCCATTTCTAGTTACAGTCTACGATATTTCTGAAATAAGTAAGGTCATTTTGATGCCATACTTTTAAAAACACCGCCACCAGCTTACAAATGGATAACGTATTGCATCGCTAGTCATTTTTTCATGTTTGCCCATGAGTTTTTTAGGAGGTTCAGCTCACGAAAATTCTTACTTTCAAGCTAAATATATATAATTTAAATTTTATAAAATATCTTTTATTTCTAAAAATACTTGCACTCGTGTTGTCTTCCTCCTATACAAATTCTCTAGAGTTGAATGAAATCATATTTCTTAACATTTGTACATTACACTGTCACACACAATGCAGTGTTAGTTTTTGCCTCTGTCTATGTCCCTTACAGTATCAATTCAATTATAATGTATCATGCTGCTTTACATCAATGTTCCTAGCTGGGAGCAGTCATGATAGTCGGATCACTACAATATCCACTGCCGCTTTTTTTGTTTGATGAGGAGGGCTGTTATTGGAGAAAACAGTGTGATAGTGACTACTCATCGATGTTATCACTTGGCCATACTGACCATATTCCTGCAGATGTGTTCCATAGATTGTTGAATAGATGTCTCTTAATGACTATATACATTATGGACTATGTTCATTCCAAATGATGCAGACGGGAGAGGTGCTTACGAAAAATGTATTACAAGGCCTCAAAACATAACTTCAGTTACGCCGCAGAGGATAATGTCACAGCCCGAAAAGCATCACAGACACACACACACACACACACACACGGTAGTGAGGCAAAAATTGCCTACTGTCACCCTGTGTACGTACATTATATTTTTATGGTAATGGTGACAAGACTTCAGTGGAGATAATTTTTTATGGTGACTGGTTTATCCTAAGAAAAAACAGTGCCATTAATATATATATATATATATATATATATATATATAATATATATATATATATATATATATATATATATATATATATATATATATATATATATATATATATATATATATATATATATATATATATATATATAAATATAAATATAAATATAAATATAAATATATATATATATATATATATATATATATATATATATATATTAGGGTACGCCGTATAACAAAAAATTCTTTTTCTCAACTTTGGCATGCCAATTTCCTATGTAAAATGGAATTCTAAGACGATTTTATCTACTTCCATTTTTGCATTTGAGCAATTCTTACTATGCAAAATCGCACTTTTATATTGCACCCTTATCGAATAATGCTTAAATGAGTACGCACTGTCCGGTTGGTCCTGTGTATTGCATCATGCACCAATATGAGTTCCAAATGACTAGCGTGGTAAGCTCTTTCTGATCAGTTGGTTCATCAGGCACTACATCACAGTGTCACAGCCTCTACGTTGGCCTAGAACGTGTCCATCATGTCCTTCTTAGACCTGAAGCAGGGCATGGTCTCCCGGTGGTGGGCCCGAGCCCGGATGAACCCGTCTCTGGCCTGCTGCCCCACCACTGCTGCCGCAGCCTCTGTCACCTGCTTCACGACTCTTTCGGTGCTCTGAGTGTGGATAGAGAACTCCGGTACCTCGTACGGCTTGACCAGGATCTCCTGGATCTGATCCCCGGACAGTGAACAGGTGAATACATATATATATATATATATATATATATATATATATATATATATATATATATATGTATATATATATATATATATATATATATGTTGACATTTCAGGGTGACAAAGACACTCGTCATTCTTGGGGTTGTTTATGCGCGTGCAACGTTTCGCCATAAGACACTTGGCATCATCAGGCTAAAATGGTAAACAAAACAAAATATATACTATACCTACTGCTAAAAAGCGAACATCTAAAAGAATTTTTTTTAAACAATAAAATAATCCTATATTATCTAAAAAATAAAAACACAATTTATACTTAACAGACCTTGGTGTGTATGTTGTCTGGGTTGGCAGAGGACTGAATGAACAATAGTTTACAGGTAGAATTTCGGCTCGTGTGTGGCGATCGAAACGAGAGTCGGACAATCGAAACAGTGTGATAATCATTTGAGTATATGTAATTGGTATGAAGTGACTTGGTTATTAAGATCAGGGGACAAGTGCATGATGTGTATGGATTCTAATAATTTAGTGTCACTAGGATAGTTTGCCTTGGATAGGATACTAAAGTCATTCATAGAAAAAGGGTGATCTAAATCATGTGAGTGTGAGCGGATTGCAGATTGCGAAGGTGAAGAGATGGGTCGACCAGTACGTGCAGAAACACCTTTATGCTCAGAAAGCCTAAGGTTTAAATTCCTTGTTGTCTCGCCGATATATCTAGCGTTACAGCTAGAACATTTGAATTCGTAAATTATATTAGAGATAAGAGCTTTAGGTATAGAGTCTTTATATTTGAAATGTGTTCTTAAGGTAAATGGATTAGTAAAATAAATTTAAATTTTGAGTTAGGAAGGTGTAACTTAAATATATATATATATATATATATATATATATATATATATATATATATATATATATATATATATATATATATATATATATATATATATATATTGAAAAACGAAATAAATTTATAATTTAGGGTAATCTAGGATAATCACTACAACTCTCCAAAGTAAAAAACATGAAGTGGAAGCACTGAGGCAAACTGTCCGTAGGCAAACTGTCCGGTAGGCATAATGTCCGGTAGGCAAACTGTCCGGTAGGCATTATGTCCGGTAGGCAAACTGTCCGGTAGGCATTATGTCCGGTAGGCAAACTGTCCGGTAGGCATTATGTCCGGTAGGCAAACTGTCCGGTAAGCATTATGTCCGGTAGGCAAACAGTCCGTAGGCAAACTGTCCGGCCACGTGCCTGCACGCCCTCAGCCTCGTACGATCCTTGCAGCCCCTTGAGCAGGACGTGGACTCCCTAGCATCACCTTACCACCTCCTCAGCACAACACTCACAGCTCCCCTGCACCGCCTATGTCTGCCCCCTCCCCCCTACCACCCTCCACCACACCATTGAACACTTCCTGTAGTATCCACGCCCCCACCACCACTAAAGGGACCACCACCACCACGCCCCCACCATCACATTGCACATTTTCCTCCCACTTCACTGAAAAGTGGGAGCTAGCGGGAGGTTGCGACCCCTACCAGCCACAGACTGGGAGGAAAATATGCCTCCGCAAATTTTGGGACCAATCGCCCACTTGTGGGAGGTATTTCAAATATGGCGTCAGGTGTTTACCTGTTCTTCAGTTTACATATTCATTATGCACTATACTTTGCCTCGGAATAGGAATTATAAACAAAAACGTATTTATTATAGAAGCTACAGACTTAGTAGTGCAGTGCAGTTAATTAAGGGATAAGTTTATAATAATGTATGACCAAGAGCCAAACACTTAAGTTCTTGTTTGTTTTGGTAATCCAGCTGGGGTGACCGAAGCGACGCGCCCCCCAGGCGTATGCCCCCAATGATTGATTGATTGATTACTTGCCTCTGTGACTATATACCCGCGTGTTATACCCGCCTATATACCCGTGCTGCTTGTCCTGGTGCATCCACCCACTATAACCATCTCCGTCATAAGAATATTAGAAAATAAGGAAGCTACAAGAGGCCTTGTGACCTACACGGCCTATTGAAGTTTCCTTATTGTCTTATGTTCTTATGACGGAGATTGCTAGCAGCACGCGTATAGAGTCGGGTATAACCGTGGCCACCGAGATGATAAGGCCTGGTGGATCGCCCGTGACGTCACACCATAAGGATACCACCCGCTCCGCTCCCCGTACAAGTTTACCTACCTAATATAATGTGTATCAGTATAAAAGATATACTGTTATCTTCGGAAATGTTTGTTCTATAATATTATCAAATAAAAAACCGTAAAACACACAAAGAAAATGCCATTATGAGACTTTCAAGAAATATGCATTAACTTAAACTCTTCACCATTTAATATTTTGCTCGCAAACATTTTAAATGGAGAATATCAATAGAAGCGGAGTTTAATTAGCTTTCCATTGATATATTTCGTTTAGTGATAAATGAATTAGTGGCATGCATAAATTAGCGTTAACTAAATATAAAAAATCATGAAATCGGGTAATTTCCTACCTAATATATGTTTATCAGTATAAAATATATACTGTTATCTTTGGAAATGTTTGTTCTATAATATTATCAAATAAAAAACCGTAAAACACACTAAAGAAATGCCATTATGAGACTTTCAAGATATATGCATGAACTTAAACTTTTCGCCATTTAATATTTTGTGAATTTATTTTTACATGGAGAATATCAATAGAAGCGGAATTTAATTAGCTCTCCATTGATATACTTCCTTTTCTGATAAATGAATTAGAACCATGCATAAATTAGCGTTAACGAAATAAATAACATCATGAAATCGAGTAAATTACCCGATTTCATGATGTTATTTATTTAGTTAACGCTAATTTATGCATGGTTCTAATTCATTTATCAGAAAAGGAAATATATCAATAGAAAGCTAATTAAATTCCGCTTCTATTGATATTCTCCATGTAAAAAGTTTGTTTACAAAATATTAAATGGCGAAAAGTTTAAGTTCATGCATATATCTTGAAAGTCTCATAATGGCATTTCTTTAGTGTGTTTTACGGTTTTTTATCTGATAATATTATAGAACAAACATTTCCGAAGATAACAGTATATATTTTATACTGATAAACATATATTAGGTAGGAAATTACCCGGTTTCATGATTTTTTATATTTAGTTAACGCTAATTTATGCATGCCGCTAATTCATTTATCACTAAACGAAATATATCAATGGAAAGCTAATTAAACTCCGCTTCTATTGATATTCTCCATTTAAAATGTTTGCGAGCAAAATATTAAATGGCGAAGAGTTTAAGTTAATGCATATTTCTTGAAAGTCTCATAATGGCATTTTCTTTGTGTGTTTTACGGTTTTTTATTTGATAATATTATAGAACAAACATTTCCGAAGATAACAGTATATCTTTTATACTGATACACATTATATTAGGTAGGTAAACTTGTACGGGGAGAGGAGCGGGTGGTATCCTTATGGTGTGACGTCACGGGCGATCCATCAGGCCTTGTCTCTCGGTGGTCTCGGTATAACACGCCGGTATTATAGTCACAGGCAAGCAATCAATCCTCCTCCAAAGCAAACTCCTGAAGCAGTCTACGGGAAACACTGAGTTGCTCTCTTCTTGCTAACCTTCTTTGACTCCTCCACATTCCCTCTTTTTCTTTCCTTCTAAAGCCTGGTTCACACTGGGCTATTGTCGGCAAACAAACGGCTGAGAAAAGGTCTGGGACTGAGGCTGAGAGTCATCTCGGCCTATGTTTTATCAAAAAAATTCCACACCTCTCGATAGGTCTTTTATCTGCTGAGTTGCCGAGATTTTCGCGCGCCAAATTCAAACAAACGCAGAAGCCAGTACCACCCTCTTCCTAATCACTCCAATTATGGGTATAATTTAGGTATTGGGCACTAAAAACTAACAAATTTAACTTACATCATCGTGTAGATCTTTTCATCCATACCTTGAATCCCAATTTCCCCAATTTCCATGCCAATGGCGTTACATATAATACCAAAAATTTTCCGTTTTAGCTACAGCCAGAAACGGTTAGTTTAAATCAGATTATGTTAGGATAGACGTGAGGATTGATTTAGTAGATGATATCAAGGAAAAAATGAAACTATCAATACTACTTCATAATAAAGTGCGCAAAAACGTATCTTTTGCGCGCCAAATAAACACAGGCCAGCCACTAGCCTGTCGACGTGACCCCTGTCCCTGCTGCCTGACACCTCCTAGACCCGCAAGAAAAGCTTCATTACCTGCTGGCATCTTCATCCAACTATTTTTTCATTGTCGTGAGTGGCGTGAACGAGTCTCAGAGGTATCGTTCGATTTGTTAGGAGAGTGAGAGAATGATTGAGTCAGAGTGCAAAGGAGTTGTGGTGGAGCCTTAAACTATTCTTGAGGCGATTGAAGACCTGAAAATGTTTTTTGTAAGTTATGATACGAGGTGAAAAGTGTTGTGAAGAACAGGGATATAGTATTCCGATCTCTTAAATGTTGGGGTGTCGGTCCAAGTGGACTGCCCTGGAGGGGCACTGCGAGAGACGTACCTTGAGGGGCCACCAGAGGGTTGCTTCCCTGGTGGGAATAGTCAGGGTTTCGGTACCTAGTAGTCCACCTGAGAATGGAGGATGGAAGGTGGTAAATCATGGAGGTGCGCGTCCCAAGCAGAGGAACGTTAACAATTACCCAGAAGTTGTACATTAATTAGATTTCAGGTACTCTCGGACTGCAAGAGGAGGAAGATGAGTAAGGATAAAAGGGTAGATGATACATCCCTACCAACGGAAATCTTGCTTGTTGGGTATTCAGATTAGGTACACCTAACAGCGAGTTTTGTGACCGAGATGTGATGCGTAAAAGCAAATTGGGATAGTATGTAATAGATAGGTAATAATAGTGATTAGATATATAGTATAGGTATTGAAGGGGATATATGTCATATAATGAAATAAGTGCATGGCAGACCAAGGGAACAAGCCCATTGCTTGCCTAGCGCGGAAGGAATTACGTTATTATTGACGTGGACGTAACGCTTAAATTATTGGAATCTTTAATGCAAAAAACTTCAAGCATTTGAGGAAAAGCTAGTTTGGTAATGATCCACAACATGATTGACCAAGGGTAGGTCATGTCCTCAACACCAAGTTTATTGAGTTTTTATAGGACGTTTATGATATAGCAGATATTAGTGAGATTATGATATTGTATACCAGGACTTTAGTAAGGCATATTCCTGACAAGGTGACACAACGAGAGATTCTTAATAGTTAAGGCTCATGAAACGATGGGAATGTCCTTCGTTGGTTATAATTATATCTCTTGGCTAAGTGATAGCCAACAAAGTGTTTACAATTAATGGTTCTAAATCTGAATGGGGGCGAGGTAACAAGTGGGGTTGCCACAAGTCTTTTTGGGTCGCATTACTATTTTTTTTTTACTCAACGACTTAGATGTGGATTAGCAGTATTCAGCAAGTTTGCTTATGTACTAGGTAGGTATGAGTATTAGATGAGTAGTCTGATGTTCAACATATTTGCCGGGGAGACTTAGATAAATGAAATGACTGGGTATCAGGTGGAAGATGGAATTTGATATCGATAGTGTAGCGTAATTAATGTTGTAGAAAATCATGGTTATCGATACACCATAGGCATGTAATTGCGTGAAAAAGATCGGAAGTTAGAACATCTGGGAGTGAGGGTGAGCCTAGACCTTCGTCCTAACAAGACAAACTGAATAAGGTAATTGAGCTATAATATCCTAGATAGGGTGAATAGTCGTTCATTATCAGAGCAGGGTCGGTAGTTAGACATTTGGGGGCCCCGGGGCTTATTTCCCGGAGGGGCCCCCTCTAAATTTTCCAGGTGTCGTATTATCATATTCTTATATAATCATATTATATGATAATAATCCTTGTATCCTACCTTAGCAATTTGCCTTGAAATGGAACGAAAGTGGAAGGTGCAATTTTCCCTTACACCGTCAACGTAGACTGATTGAGTGATGCATTTGAAGGCCGCCCCTTGCTTGGGGGCTCCGGGGGCGATTTCAAACAGCACCCCCCGACCCGCCCCCCCTTAGCTACGTCACTGTTTCCAGGTCTGCCTTGTGTCCAATCTTTAAGTCAAGTTTCGCTATTGGATCCATCGACAGCATTGCATGTTGAAATAAGTTATCAAAAAGCATATGCATTATCATTTTCTTTCTTTGCTATAATGATGAACAATATGAGGTATTCGCTGAAAAAAAAATCGGATGTGATGTCATAACCTATGTAAAATGGAAATTCAGACGATTTTATCTCTTCTCTTTCCATTTTTGCATTGAGCAATTCTTACTATGGCAAAATCGCACTTTAAACATGTTTTTTGCATAATTGTATAATATAAAAGTTCATTTTTGCATAGCAAGAGTGCTCACAAACCAAAAAGTGAAGCGGACAAACACCCTTACAAAGTCAATTTTTACATAAGAAAAC
>JACEEZ010005591.1:122500-127500 GCA_016584305.1 Chionoecetes opilio | reverse complement strand
GCTTTGCGACACAAACATCAGCAATACCGGACTCACGGAGGCGCGTGCTTCCACATATATGAAGCACGTCAACGGAATCTGCTCCACTCTCGCTTGCCCGGCACCACGTGCTAGAGCTAGTGGTGGGGCGCCGCATTCACTCGTCTGCTTCGGCCCGTCTTCCGGCCCCGAGATCCAGCTGTTCAAGCGTTTTTGTGAAGTGGTGGCCGCTCGTAACCAGGCGTCGCCAAACGCGCTCGACGACCCCGTCGACGGCGCCGACAAATCATCGCCACCTGCCACGCGTTGCTGAAGGAAGAAGCAGCCGCGCGACGACTACGCGAGATGGTGCACTCACCATCAGCGTGTTGGGCGGTGGGTTGAGCGAACATCGGAAGCCGGGCGCCTACCACCGTGCTCGATGGATGGCAAAGGTGATCTCCACTCTCACATAACTCCCCCTCTTCCGCGAGAGTTTGCGCTCACCAAGCACGAAAGGGGAGCTGCAATCCGGTTCACGACGTTTATTAAATCCGTCACAACTGCGTACGTGGAACCGGTGATGTCCGCACCACTGCTCGACACTCGCCCCGCGACGGACCTCGCCCTCCTCAAAGCCCTCGCCGCCTATTAGCGACAAAGGAGATCGGGGCGGGCATCGGCAAGGTGATGGCCCGAGCACAATGTGGTACGTCCTCCGAGAGCTCGTCGGACCTCTCCCTCTTCTACGATGCGACGGGTGGTCGAGGAGAAGCGGTCCATCGTCAAAGCGCCATGCAGCGCGGCGGGGGGAGTAAGAACCCAGCCTCGCCCCACGCCGACGTCGCCCTCGACGGACAAGTGTGAGACAACGCTTCCCTGGCGTCGTTTTGCGCGACCAACTCTGTCGGCCTCGTCAACCGCCCTCGGGGCCGGTCACGATTTCTCAACGTCCCCGATCCGGCCGAGTGGTCGGGGAGGGACGAACTACACCACGGCTCCGTCGGCCGCGCACCGTACCTACGGGTTGTGAACACTTTGCGGAGAGGGGCGTCCGCCCTCATCAGCGCGCGTTCTCCGGCGGCCAATCCCGCGCGACAGAACAGCGACAGCACCTTCCTGCGGTCGTGGAGCGCCACCGGGCTGTGTATACCCGTGCGCGAAATAGGTATATGATGGGCGCCACGTGGATTCGTTTTTTTGATCTGTGTCCACCAGTGTAGACTCGTAGAGGTTTAATAGTGGAAACTTCAGGCCGCTCTGCGGGACGGTATAAAGTTATCGATCGGGAATAAAATTTTGCACACATCCTTGAATCATTGTATCGACAAGAATTCCGACCCGGCCCAACGAATCCGAAGAAAATTCAAAGTGGAGAAAACCACCCTAATATACATTACATATATTATATGTATATATTGTGTATATTATATATATATATATCCACAGATAACACATATAATATATATAATATATATATAGTATAATATAGATATATATATATTATATATCTTATATATATTATATATATATTATATACCCAATAGACACATATATTATATATAGTATATTATCTATATATATATATAGATTATTATATATATATATATATATATATATATATATATTATAACAATTATTATATGATATATATTATATATATAATACATATATATATATATATACATATATAATATTAGATGTTATATAATGTAGTATATATAATATATATATATAGTGACATATTATATATATATATACTATACATATATTATAATGCATATATATGTTGTATATATATGATATATATATATATGTTATAATTTATATATATATGTAATATTATATATATATATATCTATTATATATCTAATTATATATATATATATATCTATATATAATATATATAGTATATATATAATTATATATATATAGGGCTATGTATAATTTATAGACATATATATATTATATATATATATATATATATCTTTATCTATATATTATATATATCTATATATATATATATATATATATATGTATTACTTATATATATGATATATATCTACTTTTATTATTATATATGATATATATATGTAATTATATAATATATATATATATCTATATATTATATAATAATATATATGTATAAATTATTATATATATATATATATATATATATATATATATCTATGTAATATTATATATATATATATATATATATATATAATTTTTATGAAAAATTATAGCATCTATATATATTATTATATATATATATATATATAATATATATTAAAAATCATATATCTATCTTATGTATATATATATATATATATTAATTGTATAATTATATATTATATATATATATATATATGTATATTATATATATATATGATATATATATAATATATATATATATATGTATAATATATATATCTATCTATATATATGTATAATTAATATATATATATGTAATCTAATTATACATATATATATAATAATATATCTATGTAATTTATATATAGCTATATATATCTTATATGTCTCATTATCTCTATCTATATATCTATATAATTATACATATATCTCTCTATATATATATAAATATGAATTATACCTATATATATATCATATCTCTATATGTATCACTTCTCTATATAGATATATATATAATATCTATGTATATTAATATATATACTCTCTATATCTATATATGTATAACTTATTACTAGAATATATTATATCTACTTATACCATAATTATCTATATATTCACTATATCTCCTTATCACCATATATATATATATCCTATCTCATATCATACTTATACCATATCTTCTCTATCTCTATATCTGTATACTTTCTCTATATCCTATCTCTCTCCTCAATATATCTGTCTACTTATCTCTCTATCTATATTATCATCGATATATTATATCTCTCTCTGACTATATATCTCTCATATCTCTTCATATCTATATATCCTATTCTATCCTCTATATAAATCCTCTACTAATCTAATCTATAGAGCATAATCTCTATACTATCTATGATCATCTCTCTATCTACTATATCTCATACTCTATACTTATTATCCTTATATTCTATCTCTCTCTATATATCACTATATAGCTATCTCTCTATGTATAATTCATATCTCTATGTATATTATATCTATATATCTCGTATCTAATATCTCTCCTATATCTATCTGTCTCATTCTATATATCTATCATCTCTATATCTCTATCATATATATATCTCTCTCTCTATATATATATCGAATATATATCTCTAGCCTCTCTAATCCTCATATCTATCTCATCTCAGATCTAATATATATCAATCTCTTATATCTACAATATACTATAGTCTCTATTACGCGTCTCTTTTTATGCTCCTCTAATATATTATAATCGTCCTATATCTCTATACTATCATATAATATATCTATCTCCTCTCTCTCTCTCTCTACTCATATATCTATATATATACTCTATATATATATCTATATATCTATATATCATAATATATATAGCTCTACGATATCTATCTATCTCTATATATATAGACATATCTCTATCTATCGATATCTTTCGCTCTTATATTTACGTCATATCCATATCCCACCTACTATTATCCATCTCATATCTATATAATGTTTATTCTCATATATGTATCACTCTTATATATGTAATTATATATATCTATATATTTATCTATACCTATGTCTCTTATCTCTCACTACTATCCCTCTATATATACTATCTCTATCTATCCCCATATATACATCTCTATCTCTCTCTATATATTTCTATCCTTTCTCTCACTCTATCTACATCTATCTCTATATCTCGCGCCCATATATATACATATACTCTCTCTCTATGTATATATATCTTCATATCTCTATATATATCTATCTTATATATCTCTACATATCTCTCTATCTCTCTCTATCATCCACTTACATGATACTATTTTATCTATATATATATATACTATATATATATAGGTCTAATACTAGGATCCTCTAATCCACATCTATATATATCTATTTCTAATTATCTCTATCCATATCTCTCGACTCTATCTATATTCTATATCTATCTATCTATCGCCTCGCTCTATATATATGCATCTCATCTACATATCATATATATATATATCTATACTCTATATCTATATCTATATCTATCGCGGAGCAGACGAGAGAGCGAGCGCGAGTCTACTACGGGCAGGAAGATATTCTCTGAGACAGATCGCGTTATAATTGATAGCTACGTTCAGCGTTATATCTTCTTAGAGTATTTATTCTTTGTCTTAAGAGTGGTCCTTATTCTCTTTTGTTAATCACTTTTATGGACCTCGCCGTAGCTTGTCATGTTTGCTGTATCGCGATTTCGGGTCTAAGAACCTTTCTTCAAGCAGCATATGGAGAGATGTTTTCCTCCTCAGAGTTGGGTGAGCATGATTAAGATGCGAAGTGAAGCGCCTATTTATAGCCGGTCTGCCTGCCACGTAGCCTATTCCGATGTCGTTGATTGGTAGATAGATAGCCTTTTGCTTCTCGTCTTGCCTTTGAGAGTGGGAGACCATTGGTTGTTTGGTCTTCGCTGGCTTTTCTGTGAGTAGGGCTGCTATTTGCTTTTGTCTTTTCATGCTAATGTCAGAGCTGTAGGTCTTTTGCCTGTACGTTAAGTTTGGGATTGGATATCTCTTTTATGTACAGCGCTTTCTAGGATGGGAGGTCCGCCCGCACATCTGTCACACTTGTACAACCAAGTTCTGTATTTTCTTCTAGAATTTTCTTGTTATGATGATGCCATGTTGGTTCTAATAGTGACTTTTTGGGGCTCCGGAGAGTTAGTGGCAAGTAAGACGTCTGGACCAGCTTCGTTGTCGTCATGCCGAGTAAGGATGAGGGAGGACTTCACGTTCCTCTTTTGCATGTGATTCCTATATACGACATGGACTTTTGTTTTGTCTCCTTCCGTCTGGCTTGGGCTGTTACGGAGAAGGAGGTTGCTGGTGTTCTGTTTTTGA